>CM050664.1:20184773-20605837 GCA_027574665.1 Rhynochetos jubatus
AGTTTGTCCCTTCCCATCCTCTCGGTACCAGTGGCAAGGAATGGCCTCAAGAAGGGATAAGGAGCAGAACAGCCAACCTCCTCTTGCTGTTTTCTCTGCCAAATTCCCATCACATCCCTTCTCCTCAAATAATTTCCAGCCCTACTCTCTCATTCACCAGATGCACTTTCGGCAGCCATTTTCTGCTTTCTGGACTAACTCAATATTCCTGTCCAAACTATTCCAATTTTTATCAATAATTTTATATAACTGGCTGTGTTAAACTTTTATTACTTTGAATACATTAAACGAGAAGCCATTACCCAGCAGAGAAGGGAAAAGGGCTGCTCAAATCACAGCTCATTGCTGTATTCCCCCATTCAGTACCAAATGACCTAGGTCAGGCTGGGATCCTTTAGCTTGCTTTTATGTTGCTTTGGCTCTTCTAACTAGCACTGAGAGCAGAGAGAGAACATTGTCCTCAAATACAGCGTTGCATCTCTTGTCCTGAAAACCGCAAAGAGGGACTTGAGTACCTACAACTTCTGCAGGAGCTTCAGGGTTAATCTCACCCAGGATCAGACCCCAGCAGTATCCCCGCTGTACAGAACACATCAGCAACTCGGAAAGAAAACAAAAAAGACTTAAAATAATACCTGAAGTTATCCAAGGTTTTTTATGACGCTAGAAAAGGCAGAATAATGAGTGATGTCAGAGCCCGTGACTTGTGAACAAAACACAAACAGGCACTTAACATTTTGATTATGTGATGTTCTTAGAATATACCGGAGCCTCTTGCTCTCAATGTAAAATGATCCTGTTTATCCCAAACCTTTTCTACGGTCTTTCATTTCACAGGCCTGAATTTCAGCCCAGCTTTATTGCTCTCCACAGAGAGTGATCAGCATGCATCCAGTACACAGAGTCATTTTAGAATGTTCGCTTCCACAAGTACCCCGAAAGATGACATGCAAATACTTTTTCCCCAATAAGTACTGTCATCCTTATTTACAAACTGTGAAAGAGAGGAAGGAAGAATATGGATAGATTTTCGTCTAGTGTTTAATGAAATGGAACACTCTTCTTCTTGCAGCCTTACTTTTAAACCTGCCCAGACAGGCTTTCAAGATGGTGGTTCTCCTCCAAGTGTTAATGACATAGCAAACACCCACAGCAGTGTAAGAAATACACTCCTGGCTGGTTCTCTCTTCTGTAGGATTTATTTAGAGATATATGAGATGACAGGAGAAACATAAAATTATAAATTTATCTCCTGACAGCTAAAAGAAACAAAACTTTACTTCAGAGAGCTGATTTCCTTGGTGTATTTCTGGCATTTGTCATTGCTGACCCATATTTGTCCCCTCCAAAACAAGCACGGAGCCACTGCGATGCCACGGACCTGCTGTCCCTCCCACTTGATTCCAGCCAGCTTTGGCATTCGTGAAGTCAAGCCTTTCCAAAGCATCCTACGGAGCACTGCTGTCCACACCCCACCTTCAAAATGAGACATCACAGCACCTGAACTTCCACATCAAAAAAGTCCCCCTTGAACACCTGAAAATTTTCACCCAGACTCTACTGTCCCCAGGCTCCTGACTTACAGGAATCTGTATCCCTAATTCAGCTATCAAGACAATGCCCAACACAATGACCAAATCGTGGTTCAGGTGCCTCATTCTGGGTGGGAAAGGACTCAAAATCTGGAGTATTCCAACTCACTGCTAAAGTCAGGGTTTGCATGTTGAAAGAGAGAGGCCGGTTTATCCGCTCACATCATGTACACGTATTTCACAGAACACATGCTGGAGACATACAGTTATTATTTGAATAATGAGTGCATTTTAGCGAGGGGCTGATACAGCAATCTTATCCTGATGAAGTGTGTCTGCACGTCATTCAGCATTCTTGGAATTGTAAAAAGCAGGAAATGCTGAATCCATTATAAATGTCTAAAGGTTTATTTAACAATGGGCTGATGCAACATCCTCTGAAAGGCCTTCCTCAGAAAAAGAGCTGATTTTAAAAGGCAGAGATAAATAGGAACTGAATTGCATGGAAGGTGAATTGAGAGGTTGTGTTTGACTACAAGTCTCAACACAATTCAAGAAGCTATTTAAATACATAAATATTTAAATGTATGAAAACCAAGCAGACTTGGAAGAGTGTAGACTAAAATAGACAAGAACAGAGAAATGGGACCCTGAGTATGACCCATATGCTGAGGTTTGAAAACAGGCAAACTGCTGTTCCCCGGGCGTGATTCCAGTGATGCTATCTGTGCTTCTCTCCAAAGGCCGCAGAGTGCCTCTCTTCCCACAGAGTGGCATGGCATGCTTCGTGACCTCCTGTTGTCTATAACATTACAAATCTGGGTCAGGACAGAAATCAAACATATGTGAACACCAGTAAGCTTAATTTGGGTGTCCAGCAGTACTACAAAGTAGCAGACACCATGCTGAGCACTTCCGCGGCTCATTCTCCTCAGCACAAGCAGCATCACCTCTCCGTCCGCCCAGCCCACTGACGTGCGGAAGGGCTGTTCCCCTAAAACACCTGCAGAGAAGCGCACGTGGGGAGAACTAAACCGCACCACGTTTCCTAGTGAACTTCACTCCTCTTCAAAGAAATAGGACAATACTTGCAGAACAAAATATTGCTTGCCATTTAGAATCAGGCTAAGCAGCTCAGGATTAGTTGGTACATTTTCTTGGGGAAATTAATCCTTGATGCTATTGTGAAGCAAAAGCAATAAAGCCAAAGAAAATCCAATATTCAATAAAAAGTGGTTTAGAACTACCTATTTCCCACTTGGTTGAAGCAAGTAATATTTTTTTTTTCCTCTTTGGAGACAAAGGCTAGCTGGATCTGAGTTGCCAGTCTCTAAGGGTTACCCAGTCTGTAACAAACCTGGCGTGCTTTTATCACTGAGAAGACAGGGCTAGAAGCAACCTTCCAGCAAACAGTTTCCTAAAATCGCACTCATGCATATATATTATTGTAGATACACACAAACTGGAAAACGGACATATGCTGACTTCTGCTTCTCTCCGATACAGTATGGATTGTGGGTTTTCTCCTCCTGTTGCAGGAAAAAGAGAGCAATTTTTCAAGTTTATACCAAATGTCATTCTATTTCATTTCCAAATATAATCTCCCAGAGAGAAGGTTCGCTTGCCCTATTTCCAATCTCTAAAGTTAATACACAAATTTATATTCCTTTCTCCCACTCGCTCTCCTAAATTAAGAGGTGTAATTACTAGGAACGCTTGCTACAAACGAATAAAGTGCCAAGGGAGAAGGAGCTGTCACCACTGGACATCTGCAGCAGCCACCCTCCTCTCTCCCCCATTCCCCGCGGAACATGCTTATGAGGCAGTTTCTATCTTTCCTATTAGCAGGGGCAGCTCACACACAGGAGCAGACGCCAACCCCTCCCTCTCCAGGCAGGGCAATCATAAGGAACAAAATTACAAAATTAACTTCAGCCTGCCCAGGAGCCACGGGTGCTTGCGAGGATCATTCCTCCCAGATTCACCTCTCGCCCCTCCCTGGCTCTGCCGACCTCTAGGGCAACATCAGGTTTCCTTAATGACAGCGGAGAAACTCAGATCTGTGATCTAAAAATTCAGCCCCAGTCTCATCCCTCTCCCCATCTCCAGCACCCTCTCAAAAGGAAGATTGATTATTATAATCAGACTTAGCTCTGACACAGCATTTGCATTTTCAAAGCACAGCATAGTCATTAACTAATTCATCTACCCCAAGGGAGCCCTAACGAGCTTTCACCTCTCTCCCCTCTGATTCCCAATCTGCAGGCAGCCCAAAGCTTTTCTTCAAACACCTCCCCTCTACCCTGTGCTGCACAAGCACAACTTGGTGCAACTCCAGGCAAGCTCAGTGAGCCAAATTCAGCCCTGCTGCAAAGGAACGCAGCTCTGCTGCTAGCAGCTGAAGAGGAGGAATGCACCACCCCCCCCACCCCCCCCATTAAAACCAGCTACCAAAGGTTCCCAGATGTAATCACAATGGTATAGGGTATTGAAGGAGACAGTTTCTGTTCTGCAAAATAAGGCCAGTGCCACAGGGGTGCCAAAATTACCATGCTCCCGTTTGAGCAGCACCAACCTGAGCTGCATGCCCAGCCACAAGCATATGAAGAAGGCCATGAAGCATGCATCATCGCACCCCCCAAACCCCCAGCCTCCTCCCACACAATCCATACCCCACCTTCTTCCCCAAACACCTACCACACACCTTTGCCCCAGGACTCAGCCTCCTGCCCCTGTGCCCTCTTCTCACACCCCAGCGCTGCCAGATGCCGACCCTCCCCACTCACCCACCTCTCTGCTCATCTCCACACCCTGCCCCAGCAGAACCACCGAGCCCCCACCCGCAGGTGCTCTGCACAACAGCAATTGTTGATGAGCAATAATGTCTAATTGGAAGTGCTTAACCTGTACTCAGATGATCCATTTCAAATATTCCTGTCTGGAATACTTAAGAGGGGAAAAAAAAAAAAAATTAGGAAAATATGTCTTTCTCTCTTGCTTTTTAATCTGCAGCAAATAGGGCTGTTAGTTAGGTGATAATGTGACAGTACTGGTACCATTACCCTGCAGCGAGGCACTGAGGACCAAGACTTGGTATCACGACCGGGGGTGCAGAAAGGTGTGCAAACCCCTTGACTGCTCCAGCTCACCCCCATTCAGTGGAACACATGGGGCCCTTTTTACCCATGTGGTATGTACAGAACCATGCACTGGCTCTGGAAGGAGCGTGTCCTGTCTGAAGGACAGATGCTCTGCTTGATGCTACAGCAGATCTGCAGGCAACTGCCCTGCCATCAGCACAGACCCCGTGTCAACCACCAGTAATGTGCACCATCAGTCAGCACGTGGGCACCGACATGGGACGGTTCTGACAGTTTTGTCTTCTGGAGCATTGTTCCCTGCTTTACACTGTATTTCCTTCCTGCCTGCCTTCTGGGAAGGGTGTGAGAAGTGACAGTTTGGAAATAAGCACTACTGGACATTTCAGCAGGATGGAAGCTTGGTCAGACCTCAAGATGAACAAAACTGGATAGTTGAGGGGAAGAGGGAAAAATATCCGTGCAAGAGACCCAGCAAGAAAGGGAACTGGAGATGTTCATTCAAACCGAAGAGTTTATTCAAGTGTTACTACATATTTCAACTCTTGGTTACAGCGGAAGGAGCAGAGGAGGAACCTCCTCCTCTCCACACTGCTGCGGCCCTGTCCCCACGCTCCCAGGCACTGCTGCACAGTGATGGCAAAATCCTTGACAGCTTCACATCCAGAAATCCTCCCTTTGCTCTAACAGCTCGTTCTGAAGGATCACCTCATTCCCATGTCCGTTCAGCTCAGAGCCTCTCTGCTGTTATCAGCCTCGCTCCACCACTCTCACCAGCACAGCTGACTGTTGCCTTTAATTACTACCGAAAGCCCCTGCCACCAGGGAGAGCAAAACAGCTGGTGTCCACGGAGAGAAAGGAACAACGAGTAATTAGCCTTAAGTGGCTGACACCTCCTACCCATTAGTCCTGGTTGGAACAGCAAAGCACAGAGTAACAGTTTCTTCAAGGGAACCTGTGGAGGTGTCGGTCTGCCTGTGCCACAGCCCTGTCCGGAGCAGCCACGTCACCCGTGCAACGGCATTGGATGCTCTCAAGAGCAGCATCACACAGGTCACTTCTTTCAGGCAGGAGTAGGCACTTCTGCTAGAAGCAAGTCTTCTAGCAGCTGTAATTCAGAGGCAAAGCATCAAATAAATCTGCAGAGATGTCATACCTCCTCCATACAAAGCTTGAATACAGTTTCTTTCCTGAAATATACCCTCGAGAAGTTTCCAGAGCATTCAGTCAACAAATTCTCATTAAATAGTAGCTTGTAATCCCACCTCACACACCCCCACCAGTTTTCTTGCTGAAAAATCATCACATAATAAACAGAGCAGAATCTATGCGTTTCACCGACCACCTACAAGGAAGATCAAAGGGGAAAGCCAAGAGGAATCTAACATTCATTTTTGTTCCTTCGTCTCCTAACATAAATACAGTGGAATCAATCTCTGCTTAATACTGTAAGAGAGCGCAGGAGCCTTCACTGAGTGCGAGGCTTGAAAATTGAACTTAATCCTCTTGCTCTGATGCACGTGGAACAACCCACAGCTTGTACTTCAACACGCTTTTAAGAACAGTTCTCGCTCCCACTGCATCTCCAGCCCAATTTTGCAGTTCACTACGGCTGGGAGCACTGTTTTCTGGCACGTCTGGGCAGAGAGAGGGAGGGTGAGTGGAGGCCAGCAGGCTTCATGCTCAAGGTGCCTTCTGAACGCGCAGGAATGGGACATACGAGGATGGGGCAGGGGATCCAGCTATGGGAAAGCAGCAGCTCTCCTGGCAGAGCCTCCCAGCTGCCTTCTAGAAAGTGGTAGATGCTTGAAGGAGTCTCGTTCCCCAAACCCTTCCCCAAAGAACAGGTTAAGATTTAAGGGCTAAGAAAAGCAGAATTAAGGTTTTCTAGCTAAATGACACATCCTGAGGCCTTCCTGCACCAACAAGCAGGGGGCTTTTCATGTATAAGAAGTGAGGAATCTCCCTCCTGGTGCCAAAAAGCAAAGGTTACAGGACCCTGCCAAGACTTCTCTGCCCATTTTAGCCTTTTGGGATTACGCTGTGGTCCCCTTCAGCTGCCAGCAAGCAATCACAGAATGAAAAGCAAAACGCAATTCCCTCTCAAATACTGTATGTTCGGTTCTGGTGCCAAAACAGAAACCTGGCATTTTAACCTTAGGTGAACATGTTCCTGCTGCCACCAACAATAAGCTCCGAGGTCCAGCTCGGAAGGCAGGGAAGGTGTAATAGATGTGCAGAGGATGACATTAGCACTGAATACAGCATCAACAGGACAGGGGCTGGCAGGAGCTCGATTTTATACAGCCAGTCTTTAGAGGTTAATGAAATATTCATAAATAAGTTAAAATTCTCCTGACAAGCTAGATCCTGTAATACAACAAAGAGTTGTCAGCCTCAATTAAGTGATTCCAAAGAGGCAGGGCACTGCCATTCATTATTTACCAAGAGGTCATAGGAAAAATTCTGCTCTATGATCATCTTGTCTCTGTGGATAAATTAGGTTTTACAGCTCGTGCTGGAGGATGATGTTGCCCTGACAGAGGGGCTCAGAGAGACCCCAGCCTGCCACCACTGCCACCTACCCCCAGCATCTAAGAGTCAAAGGCAAAAAACTCTGGGATCGAGCTCTTCTAAGAGTGCTGAGACATAGAAAGATCGAATGCAAAACAAGTAATGTAGCAAGCTGATTAGGCTGTCAGTGCAAGGACTAAGAAAGTCTTGAAAGTTCATGGGTTTTAAGCCTTTGTCTCTCTTTTTGTACACATAGAGCCAGCCCTGGAGATTAATGATGACTTTGACCCATGCTAACATGACTGTTCAACAGTCCAAGTATTCCTTTCTCCCTCTGGACATACACTGGAAGCACATGTTCCTTCTACAGATTCTCCAAGCTGCCTTTCAGGCAAGGAAGAAAAAAGGAGCAGAAGTTACTGAACCCTGGAGGTAGCCTGGACCTCTCACCCCCTTTTCCCTACTTCTCATAGGGTTGAACATAGCAGAGAGCCCCTACACCCTCCAAGAAATTGGAGTGTGACTAAATGGAACTACAGGAGTCTGAGGTGGCCCATAAACTTCTCACAGACTCTGTGAAGGTCAATGAAGTCTGGAAAAGCACCATACTTGCATGTGTATTATTTGTGCCTTTTGTACCTCAAGGCTGTGGCTACTATAAGGCGGCATCTGAGACCATCCCTGTCCCACTCATTTTATTTTACCAAGTAACTCAGTATAACTCAGCAACACGGACAACGTGACCGCTCTAATCACAGCACCGCAGTGTCCTCCCCACAGGAAAACGATCCACCGTGCTCCTCTGCTCAATAACAGAAGGGACAGAAGTCCTACCTCTTTCCTTCCCCCAGTTCTCTTCCCTCAGTTATAGGCCTGCAATTCAAAGGTGTGAGCGCATTGCCAACTCCCAGCCTATTTCCAAGCTGAAGAGTGGAGTGCTCGCTATCATCCTTCTTCCCAGAAAGCAACCCATTGCGTTTGTCAGCCCTGCGCGGTTTTACAGGCACGAAGGCCTCTCCAACTGGTGGGCCGAGAATTAGATCATCGTCCATACGTCCCCTCTGCGCTGGAACTGCTGCTCAGTTTTGGGTCAGACTGTTGCCCCCGCAATCCGGCAGTACCTGTCCCACGGGGAGCCCAAAGCGAGGAGCAGCAGGAAGGCCGCTCTCCACTTGCGGCAGCTATGTTTCTTCTTGTGAACGTCATGTCAGCTGTTACTGCCTTCAGTGAGAAAACAGTCCTGTTGAAACCAAACGGTGCTGCAGAGTTCCATAAAACTTCCATGTTAATGGATCCAACAGCAGGTTCATTTGTATAATGGGACTTCTAAACAGACCGTTTATTTCTCTTTAATTTGAAGCGAACGTACTATTTGATCCCATGTGCCTGGATAGATTTTTAAAACAAAGATAAACCACAAGAATTGACTCACTA
Source organism: Rhynochetos jubatus (assembly GCA_027574665.1). NCBI lineage: Eukaryota > Metazoa > Chordata > Aves > Eurypygiformes > Rhynochetidae > Rhynochetos > Rhynochetos jubatus. The sequence goes on from CM050664.1 coordinate 20,193,353, forward strand.
AGTCTCTTCTAACCTAATTAAAATAGCATTGAGATATTAACATGCAGAAGTATAATTTACTGATCCCCTCTCCAGTCTACAGGCAGTTTGTCAGCCCTTGGCTACCAAGATCCCAAAGCGTCCACCACGCTCTCCAGTTTGCCCGGAGTCACCTGCAGTAGATGCTTCTGATGTCACCACAGTTTTGTCTTGAATGTGAATTTTCCAAGAGGGAATGTGCAGCAGCTGCAACACAACCAAGCAAGGCAGTTCATCATTTCCTATGCTGTGAGGGGACGGGGTAGGGGGTGGGGTGGGAAATCCTGTCTCTGTTCCTCAGAGCTCAATATAATCCTACACCGTGGGGAACAGCAAGGACTGATTTTAATGTACTGTTTACAACAAGCACTAGGAAAGCACTCTCACGTAGCAAAAGGAGAAAAGTACCTCTGAGTACTCCCATCCCTCTGTTCCAGGGTTTACTCTACCTGGAGAACCAACGACCTACAGTAAAAGCTCAGGGAGAAAAGCTGAAACAGGGCATCGAAGACTCCTGCACACTAATCCCCCTCCTTCCCACAAATCACATTTCTAAATTAACAGGACCACACGGTAATGTGAAGAATAATACAAACATTGAGAAGTATATACTGAACAAACAAGCAACAAAAGGCTCTGCTGAAATAAACTACCTGGTAGGGAAAACGATGTCTCAGACATTGGCTGTGGAAACATATTTAAAACAAACAAAATTCACTGAAGATCTCAGTCAAAAACTATAAACACACAAACACAATTACTGATAGCACAAAGCAGAGGCTTTATCGTAGAGAAACACAAATAGATCAGACGGAAGCAGGTAGCTGAAAGCTGAAGGAACAGCAGCAAAATTGAATGTAGTAGTGCAAGTCCCACAACAGCCAGAACCCCTCCTACCAACAGCGTCTCCCTCAGGCAGAAACTAGAGAGGAGGACAAAGAGGTGGGTGACAGAGAGGATGAACATCAGCACCACGTGGCAGTGGAAATGGGTAATGTGGTTCGGAAACAGAAGGGTTGAGCTGCATGGAGGACAGAGAGGTACCTGCCTGTACTAGATGCTCGCGTGGAAGATACTTTGGTACAAGCTACTGCTGGAACATCACCTGGAATAGTGTGAGCACTCTGGCTATTCATCTTCAAAGGAGACACAGTAAAATGGGAAGAGGTTCTACAAAAAGCTGCAGGATCCATGAGGAGACTGAAGAGTCAGTTTTAAGAGAAGACTGCAAGAGCTTGATTTGTTTAACCTAGACAAATGAAATGCTGGGAGAGAACAATTGCTCTCTATAAATATGTCACAGCATAAATATGAGGGAGGAAGAACAGTCACTATAGTTTAAGGAGAACATTAGCACTAGAAAAAAAAACGGATATTAAGTGCACATCTATTTTCAGTTGGAACTGGGCAGATTTCAGCTATCAGAGCAGCCTTTCAATGGGACAAACAATCTAGGCCATTCAAGACAAGGCTGATAAATTTATGCACTAAGCTATATGCTGCAATTGCCTTAGTTACCAAAGCACTGGACTTTATGATCTAAGAGTCCTCTTCCAGTCTTCTGTTACTGTATCATTTCATTGTAGATCAGCTTTTTTTGCTGCCTCTTTATAACCAGATTCGTGTTTTTCAATCTGATTTGAGAACTGGATATTTCCCTAAAATTGCCTTCCTAAAACCACTGCAGTGTTCATGCTGCTGCTCAGCTGAGTGCCACACTACTCATCCATCCCGGGTTTGCTAGCCTCACATCAGGTGTGAGGGTAAAGCCTGTCAAACGGAAAGGAGATTTGCTGTTGTCTCGCCAAATCAACTCAGAAATGACGAAATGGACTTTTGATAGATGGAGGCTTCCCGCACCAGTGGGTCATCTCCTTTCCCTTCCCAGCCTGTTGGTTCTGTACGTGTTCTGGTAAAGCTTCACTTTTACTTGTAAGCACTGTAGGTCAGTACTCTTATCCCACATTTAATTGCCATCCCACTGTAGATAAACCCAAGAATTTACATTTTCACTAAGGAACATCACCCTTTTCCTTGAGCCTTGTCCATTTTATTTCTTGCTTTACGTTTAATAACTTAAACAAGAATTAAATTAGCTGCATCAGCACGCTACCCAGGGCAGGTGTTTCTATACTAAAGTTCTCTTCTTCCATATTATCATGGTTATCACCTGTAAAGTAAAATGTGGCAGAATTTTTATCCTGGCCAGGTATTTCTCTTAAGTCTCAAAAGTTACAGTTCTTCAGTTTGGAGGTCTGATGTAAGCACTCAGAAGGAAAGTCTTTCATTAATAATGCAAATGTTCTGTGAAGTGTGCGGGTCTCTTGTTTACGTATTGGTTGCAATTTTCCCAAACTCTGATTTTTCCATGTTGCCTTCCAGTTAACAGTCAGTTCCCAACTACATCACACACAGGGCTCTCCCAGCTGATTTCTTTCATGTATCCTTTCTGTCTTCATTACCTCTCCTGATAACCGTCAGTGCAGCTAGTCACTGACATTTAAGTTAATCCTAAATATTATGGTTTCATCAGACTGAACACATGATTTTGCTCCTTTACTATTCCTGACCTGCTGCCCTTAAATAAAGGTCTCCTGTTCTTTGCAGAGGGTTAACAAACACTTTTACTCGAGGCAAGGGACATTCATTATTTTCATTTTAGGTGTCTTTATTTCTTCTGTTTGGACACTCAATTTATGCCATTCATTTTGTGACAGCTACGTTCTTGGACTTCAAATCTTCTTTACCTCCCACCCTGCTAAGCAATTCTTCTGATTCTTACATCCATCCTTTTTAATCTGCTGGAGGGTGAAATATAATTTGTTCCAATGAGCAGTCTATAGATTTCAGAGCCCACATGGGCCAAGCTGTCTTTTGAAGATGAAAGCCCAAAAATACCCAGAGCACCTCAGGGCAATGAAAATACAGGTGATGCTTTTTTAATATCAAGCTGACTTCCCTCAGGGATTAATGATGGAGAAAAAAAGTCTTGACATGAATGCCCCCTGCTACAGAACCAGACTGAAAGGAAGCGTAAGATCAGGGATCACAGCCGTTGCTTGGATGGCAAGCTTGAGCCAAACTATTTCTTCCTGACTATAAAGGGAGATGAAAAAGGCAAATGAAAATTAGAAAAACTAACACATCTTCTGCTTCCCTCCCTCAGGGGCGGAAAGAAAAATAATACAACAACCAAGAAAGCGCTTTCCATCAATAGTATTTTGGTATGAGTGAAGCTGCCTCTCAGCTGTATGTCAGTAGAGATTTAACTAACGTGCCATAAGAAAGATCCTGGGACCACAAAACAGGGAGTGAACTCCACAGGCAACCTCCTGGCCCGTCCTGGTGATAGAGACACTGGATCACGAGCCTTGATAAAGAAAACTTCCAGTGATGATAAAATTGCCAGAAAAGTGCACATACACACACATAGATTGCAGTAACATAGTGTGCTTAGGCACCAAAAAAACCAAGAAACATTCTTTCAGCAAATAAACACAAACCCCCCAAATCTGTAGGACAACTAAGCCATCTGAGCCCTACCAGTGTGGTGACTGTTACGTACCACCCCTCAGAAGACGGGGCAGGCACAGTTCCCTTTCAACAGGAGCGCACCCAAACTGTGAAGAAAGAAAAATAAATAACTGAAGGGTGAGAGGGAGAGAAAAATCCAAGTTTCACTGTTACAATTACACAGCACAATGATAAGGGTAATATTTCTTAAATCAGAAAATAAATTCTAGGTTCAAGTTCCCTGAAGGATATAAAATATTAGAGGATTTTTTATGGTTGTAATCACAAACTCATTTCTCCAGCCACTACTGGCCGTGTCTAATTAGGGCAAAGTATGTTAATGATACAGCGGCACAGCCCAGAGACGTCTTCAGTTGCAATATTAATTGCATTTAGGGAAAGAAGCATGAATTGTGCTTATACAAGCTAATTAGTATGGGTTTGCTAATTAATACTGGAAAGTCAAACTGCCTTTGTCTTGTCAACTGCAATTAGCTGAAGATGTTTAAATTTCTTTCCCTTTTTTTTTGTTCTTCCAGTAGTAAAGTCGCTTTAGCTGACAAGGAATGAAATCGTGCACTAGAGCAATCAATGGCAGTTAGTCCATCCCACTTCCCTCTAGCAAGACCCCGTGCACTGGCCCAGCGCAGTATTCCCTACAGCACACACCACCCTCCATCTCCTATTGTCCCCAGGGACACAATTCCCCAAACCAGGGCCCTCTCCTCCCAAGGACACAGACACTATCTTATTGAGGCCACGATCCTATCAGATCTATCCCACCAGTATTTTACTTTTAAACATTGCTATGTATTATTTACCAGGGCATCCAAGGTGCTCCCCGTCGCACACAAGAAACCCCATCAAACTCATCAGTGAGATCCAATCAGCTAGTTCAGCAGCCCAGAGCACACCGCTTCATTTCCAGTGCGCTGGGGAGGGTGGCAAAGCCATTAGCACCCTTCAGGGCGGCAGTGGAGATGTCACCGCTACAGAGGTTTATCCCCGAGCCCCATCAGACTGTATGATAGCACCTGACAGGTGTTTATTCCGTTTCACTGAGGGCCATAAGCCTGTTTGCAGAAGGGCTGATGAAAAGCAATATCCACATCTGTCAGCACCCAGAGCAGGACGAGCCCTTCTGCATCCCTCCAGCCGTGGAGGCTTAACATCAAACTAACAAGCAGCGGATCACTGGTGAAAAAGGGGGAGAGGGATAAAAAGGAAGGCAAGATGCCAGGAATCCAAATTGGCAAACAATTGCTGAAGTGTCGACTTTAAAGGAGTCTGAAAATAAGGCCATCCAGGTGAGAGACTGATCAGGAGAGAGGGGCGGAAAAAACCACGTAAGGAAGGTTTGGATGGCAGAGGGGAGAGTGGGGCTGATGGCACAAGTGCTGGAGCCCTTGGGCAGGAAGCTAGTGGAAGAGCCCCATCCATAGGGGACAGACCTCTGCCACCCCTAATGCTGCAGATGAAAGTATCATCACATCTTTCCCTACCAGGCAGATTTCACCTGGGGATGGAGGAGAAGCACCTGCCACCAATGAAAAGAAGGAACTACACTGCCACAGTTCTCCTCAGAAGGAAAGAAGGAAGAAGAAACCAGTCTCTCTTCTGCTGTTGAAGCAATTTTCTTATATTTACTGAACAAAATTCAAAATGCTGAATAAAGCCCACACCTCACAATCTGCAATCCACTGTCTAAAGCACTACAGAATACAGCCTGTTCTTGTGAGATTGATGTCAGCTTTACTGGAAGATCACAAGACCTGCAGTTTTCCACTGAGTAACCCTTGGGAATAGGCACCGAACACTGTCTGCTGCTTTATCCTCTGCTGATGGATGATGCACAACACCAATTAATGCTTTAATGCTGGAAGTTCCAGTTCCTCCAGCACTCTGCTAGCCTGCTTAATACAACAAACTTTTGAAGGCAAATAAATAACTAAAACCCCAGATTTAACAAACGAAAAAGAAAAACTTTGAAATGTTTAAAAATAAATAAATACATAAAAACATTTAAAACTTAACAGCAAATTTATGCTCTGATACATCCAGTGAGCACAATGCAAAATTGATTGTATAGAATTTAAAACTATAACAAGGCAGCATGTAATGAGATCAGATGGTAAATAGGATTACTTCAGTTTTCTTTGGAAATATCAGTTCTGACCTGCATCGCCACATAAAGCAGCTGAGCATACAAAAATGTTTGCCCACAATGTAACACTGCCCCCACCCAGAATCAGAATCAATTAACACTCTTATGACAGAAAATCTGATGTTGAAACAGCAAGAACAAATTAATAAAAAAGAAACTAGCAGATGGATGGCAACCTATTAACAGTGCAGCAGGGGCACGGCAGTTCTGCCCTTCAGGGCCCGAGCAGCGTTACGCAGGAGTCTCAAAAGACTAGTGTTAGCACTGTAGTTCATTATTTGGGTTTCAGAGCAGAGATCCGTTTAGCACCTACTTCCTAGCCAGTGATGCATGCCCATCTTTACATTAGTAATGAAATGAATCCAGTGTAAAACACATCTACAGAATGAGTGTCTACATCTTGGACACTCCTCAGGATTTTCTAGTGAGTAGAAAAAGTTGTTGGGAATCTCCTTAGCAAAAACACTGGTTCGCGCAACGGCTTAATGCTGACACCTCATTTATTCCCGAGTATGAGGACTCGTATACAACAGTCATGAAACTGCACATGAACCTCCCCACTGCCTGGTTGTGGCCTCTATTATTTTTGGTCCTTGAGGGAACTGCCAATAAAATAGACAAACCCCGCAGAAAATTAACAGATATTATAAAAAACTAGTTTGTGGTAATTCCATTGCATCTCATCTGCTTGTCCTTTCCACCCTTGAGACTGAATCAAAGGCCCCCAGAGAAAGGAGTTAATTCAGTCTGAAATTAAATGCTTGCCTCTGATCTAGAACGCTAACAAAGAGAAAGCCAACTGCCAAAAAAAGGAAGAACGACCACTAGATCTCATCCAGCGCTTGTTCCAGGTGAGTACGGAGACAGAGTGCCAAGACCAGCAGTAGCGATGCAAACTTCTACAATGCTCATTTGCTATTCATTTTGGAATACTTGGAGCTGATCCACTGTTTAAACGAACTAAGCTTTGCATATTTTACTGCTCTGTAAAACAATTTAAAACACCCAAAAGATGAACACTTACCATTTCTGCTCTTTGCTTATGATTTCCCACTTCTTCCAAAACTTGAGACAGCTGAGCCTTCAAGACACAAAAAAGAAAATAGAACATGAAGTCTAGAGCGTATTTTTGAGGTTTAATAAGGCTATATTCTTCCCTCCCAACCAAAAAAAGGCATCAACAGCAAAATTATTTTCATGACATTGAAAAGGAATTATAAGCATTGGCTCTTGTTATGTCCTAGCTGGGGGGTACTTTTTACAAGGGGAGGGAGTAACAGGACAAGGGGTAACAGGTTTTAACTAAAAGAGGGAGATTGAGATGGGACATCAGGAAGAAATTCTTCCTGGAGAGGGTGGGGGGGCACTGGGACAGGTTGCCCAGAGAAGCTGTGGGTGCCCCATCCCTGGAAGTGTTCAAGGCCAGGCTGGATGAGGCTTGGAGCAACCTGGGCTAGTGGAAGGTGCCCATGGCAGTGGGGGTGGAACTGGAGGGACTTTAAGGTCCCTTCCAACCCAAACCATTCCATGATACTATCAGCATCCCATTCCATGAGACAATCCCGTCCCAAAGAGCCTGCAGCCTACATACCCAGGCAAGGTTTCTTGCAGAGAGGAAATCCCACTGGATTAGCTATCCCAGATTTCAATCCCAGGGTCCATTCAGAGAACCATGTCCCCTCTCCACTTCTTTGGAAGTTGCATAGAGTGGTCTAACCCCCTCCCAATTCTGCCAAGCTTCACTTTGGAGAAAGAGCCTCGCTTCACAGGTCCCAAAAGGGGTGTGTGTGTGTGTGAAAGCTTCGTGGAGAACGTTCTGTTTAAGTTCTGGGGTTCAGGGTTGGGTTTGGAGGCCTTCAAAATTGTGGTGGTAGAATAGAGAGCAAATCCTCTCTGGAACATAATCCCAGTGAACTGCTGTGAGAAACGGTCCCAATGCAAGGCTGTTTCTTTTTTACAAGGAGATTTGAAATTTAAAGAATCTCAAAGCATAGTGGAAATATCGTGTTATCCCTGTATAATGTGGGGGGAAATGGAAATCTGACTCTGAGGAGGAACCTTCAGAGTTTTGCTTCTGAAAAGGGATTTTAAATGAAATGGGTATTTCAGAGGGAAGAGAAGCCACATACACTACTGCAGTGTTATTACTTCCCACATCTTTTATTTCACGCTTTGCTAGTCTGCACCCAGCCTTTCCCTGGTTAGCAGAAAGCCCAAAAAATAGTCACAACTGACGACAGAGAAGCTAATTTAAACCATGTAAACAAACAAACCAGGAACTAAAAGGAACTTTCCTACAAACCCATTCACGTAATTTCAAGCATTAAAACCCTCCGAAGCCCCTCTAACACTCGTGCCACACATGAAATGGGTCTTTCGAGTGCCACATCCAAACCAGACAGAAACAGCAATGAATGAAACCTTTTCATTACAATGAAAAGGAAACCATTAAGCTCTGAAGGCTAACTGCACTAAAATGTAAGCAAACAAAAAAATTACAGTCTTAAGGTTCAGCACAGCAGAAGTTCAATTTTGCAGAAAACCAACCAACCAGTTCAGACTTCCCTGGCCCCAGAGCTCAGCAGAAATGAAAAGTTACAGATTCGTGCTGTGCAGGGCCTGGGATGATACGACATTATTTAGGGAACAGACACTCAAATAAGATGAAAAGGGGTTTAATACAAGCCTGGGACCTGGCACAGGGAAATGCAACACGTTCATTAAACACCGCGGGAGATGCCAGTCCCAACCAAACATGGAGCGCATGTACAAGCAAGTGAGAAGAAAAAATGAGATTATCACCAAGTTTGATGCTGAAACATCAGGAAACTATAAATTTGCAGACATCTGGGAAAGACTTTTTTCCTTACTACTATTGAATCAGGTAGAATTAGAGCAGCAGGCTGGAGCCAGAAAAGTGTCACATGAAGAATTAGAAAGCATCCCCCCTGGAGATGTTATTTATGACAGATGCTAGCATAGCCTTTGCAAAACACCCCAAGACTGAATATTTTTGATCACACACCCCCCAACTTTTCTGTATATTTAATAGCCTTTGTCTACATGAAGATGTATATGACCTTCAGATGAGAAATCCTTGCTTATTCTACACTAGATATAAAGAGCCATGAAGAATTACATATTTGCTTACAGTAGCAACCACTCCTGAATTTGAGGGTCATTTCCCTGTTCAGCCTCCTGTTAGTACAGACTTGTATAGAACCAGAGAGTAATTCCGGCTGGAAGAGGCCAGTTCAATCTGCTGCTCAGAGCAGGGTCAGCTGCACCAGGATGCTCAGGGCTCTTGGTCAACTGGGTTCTGAGAATCTCCCAAGAGGCAAACTCTAAAACCTCTGAGCAAGCTGAGCCAAGCTTTGGTCACCTTCACAATGGAAATATTTTACTTTAGAATATCAACACAACAGCACCATAGGAACTTGTTTCACTGGGTGGTATAACCATTTTAATGCACAAGACCTTGATAAAATTTGGGAAAACAAGGATAGAAAAGACACTGACATATTTTACTTCAGGAAGAGGCTGCAAAAACTTTTAGACAGGAGAGAAATTATACACAGGGATGGGAGAAATTCAAAATGCAAGCAGGAAATATTCCATAATTTACCTTATATAAGGTAAATATAGTATGTCTTGGGGAAAATAACCAAATCCAAACCTCTCAAGCCGCTGTGCCAGCAGAGACCTAGAGGCAAACCTGGACAACAAGTCCAAAGCAGCAGCATGATAACAGCAGATCAATAAGATCTGGAGAAGCAATCAGATAAGAATTAAATCACAAAGTAGGTTTTCTTCATTGCATTTATTTCTAGGAAGCTCATCTCAAAGGAAAGAGTAGCTAACTGGTGGGAATTCACAGCAACTAAACTTACAAGATTGCTGGAAGAAATGATTTATGAAGATTAAAAGATTTTTAGGCGTATGGTTTGACTACAACTCTCACAGAAGAGCAAAAGGGACATATTTAATGCATTCAGAGCTGTTACAATGATACAGCTGGAAACAGAAGGCTTTTCCAGCACAGCTGATCCTGCCCAATGCACCTGCAGCCCCGAGAGGGGACCCTCCCGGCCACCCGCTCCCAGCTCGTGCCCACGTATGCAGGCAGACATGGAAGCACAGGACAAAGACCAAGTGAGGTCCCCTGTGCCTGCCCTTGCCTGGCTGTGAAACAGATGATCCGAATGCTTTATCACATCCAGTTTGTAAACATTAGCCCTACCCCAGACTTTTTATTAGCTTAAATCAAATATTGAACCTAGCTCAGCTGTTAGAGGACAGCTGCTTGTGAAGTGATTCACTGCCATATTCCTCCTAGGCCACAAGAAAATACAACCTAATCACCAGCAGCATGACAGATGCACACATTTTTAATTATGAGGAAGAAATTAAGCTCTGAACTTATCCCCACATCTCAGTTAATCAGAGTGCTTTGGAGGAGCTGCCAGCTCCCACAGCCATGGAAGGAGGGAGCACAGAGGGCCCTGGGAGGGGGGCTGACAGCGTGCAGAGCCCCTGCGCCCAGCCCCGCTCCGGGCATTTCCTGGGAAAGACCTGAAAGAAACAGTGTTGTTCCTCAGAATTCACCTTGTCAGGAACGAACTGCTGGATTTCTCATTTCGATCATCCCTGGCCACTCGCAGCCAACAAAAGCATGAGCAACGCACTGGAGCCATTTAGGGCAGCTGAGAAGGAGCGGGCGTGCAAGAGTCCCTGACCCCTGCGCCAGCAGGTACGGGAGAGCTATCCACGGCCGGTGCTGGAGCAGCTTTCCAACTGGACACATTACCGTGGTATCCCGGGAATCTCTCAGTAGAGATACTTGAATTTTCAGACTCTGCATGTAAGTTAACTTAAAGCTCCAAGGAAATTCTCATTATTTAACACAAATGTTAAATTCCCAGGGATCACTGAGCTCAAGCATTAAGAAATCTGATTTGCAAACAGATATTAAGAATCAGATATACAAATACCTGTAAAGTCCAATGTGCCCACTGAAGGCAGCACAACCAGGTAAAAGAAAATCAAGTATCAAAGCAGGAAAAAAATCCTCTCAAGCATACAGTCAATTACTTTAAGCCTCCAAAGAAAGGGATTGTCAATTCAAAACGTTCATCTTACATGACAACACAGTCTAATCTACTGTCAATGCTACTGTCATCCTCAAAAGAGAGTGGCAGGAAAGGGAAGATAACCTGTGCTCTGGCCTCACCGGGATACTGCAGCTCAGGGCTGAAAGAGGAGCAGGAACTGTTTGCAAGGAGAGGAACCGATTTGGCGCCCAAGGAGACATTTCTGAATTGTGTTGCTTGCTTCCCTGCATCAGTAATGCGGCTTCTACACCTTCCAAAAGTCAGCCTTCGCCGACAGTGCTGAAGGAGGCTGGTCAGGGAGGGTTTAATGAATGAAACTAAAGCAATCTGGTGGTTACAAGGCAGATGTTAACACCAATTGCATCAACAGTCCCCCACTCTTCTCCGGGGGCTGAACACAAACCAACTGCCCTGACAGACAGGCGAGCAGCTCAGATGTGAGACTCACTTGTAGGAAAAAATTAGCTACTCAATCTCTAATGAACAGTCTTTCTCTACACAACAATACCCTCCGCTCTACAAGCAATTAGCAAATCGAAGCGCTCTCTTTGTGGCCCTGCATTAATTTACTCCTCGACGTTGCACATTAAATAGCTCACAGGTACGGTACAGCACAGTAGCAGCAGCAGCCAAAGCCATAAAATTAAAGCTTGCTTCAAAGAGTTGGGGAAGCAAAATTATGCGTGCTGCATACAGGGAATAAATCAAAACAACCTTCATTTGGAAACATCATTTTAGTCTTATGCTTTCATCAAAAAACATGATTATCTTAACAGTCACATTAATACAACGTAGGTACTTTACAAGGGAGAGAAACAAGCAGCACATTCACCACCTCAAATTAAAGAGAGTCATTTTTATTCTTCCTCATCAAGGTGAAATATCTAGGAATATATGTGGCTGCCTATTCCGGGGTTGCACTTCCCCAACTATACATCCCACCAGCAGGTGCCCAGAAGGATGGCCACTTGTTGGAAGGGCAACAACACCGCACGGGAGGGGAAGGGGAGGCGGTTCAGCCTAGCAGAGCTGTAACACAGCCACAAACCACGGCATTTCTACAGCATGCTAAAACCCACCACACCCTCAGCAGTGTTTTATATGCAACAGTTGTATGCAAATTCAAGTCAAGTGTGAGGATTGGCAAATTTAGGTATAAAGTTAATTAATAGCTACTTCAAATTAATTAATTTCTAAGATAAATTCTAGCCTCTCCCCTTTGAGGAAGTTAACACACAATTTAAATTTACAAGGATACATCAGCATCCGATCATGGAAATATGCAATGTTGTATGTTCTCCCATGCCACATCACTTCTGTTTCCTTGTGCTGGCTGCCTCCCATTCGCTGGGTAATTTCACAGGAACTTACTTCTCTAATCGCTTACAAAAGAAGGTGTAAGATGAAGCTTCCTGGCTCGAGGTAGATGGCCTTTATGTGTGGCTAAAGCGTGGCATGACCTACAACAGAGTCCAGGCCAGCACATCTTATCTGATGCCGTAAGCTGGGGAATAAGGGAAAATAGAGCACAACATCACCTCTTTCTATCAGATTCAGGAGACACAAGGAAAATACAGTGCACCGAAGGTGCAGCTGAAACACAGAAGGAAACCCCAAAACATGGATGGCTGCACTCCCAGGACAACTCTGAGGAGGAGGGCACTGACTGTAACACAGCTCAGTCACGCTTGCAAACAAACAGCTCTGCGCACCAGGCTGATGAGTTACATGGAACAACAGAGGAGTATCACGAGGACACTTTGAAAAGAAGGTTGCAATCGCTCATTGTCTCTCACACAAAGATATTTGTATAAGATTCTGGCTTATAGCGAAAACAGGAGGAAAACTTTGGTTTCACAAAAGCCACCGAGAGCTTATTTATGGGGGTGGCAGAGACTGAGAGAGAAGTATCTCATCAACCACTTGCAGTCAGACTTCAGTTTATTTGCATACTATGATCCCGCATATTAAATATTGTGAGAACTGAAATGAAATTTTCATTAGTGTTCAATCTGAAGTCTCACCCATGGGATCCAGCTCCCAACAGTTAATGCATTTGTTTGCCTGTTTACCCTTTGAAGTGATCCATTTGTACCATGCTAGCCGATACCTTCCACCTCCAATCCATTAGCACACCGTTACCACAGACTGGCACAGTGCTGTATCAGCCTCTCTGAAGTGCGCTGCGAAATTACACTGGGTTAAATGGTCACTTCTAATTCAAAATATTATGATGCTTTGTAGATTAAATTACTGATCTTTCACAAAATTGCATCAGTGGAGATCACAATCAGGAAGACAGCTTAGCATCAGACAGTGCTAAATAATATCCTCGCTGCTTTACAGATCCAATTTTGCTGTTCTGAAGAAAGTTTCTCCTGGTTATAACTTATAACTCTCAAACCTACCTCCTTTATAAAGCGGGAAATAACAGCTACAAATAAATTCTGGTGTTGTCTCGAAAGCATCAAAACCACCATGCAATGTTGCAGGAGCAGGACTGGAACCAGTGGGGGACTCGGTCTGACGCAAAGGTGATGGGGAAATTCCCCAACAACTCCCGAAGGTGTTGCAGAAATGCGTACGCAGCGGGGTGACGCTCACCAGGACTTGCAGAAAAGCTGCAATAGGCAACCGAGAGACCATTACTTACTGTCACAATTTATACAGTGGATAGGCTTACAGCTCAAGGAAAAGCATGTGTCTGAGACCACAGATTATGTGGTTTTCCATGTAATTTAGTCCTTAATTTTACCCCAAGCAAGAAGAGGCAACACAGGAAACAAGAATGCCTGTAAGCAAGATGTCTCACATCTCCAGGGACTCCCGGGCATCACAGCAAACCGCAGCACCCAGGGACTGAAGGCTACTGCTCTGTGCAGAGTTGTGAAGGGTGTTTTTCATCAAAAAAGCAAGAGCTGCTACTTCTTTGAGAACCAGTTTTCTCCTGGATTTGATGTCAGCAGAGAAATGCCGCCCCCAAGTGAGAGACAAAAGGCAGCCGGTTCCCACACAAAGGATGAGCAAAGCAAAGGCTCTTGGGTGCTAAACAACAAGAAACGATACTGCAGATTGAAAAATTGCTGGAGTCACAGTTATGATTACTGAAGATACAGGGAAAACTTCTACAAGACACGGGCTCCTGTCAATGCACTATCAAGATTTACTGGACAAAGAGATAATAACCAAACCTTCCTCTTGCTCTTAAGTCTCAAGGACAGATCAATCCCTCCTCTTCTGTGTTAAGAGACACAGTCACTTAGTAATGTCAAGAATTCTCAACAGTAAACTTACTATAATGAAATCTCCCCAAATTCTCACTGGTTATGCTATGAGAAAGGGGCCTAAACAAAGTCAGTGTGGAACAATTGATAAGAGGAATATAGGATTTCAAGCAGAAATTACCCACATTCTTATTCCTGGTAAGTCACTTGACCTAGCTTAAAATAAATTGTGTAGTTCTGCAGCAAAGACCTGGCTAATGTACTAAACTCTCTGAAACTCCTTTTTTTCCCCTCCCTCTTCAATGTAAAGATAATACTCACCCTGTAAAACCATCCCAAAATCTGTGACCAAAGGTAATCTCTGAGCACAAGGTGCCACTACTGACACAACGCGACGGGCCACGTCACTCGGGCAGTAAAAGGATTAAGCACCGTATTAAGTGCAGAACTCCAGCACTGCCATGTTCATAGGTAGAGGTAGCCTAATCTCCCTCATTTCTAAACCAAAGGTGACCTTCACAACTGCAATAAAATGTAAAACTTGGAGAAAGATTCTGAACTTCTCAAAATCTATTCCATCAACCCTGTCTGCCTAATCTCCCAGGCAGATGCTGTCAGGGTAGGAACATGGTACCAAAGCAAACTGGGAGATGGAAAAATGCAGACCATTATATTCAGGAAAGGATGAGTCCCTGGAGCTCTGACAGCCCTGTGCCAGACTGGAACACTTACAAAGCAAGCAGGTAGGTTGGAAAATAAGGGGCTCAGGTGTTACCAGATTTTTCTTGTGACGAAAAAGCATCAGATTTGCAAAAACATCTCAAAACAGGAGGAAGCATTTGTTGTTTTACTCCCTGAGCTGCAGCTGAGGTTGAGGCAAGATTGAGGTGCAACAGCTGAGCGACTCCTCTCCTGTTTTTCCATGATGTTTTCGTTCAACACCTTGCTAAGACAGAGCACAGAGACCAAAGGATTAGCACGGCTCTGCTGGGAATAATACACTTTTGCGATAGGTCTCCTTCCCTCCGTCCTAATCAAATGGTGCTGCAGCCCCTGGGGAGAGAATACATTGCCAAACAAAAAATGTGAGTTTGCAGCTGCTTCCTCCACAGCAAAGGGCAGCCTGACTGATGAAACTCTGCCAAGCCAATTGCTTCGAGCATTATGCAGTCAGCCAGTACAGCATCTCCCGGACACACGCGAGTGAGTGCTGGATGCTGATGGACTCTCCAAAGGAGTCATTCCCCATCACTGGAATACCCATCAGAGAAGCCGCTGCCACTAATATTCTCTTTGTGGGCTCAGAAATATTCCTACCTCAGAAAAGCAGCTGAGTGTGGAGTCGGAGCAGGAAGTCCCTCCTGTTTTCCTGCTCTCCTAGGAAAATTTTTAACCCAACAGCAGAGAGGTAACCTGGCATAAAATCTGTCTGTTGAGGGTTGACCGCAAATCTCTTGCCAGGACTAAAACAGATTATTAATATATTAGTGCAAATAAAAAACATTAGAAGAGTATCAGCCAGTTCCACCGGGAAATGGCAAAAAAGGAGAGGAATACAAATCATTTGGAGGACACTAAAGAGAATTAATTTTACTGTGCTGTGATCAAATCTCCAAAGCTGAAATAAAGGGATACCAGCATCAGATTCTGTAATGAATGTAGCACCTCTAGGACTCTGGATATTCATCTTTATTTCAGTTATCTGAAAGCAGGTACTATAAGCAATTCTGGGAGCCGGTGAGCAAGATGTTTTCTGCAGGTTGTATTAAGCCTTCTTGAACTGGGAAGCAGTGCTAGAGGTTGCAAGCAGAAGACACAGGGGCTAACGGGAACAGAATCCCCTGTTAGTACATGTAATAACGTTGGTTGGGGAAGGGGGGGGGGGGGGGGGGGGGGCAAGGGGGCAAACATGCATGCATTTGGTTAATTTTCTGGCAAAATGTTAACTCCAGCAATTTTCTTCTTTCTTTTTTTGCCTCCTTTAGATTATTGGAAGAATGAGTTCAGGCTCCAAACCCCCTGTCTCAATGAAAGCAAACATTAGCACTCGCCAAACCCAGAGAAAGGGAATCTCAAAAACTAAATGTGGTGGCACTATGACTCCCACTGTCTCTACCAAAATGAACTTTTCTGCCACTCCTTCCTACATGCTTATTCCAGTACCACCTCCCTGGATCCAAGTTCTCCTCCTGTCAGTTGCCTGCAACTTGGTTTGATAGCTCAAGGGAAAGAAACAACATTTAGTTGATGAAGACTGTAAATTAGCCAACAAAAATGTTCACTCTTATCCATTCATCAGAAAAAATGGTAGAATTACATCTCTACCTAAAAAAACCCTTCTAATTTCAGCCCGATGAGTCAGCACTGCTGCATCTCATCGTTAAGAGTGATTCATTGTCACTGTACTTCTCAAAGTCAAGAATAAGGGTATTCACCCCAATTCACTGTCGTCTAATAACTGCTCTGGATCCAGGCACCGTGTTTGCATACAGTACCGTTATAATGATTTATGTGAGTGTCTTACTTTTAATTTAAAGGTATAAAGAGCTACTGTCAGTTCACCGACCATAAAACAACATTTTTTTCAGTGAGGTGACAGTTGAATACCTGGGAAATATTCTTGCTGGCCAAGGAGAGCTCTCTACATCCCTATAGCCTAAGGGTGACAATGCTTCTGAAGACATGAGTGTGTGGCCTGTATTTTTGGGGAGAAACACTAATACCTGGTATGAGTTCAAGGAAGCTTTTCAGGGGAGTTAGAATCTGAACAGAAAAATTCAGACAAAAGCAGTATGGATGGAAAGCCATCCCCAAGTGGAAGCAACGGTGGGGAAGAGGGTTTTGAGCATGGATTAGACCCTAACCAGAAGATCCGTAGCTGGATGAAACAAAGAATATTGGAAGCTAAACAGCAGCTCAGCTGTGGTTTTCTCCTTATACAAGTCTCCTACTATCATAGTTGCTTTATTTAACCTTTTTAACTATTAAAACAGGGCTACTGAACAACTCACACTGACCCTCACACCCCCGAGTACTCAATGGTAGCACCTTCCTCTCAGCTGCCCAAGGCTGTTTGGCAGCTGGTGATGTGTGATGATAGTTCAGAGAAGATGTATTTAATGATATATGTGTTCTGTGAGCCCCATCCCTAACTACATCTCACTGCAATCCACTCACACACACTCCCAACAGGAGCCCTCAGGCGCGCTGGCACAATTCGCAGGGCAACTGTTGTGAGCCAGACGGCAAATGCCGTTCGGGGAAGTGAAGATCCGTGTTTAAATCAAACTTTTTTTGCCTTCTGATTTAATTTTAACGTAGTTTGGTTTCTTGTCCTGATTCTCTGCACAGGTTGTGCCAGCTCAAATAAAGGTCAGGGAGGGGTTCAAGCCAGCCCTGCCCTTGGCTTGTGAAATTACAGCCAGTGTAATTTTGCCATCCAGCAGAACAGTGGGTAATGTGCCTAAGGCTCAGAGGGTCTCCAACAAACTTGAAACACTCCTGGAAGTCGCTAGGTGACAACGCTGGCCCCCCAGTCAAGACTGTGCAGTGTTTGCCCTGACGAAGCAATGCTTGCATTGCCTCTGCTTCCGCCCAGGGATCGCATTTGCTGAGGACTCGTCTTCTCTGCTGCCAGAGTATTTTTAGTCTCTAGTCTGGGTGTGTAGTTGGATTTTGCTCAATAAAGCAAACACTACAATTTAAACATAGCTATTATAATTAGCAGAAGCTCACTGCTCAATTCCCCTTCCAGACAGGGATTTCCAAATGTCACAGTGTGCTTAGCTCAGCTGATCTGTGCCGATGGCTGCTCTGAACGTGACTGACCTAGGAGGGTCCAGAGCAAAGAAGCAGCTTATCATGGGAGGTGAGATGAGAAAACAAATGGGATAATTCTCCTCCTTCCTCCTGTACCTTCATTTTCATGTATTATCTGCACAGCACTGCAAGCAAGGTAAGTTTAGCAGAGAGACTCTCCTCTTCGACCAAGAAGGAACACTCACACTTGAGGCCAAGCAGGAATTCCATACCTGCACTCTGGCTGAGCCCCTAGGATGAGTCTGCCTTGTCCTGTTTGTCCTGCCAGAGTATCATAGCATAAAAACAAAGAGCAGTAAAGAGGGAAACGAAAAAGGAAAAGCACCTCAAACTAGTACAGCCATGAGCTGCTAAAACCATTTTACAGAGGCTCTGGCAAATGTGGAGACTCAGTTTAAAACAGTATTTGCCTTCTAAGTCTGTTTTAGAAAAGCAAAACCAACCTCAGTCCTTTCCAACCTTAGTAATATGAGGCGTTAAAAAAAACCAGCAAAGTATCTTCTCCCAACACATACCTTCCCACAAGAGACCTCCTACCCTTGAAGGAGAACACTGGTGCTTCCCTTTCCAGCCTCCTTGCAGACAAGCTCCACTTCAAAAACCCTGGCAACGCTCCACACCTCAGCGTGTTCCACGGAGCCAGCACAAGCCCAGCTGAGTCTATTAATGTAGGTCTCATGTAACATCTCACCTATGGTGTACTTGTTCCTGCCTCGCTGCTTGGGATATGCCACTACAAACTTCCTCCACCGCTCCATCGCCCCATGAAGGGGCGGAGATGATTAACACCAACCCTGCTCAACAGAGAAACCAAAGCATCCTTTGCAAGGCCACAGAGGCAGTCAGGATGTACAATCAGAGTATTACACCTCATCAGTGTGGTGCTACAAACAGACACGGATTTAGAGGCAAAATTTGCCCAATGTTGTAGGGGAAAAAAGGGGGGTGGGGGGGTGTAACATTATTACACACACAAAAAAAAAAAGTCCTCCAAGACAACAATTTGAAGGAAAAAACATATATTTTTACCACCCTCAAATAAGATCCAACAGCTCTGCACGCCACGGTCATGCTCCTGTTACTTCCTTGAAAAGGAGCAAAACTCTTCTATTTGAAAATTTATTCAAAATAAACAAATCCCAATGGAATTTAAGCACACTGTAGAGGCTCCAGCAAAACTCATAAAAAAGCAAGCAAACTAAAAAGATCCTCTCTTGGCACACTCTCGAAAGAAGGATTCACCACATTTCTAATTGACTGCCACCATGGCTTGAATGAATAATCTATAAATAGGCAACGCATGCAAAGCAAGCACTTAAAGGAAACAGCACGATTGTTTTTGTTGTTTCCTCTTGTTATTGCTTAATGGTTTGGTGGGAAGGAGGTGGCTAACAAGGTGGAAGAAACGTGGTAAAAATATAAAGAAACAGAAAAGGATGGAGCGGGGGAAGACATGAAGACATTCAATATATGAAGGGCATAAACAGGATTTTTCCTCCAGTTTCCCAGCGGACTGAAGGATGAGGGATGGGAGGAGCACACAGCTACCTCAGAGCAGCAGTCAGCACCTGTGCCACACTCAGGTCAGCAGGGCCAGAGAGACAAAGGTGACCGAGGCAGCATCGCTCACATGCCAACACAACACCCAACCTCACCGCTGGCTTTGGCACAGTTCATTCCAAACCAGCTCCGGCTTGATGTTATAGTAGAACCCCTTTCCGTAGGCAAAGCGAAGCTGGTTTTTAAACCATGAGTACACCAGAAAAACATGCCTGTGATTTAAGACTGAGGATGCCCTGAAGATCCCCCCATAAAGGAGGCTTTTATGTTCTCAATACAGCCTTACCTGAACCCTCAAGCTCCTCTGGGCCACCTCAGACTAATTTCTAGTCTTTTCTACATATCAGATTCAAAACACTATTAAGTGCAGTCATTGAAGTGAAGCACTGGAAATGTTCATGCAGCCGTCTTGTGCTAAGAGTCACCCAAAATACGAGAGGACTCAAAACTATTAAAGTTAAGCAGCCATCCACATCAGAAAAGTGAAAATACTCATGTCAGTGAACAACAGAGCCGGGGGAATCTGAGTCATTCCCAGAGAGGATCCAGTCTCTGGAAAGCAATTGCAGGAAAATTTCTAATACGTTCCATTTTATAGTATCAACCATTTCTCAAAGTAACTGGTATTTTTATCTCCCAGCTCTTGCCACAACCTGTCTGCTCACTCTCCTCTCTCCCACAGCCAGTCTGACTGCCCACAACATCCCATCTCCAGCTTGCTGCATTCATCAAAGCAGCCAACTTAATTACCTTTTTTAACTACTCCTCTTAATCCTATGCTCCTTCTTTCAAGCCTGAAGGGGACTCTCGCAGAATCCAAGGAGCAGAAAACCTTCTGGGTTCTCTTTCAAAAAGTCTGACCAGCTTTAAGGTCCTTCACTACTCCTGTGAAGCCCTTCCTGGGGCAGATCTTGTCTGGCACGAGGAGTTTGCCAGCGAGCCGCTCAGGACCTCCTCGGAGCCCTC
Source organism: Rhynochetos jubatus (assembly GCA_027574665.1). Taxonomy (NCBI): domain Eukaryota; kingdom Metazoa; phylum Chordata; class Aves; order Eurypygiformes; family Rhynochetidae; genus Rhynochetos; species Rhynochetos jubatus. The sequence continues at coordinate 20,213,728 of CM050664.1, forward strand.
TCCCCTGTGGGGATGGAGGCTTATCCCATGCCAGCTCTGCACACACTGCCAGCTTTCTCAAAGCTACACTACCTCCTCCTATAGGGAGGAGAAGGCGGCTATCGAAATGGTCTGTAATCCAAACTGTTAAACTCCATCAGTTAATATCTTCCCTTACTTAAAATGTTTGGAAAGGGCATGCAAGGGGTAAAAAAACTCAACTGCAGTGACAGAACAGAACAAGTAAACAAACCATCCTTGCATAGCACCGGTGTGATATGTATTCTGTGCTTGCCAACCATCAGTTTAATTTTCATTGTAAAAATTTGCAGGAGAGTTAGTGTGAAGGCAAAGTGTTGGATTAATCAATCTGGAAGGGAAGTCCTTTGTTTATCCACAAAACAGAGCAGAAGGAACAGAAGCGCGTGTTTCCTTACATCACCCCATCAGTGCTTCTCAATTTTGGGCTGAAAGGATTAACTCCAAAGGGAGCACTGCAATTTTATCTTAGACATGGTCCATTCGTTCTTTGGCCCTTCTGCTGAGGCTGCCAACAAAGATGCCAGACAGGATGATATTTTTGAGATGCGAGTGTTTATCTTCTCTGAGTGAACCAAACAGCAACTAATTTCAGGAAAGCAATCCAGCAACTCGCAATCGCTTCTCGCTCTAGCAAATGCAGACTGACAAGGCAAAAGGTGAAACAGCTTGACGGTCCCATTAGAAACCTTTGAGTTTCCTCGCACCTGAATGCCTGTCTAGCAAAGCCGTGCTGCAGAAACATAAAAGATCTCCATTTGGCAAGGAAAGGAAAGAAGTCAGAACATATGCCAAGATAATCTCAGTTATTAGCTCCTGACACAAAGATACAAGATGTACTGAATTGCCCCTCCATCGCACAGCATGGGATGCTCCAAGGCCACGAGTTCTCTTTGGAGGCGTGTACGGGCTCGCTGGCGGATGGGCACTACACGGGATGCCGTGAGTACACACAGCTAATGCCACTGCCAAGGTTAAATCAAGTGATACAGCCAGGGTGAGGCAACATGGAGCATGACAGACAGCTCCCTTTGGCAAGTAAGAATTGTGAACACTTTTTTTTAACCTTCTGTTCACTCTTAAATTTTCCTTCTTCTTAACCAAGCAGATAAACAGCTCCAAAGATTCACTTTTGCCTAAAAGTGGCTGACCTCAGGGCAACACCAGGTTTTGCCCACGCTAGGCTGCTACATGCCAAACTGGTGACCCACGCTGTGGAAGAGGCCATATAGGAAGGTATATAAAATGTAATTTTGTTGTAGGTGTGGCCACATTAGTGCCCTACAGCAGTTCCCAGATGTTCATGAAGGCTCGAGCGTGATCTTTTGCCTCTCTCAATCCCCTTTACTCTTCAGAGACAAGAGCTTTATCCAAAGAGCAAGTGGAACGCGGCAGAAACTAATATCCGCAATAATTACAGTAATGTGCAAAGTGTTGATGGGCTGTAGAAATCAGATACAATGAATTTGGGTCTTGCCTGGCCTAAATAAAAAGGTGCCCATTATCTTGAGAGGAAAGGCCACTTATGAACGATAAGGTCATGCTGCACTGTGACGATAAATGTCATTGCTCTATATAGCTGTGCTAGTCTCACCTAATGTCTTCAGAAATGTACATAAACAAGCAAAGCAAAAACACCGCTGTAGAATTAGCCCGGGATGCTATGTTATTTTAAGAGCATAAAGTCAGTCATCTAGAGTTCTCTGGATACGCTTTGTTGAACATGCCCTAGGAACACAAAGGTACATATACGCACGTATATACACTGTGCTTTTTGGCAGCAATAATAAATAAAACAAATTACTGACATTTTCAAACAGGTTTGGATATGTTTGGTATCATGTATCTTGAAAGAATTTAAGACTAATCATGTATTTTATATTGCTATAAACATTCCCAAGAATTACATACATCTGCATAGGTGGCTCTGTGTTTGTCACAGGCCCCCAGGCAGCCTCTGCCAAGCCACTGAGCAACTCTACTTTAAATAAATTCCATACATAATGCTAACAACTTCTCTTTTTTCAGCAGCTCTGCATGCTGCCATGCTGCAGTGAGAGACAATTAAGTACACTCAGATGATCTTTGGGCAAACAGCACAGACAGAGCAATCTCCACCTAGCAGGAGTGGCAGCGTCAGAGCCCCGCGTACCTCCAGCCGAGGCTCTCTGAACAAGGGGGGGTCTCCTTGCATCACTCTGCAAGTGGGTGCTCCTGCCCTTTCACACACGCATGCAAGGAGGCCAAGTAATTAGTGAGCATGGTTTAACCACTGCTTGAATGTTCCCACCTGGAGAAACACAGGTTTGTCACCACAGTCACACTGACATCACTCCCAGCTGTCCGCAGCACCTTTCTTCATACAAAAGGTCACAGGATGCTTCAGAAACCAGCAACCTTATTTTGCTAGGTGTAACTACATCCACAGAGGTCAAAGTGGCACATGCATTATCTAAATACCTGAGATATTGGGTTAGGGAACTGATCTATCCTAAGGCTGCATTTTCCTCTATTGAAATGACCTCGTATAAAAGGGAATAAGCCTGATGATTAGAAACTGAAGAACACTCTATCTGTATGAACTGCCGATACAATCAGAGGAGTCAGAATATATTGCCAAAGGCAGGGTTGGTAACAACCAGCTTGGTGATAGTATGTCCACACACACTAAAGATCACTGGTTTATGGTCTGTACCATCAGGCCAGTTCCCAACTGCACTGCAAAGCCTTGACTTTAAGAAAAATTCAGAGCTTGTGGGCTCTCAAGAGATACTCCCATGAATTCATACCAGATATTCATCATTTCTTTGTGTACGTAAGTAATGTACGGTGGCAGTCTCAAAAAACTCTCATTACACAAAATATTCTACCGAAAATAACCTCTACAAAATAATTACTGTGTTCATGTTCACAGCTCCTGAATAGATCACACACCAATATTAGTGTAACATGTAACCTTGTAAGCTCCTAGTTGACTTCCTTTAAAAATTAAAAGTATGTAGGTTTAGCAAGTCTTCCAGGAAAGGCAGCATTCCAATGGAAAATGAGATGTTTCTACAATTTTCCAAAAGGAAGTAAAGTTGATGTTACAAGAAGTCACACTTGTGAGTTTGATGTGTAGAACACAGGCAAGAGAACACAGAACAGATAAAAATCAATGCTTTAAACCAGCAATCAGTTTCGTTTTTAGCGTGGTCCTGAATAGAACTGAAATATGAGTGTACATCTGTCAAAGCTAAGCTCACTGTAGCCATTACAGCCATTTAAACAAATTGAAAACATAAATCAGCTCAATATGTCAAATCGATGTGCCATGCATCTCGTATCTGCGTTACTGTCGCCACAGTTGGATTCATGGCACACGTACTGTACAGCAGGACTGCCGGTTTTATTAAACGGCGTACATAAAATGCCAAAGAAAAACGCTACAACTTGCATCACAGGAGGACTGTGGCTTTCTCCAAAACTTAGGACTTCCAGTTTGTTTTGCTGAAAAGCTTTTAGCACAATCAAAGCACATTTGACATTAAGACTGATTAAAGCAAAGAGATAAATTGCAAAGCCTCTGAGAAAACACAATCGTTCCTTACAATTTACTCAGACCACCCCTGAACAGAGACATCTATATCAACAGCTTAGGTTTTATTCACAGCTTGGTGAAAACCGCTATCAGCTGGCTTTTTCACTTACCCTGTTCCCAGCCTTTTAGCAGGCTAGTCACATTTAAATAAAAAGCTGATACTTAATTACTGCTGGTAATTAAGGCCAAAATAAGAAAGAATCAGTGGGCTTCAAAAAGAAAGCCAAGGCAGCAACTACTGTTGTTCTAATTGCCACAATACCCAAAGTATTAAGCATATTAAAGTGTATCTTCTTGCAAACTACAAAGAGCAGGAGCGTTAGGGTTCACAAGAGCATGGAAACAAGGTTGTGTTGATCCTGCTTTCTCACAGCACTTTTCCTGTTTATATATTACAGCTCATGGGGAGCAGGACAACAGAACTCCCTAGCTGGAGCCCACAGAAACACAGTGGGCAGAAATGTGGTGAGCCATATACCCAGCCTGTGTGGAGGCCCTGCAGGAAATCTTGAGAACCTTTCTAGCGTGGTTTTAAATAAAAAATAGCCATTAAAAATATTAATCTCTTTTTCTTTCAGGAGACCATCATCATGAGTTAAACACTGACACACACATACTTACAAATACATACTTTAAATCTTAAATTATGCAGCGATTATGTAATTACTCTGAAACCAAGCACTGCAAATCACAGAATTCAAATCCAATCATTATAAAAATGAACAAATCTCAACAAGTTCAGAACATCTCTTAAGATGCCCAGACAAGCAGCACTATTTAATGTCATTAATACAACACAGTTAGGGAATAACGAAAATTTCCGTGGCATTTTCTGTGTAAAGTGTTATCCTGATGTGCAACCTTTGCTTTTACTTTTTTCCCCCCAAGATATTTACCTCCTTTCTCATCCCGAATTGCTTGCTTTCCATGAGCAGTTAAAGCTTTCATCAGTGTGAGAATGTCCTAAGTAGCAGTTTTAGTAATCAGGAGACACTGAATACTGACCTTAGGCCTGTGCCAGCAGTGAGGCCTGAATCACCACTGTAGTTCAGAAAGATATGATGCACTGGCCTGAGAGCACCTCAGAATCCCAACCTAAATGAGCCCAGTTTTTAGTCTGGAAAGAAATTGGCCAGGACTAGCCACTTTTCCCATCCCTAATGAGCCAGGCACCAAAATATTTATCTGGTGGTGAGCCACATGGACACATACCACACACTTCAGGCAACCTCAGGTGGGAAGTGCTCTGGAGGATGTGGCATTGCCTCCGATACAATCCCATCACTCTGGCTCCAGGGAGAGACCATGTACCCTGGAAACTGTTGGGAAGCTTTGATCATTCCCATCCCAGGATCACCCTAGCACCCCTAAAGACAAACCCTGCTACCAGACACATGGCACAGCAGTGGCATGGGCTGCAGCTGCATGGTCCGCACGGATGAGACCAGTGCTATAGAAAGTCACCATGCTTTCCAGCTTGGAAGAGCTTCAAAGAGGTTAAATCTCTGAATTACACACAGAATGCAGTTTATCCTGCTTTTTGAATGGTTCTCTAACACTGCAAAACCCCAAACAATTCCGTAATTGTGGAAAGCAGCAGTGAAAATGGTGCAAGCACTGGAGGAACCTGCCCAGACACCTCCCCACTGACTTCCCTTCCACCCCTCCGCCCTGCCCGGCTTGCAACAGCAAGCAACAGGGACGGAAATAAGATGTAGGAACATAATTCTACGTTTTCAAAACCTTCCCTTTGAAAAGCTGAAAACTACCTGTACCTAACCCCATTCCCCAAAGATGCTTAATGTGCCCTTTTCCTTCTGTCTCCCACCTGCGAGGGGAGAGATGTTATCACTGCCCTGCTCGCATCCCGGTTTCAGCCCCCTGCTCCCACTGCCGCACGCTCGCAGCAGCAGGTGATACGCACCACGCTGCACTAAAGCAGCTCTTTTATGCCATGGCTTTGTCTGCTGCCATTTGCCATGGATGGGGCCACTGGTCCCTCTCCAAAGATATTCTTGCCTCCTCCTCCACCTAAGGACATCTAATTGCAGAGCCTGTATCTCTAGGCACAGGCATGCAGGTTCTCCAGTGTAAAGCGTTTTAAAGCTCCCAACAGCATACAAAATGCTCTCCCCTGTTCTATTGTGGTAAATATGACTCATAACTGCACATCAGTTATCTTCTCTTTCCAAAGCATCACTAAGAAAGAACCCAATTTGAAAACTTCTGTAGGAATTTAGACCCAGTTCATCTGTTTCTCGTCTCCTATAGCCAGGTATATCTGGAGCTAACCCAAATTCCCTAGGTCAAGCCTCGTTTGTGCTTGGTTATTTGTAACATCACTGGAAGAGGCTACAGGAGGATTTGTTCACACCAAGCACATTTAAGGGGAGCATAGTGGCGGGCATCTATCAATCTGCTTGGGGCTGAAGGAAGATCCTTCAGAGGCTGAGTACAGGAGCAGTCCCATATCCCCTGAGCATCACCCCTAGGTTGGTGATACTAGCACAGGCTCACCTGGGCTAGGAACGCTTCCTGCAGACTGAAACACTTCAGAGAGCAGGAGCCCAACCCAAACTCCCTGCGTTGCTAACACAGGTGACACTATCTTTCTCACTACTACAGAGTGAGAGAGATGTTCAGAGAGAGTCCAGACCTGATCTAGTCAGTAAAAGTGTCACGGACTGCATCTACATCAGGAGCACGACTTTCAGCAAGAGATGATGACAATTACAGTGTCTCCCCCCTTGTTTTTACTGCACTTGAAGCACGAGAGCAGCAGAGATAGAAAATGCTATTCTGTCCCATGCACTTTGATAGCCTCTGTCGATACGCAGCCAAGAGCAGCAAGAGGGTCCTTAAGCCTGCTCACTGTGCAACAGGGGGAATTTTTCTTGGGGCTTGTCTAAACAGATAGTGTATTTGTTAATGATTTAATTTACTCTGTGTAAGTTGGTGCCAGGACATTCTCATTTTTTGAGAATGATGGAGGCTTGCTTCCAGTTAGCTGTGGTCCCTAGGAACTGCTGAGTTAAAGCCATTCTTAAACTGTCAGAGCATCCACACACTAAAAATAGCTGTAAAAATCTACTTGCAGCGAAAACAATGCTGGTTTGTGCAGAAAGCCTTCAGTATAAGGCAGTGATGACTACTCTTGATCAACCACTAACTTTCAGGATAGATCCAGAATGGGGAAGCCTCTCAAAACATTAATAGTAATTGAGTTTTAAAATCTAGTTTGGGCAAACAGCCTCAGATACACAGAGACAGGCTCTGGTGCAGCATCAACCAGCTTTAAGAGGCATTCTTCTTCTGCAGAGCAGGGACTGTCACCTTTAACAAATCATTAAGCCCCTCCGTGACTTGACTTCCTCATTTATATGATGGTTATTTGCAAAGTGCTCTCCCAAAACACAGCCACTGGCAGGTGTAAAAGGGAGGGGAGGAAACTAATGGCTCCCTGACTTGACAAGGTCACTGGGGTCTGAAGGAAGATGAAACGCGTGAAAGGAGAGAGAGCCCAAGATAATCCATTTTGCAGGACTGCCGGAGGACACGGCGCCTGACCTACTCTCCTTTAGGAGAGAAAAGAAATGCAAAGGACTGCAGTGGTTCCCAGGAAGGCTCAAGTCTGCCAAGAGATGCCAAAGCGTTTGGGTTCAAAATGCTATTTCGACAAGGTGTTTGCTTTGTCAGAAGATGATGTCCAGCCCTTGACTGCTTCACCAATCAGTGGTAGCTGATGCATGGTAGCTGATGCATTACCATCATCTCCAGAGGCAGCCTGTTTTCTCCCATGTGAGTCACAGATAAGATGCTACAGTGACAGCAGAACTCTGGGCAAGTGAAACATACACCATTCTGGAGTGGCAGGAAAGCTCTAGTGACTTAGATTTGCTCCTTATAGACATCCGAAGTGAGCAGAGTGATCTTCTCACAGCTTCTTACAGTTGTCACTGAGAAAAAACAGTGCACAAAGGTTGGATGGCAGCAGAGAGTAGAGAAAGCAGGCAGAAGAAATCTGAAAATTAAACCAAACTCTTCTCTACGTTGCACAGATGGGAGGAAATTTCTCTGTAAAGTTCCCATCATCACAGAAACCGCTTCTGCTACGTAAAAAAGCAATTTACCTTTGAGGGGGAAAGAAAATTCAGCAGAGGAGGGATAAAGCAAGATAAACATAAAGTGTGGATCAAAGAGAGAAAAAACCCAAAGATAAAAAAAGTGGAAAAGCACTGACAGGGGAAGCTGGGTGAGAAACAAGGAGGAACTGTTAACTGCTCAAATAAACCTTTTATTCTGTCCGCATGTAAATTTTAAGCACTTTAAACACCGGGGTGACTGCTAAGTAACTCCCTCTGCGAGAAGCAGATTTGTGACTAACATCACACGAATCAGCAATGCCCAATTTTCCCAGCCAGCAGATGCGCTGCAGTTATCAGGTGCAGATAAGGTGACAGTATTTGGTCAATGAGTTTTGAGGTCACCAGTAATGCCCGTGGTGGAACAAAAACACAGAACATATGGCATTTCATGTGCTGAAACTGTCAAGACTCATAATTAACTGATTAGGGTACATATGGTGCTCACAGACAGTGTAAATCTCTCAATGTAAAAAATGTTGGAGACCACTGAAGGTGTCAGCATGAGCCTTCCTTGCAAATCTCTCTTCATTAAAGTTTCATATGGAGCCAAGTGTGTTGTAATAAAATCGCTATTAATGGAGTTATATTTATGATGATTTCTCTTTTGTGCAGCTGGATTTAACTTTTCAAACACTAAACTCCACATCGGAGCTTTTTTACAGTAGCTGCTGCATACACAGTAGCTTCTTGTTTTGTCATATTTACCTTGAAAATAGAAGCAATGGGAGCGAAGCTGGGAAAAAATAACTGAGATTGGCAAGAAAACTGTTAATATCATCCATATCAAAACAGAAATTCATGCCGTGGTATAAATACAGCTATGACTGTTTATTTTAAGTATTTATAGCAGGCTGGCCAGGGACAAACTCATTCTCTTCAGTTCCAAAACACACTTTGAAAAAGATGGTGAGTGACACTTCATTAACCACATGAAACAGGCTGACACAGCCCACTTACTTTTCCAGCCACCATTTCAGATGGCATTTTTCTCTGTATCTCCCCCCTGCTTTATGTGCAATGCTCTGTAAAGTGCTTTCTTGAAGCACTCCAGCCAGAGCAGTGCTGTGGAGCAGGGGGCTGGGCTGCAAGCCATCCTGAGAAGGATACAGCTATCACTTTCAGTCCCAGAACAGACTACGTGTTTGCATGTCCATGCATCAGAGATCCAGCTTTCCTCATCAGTCATCAGTGAAGGGGATTTTAAAAGTTCCCCATCAGCCTTTTTTTGTCTTCCAGTCCTCTGCCCCATCGGGCTCTGATAGGAATAGCTCTTACGCAGTGACACTGCCTTTCTGAGGTGATCCAGGATGAAAGCACGCTCTGTATTTCAGTTTCTGGAGAGATGCCTGTAGTCCAGGTGAGGTCTGTGATGGAGAGCTGCAGTGCTCCTGTTGTCCTGCCCAGCAAGCGCCAGGCAATGAGGGAGTCAGGCACAAGTCAGTGGATCACCTAACTCCATCCTCCCAGCATACACTATAATAAACTACTGACACACAACCCTCCAGGGCTTACACACCCCTCCCTCATACCCTGTGTTCTTTTAAACAGCTTCCCACCTCCATTTACACATCAGGCAAAGGACTTATCAGAGCCCCCATCTCCCTAGTGAGTTAAAAGCTGTTGCTTGAGCCCAAAATCTTCCTAATCCCACCTGTCTTCCTCCTCTTTCCTACCGTGCTATCACTGTCACCCTGTCTTCACCAGAGAGCTTCCTGCCTCACACAGAGCTGCTGCTGGAATGGATGGGGAAATCTCCATGTTTGGAGTAAAGAAAAATCCCTGTTAAGAAGATCACTTTTTTCCCCTCTATGGTTTGTTCAGAGCAGGGCTGCTCAAAGCAGATTAGGGCAGCCAGAAGAAACAAGAAAGTACAAAGGGCTTTCTGCTAGGGAACACAGAAAGAGATTTTGGTAAATTAAGTAATTGGTAGCAAAAAAAAGTAAGTAAAAAGTAATCTGTGATAAAAGAAGTCAGGGAGGAAGACATGGTGCATGGTGTGAACTCTGAGGTTTACGAACAAAGCCCAAAGGCAGAAGCTACAGAATGTAATGCAAGAGGATGCATTTGCCTTAGGAGGCTACAAGGGCTTTTTTAAACTCTGGATACTCCCGGAGCACAGCGATCTCTGCTGCCTCCCCAGCAGAGACACGGCCATGCACAGGGACAGCTCATGGGCTGCTCCAACAACCGCCCCGCGTTCCGTGTATGCTGAGCTGCCAGAAGCACTCTCCGTGGGCATAACTGCAGTTACCTGTGGGGGTATATTCTCTGTTAGCTAGTCATCTTGTTTCCCACTCTTCAACCAACTTAGTTTAGCAAAAAGTAATAGTGTGGGCCTGGCCTTTTCAGCTCAGATCCATCACCCTCCCTCTGCAGCCTACCCGGACCTTACCTGGAGCTCACCAGACTAGTTGTGCACATTGCTGCCTTGCTGCCACGTGCACGATGTTCACAGATGGGCTCTTCTCCTTCTGTGCTACTCTACAAGCTGGTTGTGTGTCCCTCTCCCCAGCTCATCCACACCAGGGGTTCCCGGGGTGCCCTGACCCTCCTTCCACACTGACTTAAAGCTGTTGAGTCCCCACTTCCTTCCCTTCCCAGCCCTCCCCACCAGAGCCTGTTTCTCCCACATCTCAGAAACAACTGAGGCTCCAAGGTGCCTCATTCCTGCCATCTCCTCTGTTTGTGAGATGAGTCATGCAGGTGTCAACATCTCTAAAATGTGTACAGAGGCTCAGCAGAGCTGGGAGGGTGCAGAGCATTATGTTAGAAGTTATTAATAGCTGCTATCGACCAGTTCTTTGATCTACAGGCAGTTGATTACAGCTGCTGCTCCTGATGATGAGGCACCAGGAGTCCTGCCTGCACCTCAACTCCCCTTTTCCAGTTTTCAGGTTTTTACTAGAACAAAAAACTTCCCCCCAAAATTTCAAAACAGATGGGATTCAGCAGTCAACACTGCAGTCAGAAAGGCAAACACAGTCAAATGAAGCGTAAAATTTTACTTTACAAGGAGAATATCAGGTCTTTGAATCCTGCTTCTAGCAAAGTCTTTGAAAGGCTTAAAGGTTGACACCACACAGAACAAACTGCCAGGGAACACAGCTCCTTTCTGAAATTTTCCATGTAGCCCTTAATCCATACCCATGAAAGCAAACTTAAAATTTGTTCCCTATACATAAATGGAGGGGTGTAGCAATTGGTTCCCACACTCTTCCATGTTTTCACCTGAAAAAGAAAAGGTAATTTGCTATTGCCCAAAGGCACCATGCACATCTGACCTCTTCCGTGAAACAATTTGGGAAATCTCCCTCCAGCAACCCAGAGCCACCACTGAAAACAGCTAAGAAAACAGGATACAACGGGCACCTATCACCTTATGTCAGCGTTGACTCATCCTGCTCTGCCTGGTGGTGAGCAATATGGTGATCAAAGACAACACAGAGAAACATTCTGAGACAGACAAGTTCAAGCCAATCTCCATTTCATCTGATGTTACTAGCTAACTTCTCTATCACCTGGCCCAAAACTCTGCAGAATTCCTTTTCTGAGAAACAGGGATGAAGTGGATCTACACCACGATACTGATCTGTACCACACCGTGCTGATCTGCTCGTTAAGGCTTTAAAGGTCACTGGAGCCAGTATTCCCTGACTAAGTCCCCATCTACCAAGACAAGAAAGGATCATTTTTAAGGATGCCAGAAAGAACAAAGAGGTTTGTGCACAGTGGGGCAATCCATTCTATGGCTTGAACATGAACCCGAGGAGCATCAATTTCTACAAGTTTTCCTCCATTTGAATTACGGCATCTATAAATCTACGTGATGGTGGGACCAGGCATGAAGAAAGGAAAACTCACATACTTATGACTATTGTAAAGCCTATGTAATAAAACTGCCAAGCTCTAAGCTCACAGACATATTCCAAATATTTCACTTGTGACCATAAAGCCCATTCCACTATGACAAAGTACAACAGAGAAGAGGGGGACAATTTGGCAGAAGCGTGTTAACATTCACCTCATTGCAGCCACATTTCAGACTACAAGTTTTCAAAGAGAGAACTAAAAATAATATAGGAATTCCTTCAAGAAATACTTCTATCTTTGGAAAGAATGTTTCTTGAAGAAAATCTAGTAAAAAGCATTTAATAGAGTTACTGGTATTCTGGGGTTTTCAGGCCCAGTGCCAAGAAGTTGAAGAATTAACAGCAGACACGTACGTTACGTCTTCAACCCTTGGAGTAAAGCTCTTACAGACACGCACTCACACTGTGTGCTCAAGAGCCTACACGTGCGATATAGTGAACCACAGATGAGACGACGGAGAAGACACCACACCTCCTACATGTCAAGACCCCTTTCCTTCCCCTTTACACAACCCTTTCACCTGCAGGGACTAGCGGTCCCCCCAGCCGCGCAGTACAGCTACGCTGAACACAACATGCGCAAATCACACCCGAAGATGATTGGTTTTGGCTTCTGCCAGCTTCAGGGGCACAATAACAACTTGTGGGTCTTACTGATCCTGGAATTTTGCAGTGTGAATTTTGCAAATCTGTCTTCTGTAAGAGCAGATCACGTCACTAGGCAATTCAATCTTAAAGGTCTCAATTACTTCACCCCTGGGGTTACAGCATGATGCTTCTTTATTACCTCCAGCTCAGTGTTATGAGCATGCAGTTTCTGCACCATCTCCTCGGCCTCACGCATACGCCGGTTCAGCTGGGGCGAGTGCTCCGACAGGCTCAGCTCGCTGTCGTACGACTCCAGAATTGCTCGCATCCCATCACGCTCCTGTCAGGAAGAACAGAGACCACTTTTAGCAATAAAGCCCCTGCCCTCACCCTGAGGTGAGGGTTCCCAGAACAATGTTCTGCAATTTTGCCCGCTGTTTTTTTACACAGCAAAGAAACCGTGATGGATATATACCCGTTTTCATATTGGCAACAAGTCACTGATGAACATACAGTTCTAATAAAATAAATGCTGCTGCTCTGAAAACTGAAAAATTAGACTGTTTCATGTATATAAAACCACATATCCTGTGCAGGAAAGCAACATGCATACAACTCTAAGAAGCAGATGGCAACTGAAAACAGAGCCTGCCTTCTTTTTGGAGACATTATTCTAATTCAACATGGCTGAATGGGTTTCTTCAGCAAAATATTTAGTGTAGTACTTGACATTTTTCCTGCCAAAGAGTTCCAGCAATGAACGAACAGAATTGTCACAGCAGAAATAGATTTGACAAAGAACAAAGTGGCTGAGAGCAAATATACTCTAAATGGTATGTGACTTATCACTCGTTAAACACTGCAACACTCAGTGTTCATAATAAATATTTTTTCAGAGGTTAATATCTTGCAGACAATGTGTTTGGCTCACTTTGCTCTCTGCTGGCAATTATAACCAAGCATTTGCCGAGAAGAACAAAAAGAAGGATCCCCCTCCCTTCCCTGGGAGCATTTGCACGCCTCAGTATAAAGCTTGGGCCGAAAGCTAAAGGCAAAACTTCGTGTTGGCCCCTGGGTGAAGCATTTCCTGATGGATTCCCCACTTCAGACAGCACCTAACGCCTACCTCCAAGGCACCGGTGGAGCAGAATGGGGACTAAAGGCTGAATATTTCAAAGTCAGGTGTGTTTTAAGGAGATTATCCTTTACATGCAATATGCATACAGGGAGAGCCAGCTGATGAAGTGTTTTATCTTTTGACTGCACGGAAGAACCTTGATGTTTGTGAGGGTACAGAGCAGGGCCAAAGAAGCACAGGCCCCCGGTGTAAATCCACAGAGCAAAAACCCCGAGGAAATCGGACAGTGCTGCCTCCCTTTCACTGCTGAGTTTGGTACCTCTCCCTCTTCCAGCAATTCAACAGCACGCTGGACAAACCAGCTCTCCGGGGGAATTCTGCCATCGCAAACATCCAAAATACTATTAGGAGGATCACTGAGTTTTACCGCTGTGCAGTTCACATCCAGACCAGGCCGCTGCCACTGCACTGAACCCAAAGCACTTCATAAACCCAGCTTGGCCATGCTGAAATACTTCACTGGATCCTGGTCTCCTGGGGAAATCAGGAATTGCCAGGGAAGGAAAAAGGTCCTTTCCTGCCCACCCCCAAATGAAAGAGGGTGTTTATCAGATAGCGAAGGTGATGCTAACTGCTCAGCTGAGCAAGCCTGTACACAAAGGTTATCTCCTCCTTCAAAATCTAAAGGTCAAAGACTGAACATGGATAGCAAGAGTATGTGTGAGGAAGGGAAGGAAGATTCAAATTCAAGGTGTAAAAATAAGACGAGGGGCACTGCCAGAGGTGCAGCTTGTTCAGAGCATGTCATGGACTCAAAGGTCAGCCCAGACAGCTGGGTTGGTCAGCAGGTAAAAGGACCCCAAGACCGAAGGACAGCCTGAGGCTACAGGAACTAAAATCATAAAGAAAAACAGGATTTAACATAAATAGTACTGGAAGTTATTACCAGCTCCTTGCTCAGGCCTGACTGGAGACAAATATTTCCAAGGAAAGAAGAGTTTTGCCCTGCTTTAGAAAGAATTATTCAGCTGACAAACATATAAAAGGAAATACTTCCATGTCACTGCAGAAGCAGAAAACCCAAACCCAGCCACCCCACACCTGCCTTGCAGTGAAGCTGTTTATCAGAAATGCGGCAGCACCGGATTGCTCCATACCACCCCCCCCCACATCACCCTATCTGCCCAGAGCCCTCTCCATAAGGGAAAGTGCTTTTGCTCAGGAGATGACTTTCATTCCCCATTTATTCCAGAATCATTGTCTAGAGCACTGAAGAGAAAGTAACGACGGTGTTAAGCAAAGGTATTGGTTTGACCCTTGCATGTTGCTGCAATTAGGTCTCCAATTACAGCATCCTCTCTCTTTCTCCTAGCTGCCCTGCCCTAATTTTCTGCTAAGCATCTTCCATCAGTGTGGAAATTTAACACTGTAATGTTCTCCCCGTTACAGCTGGGCAGTCCCAAAATCTTCAGCATTTGTTCCCAACAGCAAACAGGACCCCAGCAATTCCCATCACACTTGGCTTCCAATTAACTGCTGAATATTAGGTCATTTGAGCCATGCCCAGCAAGATCCTAACAGTTCCGCGAGCACTTCAGCTGCGCGGAGGACAAACGTCTAATTCGTGTTAGGATGGGAAAACTGCATGGGAGCAGGACATCCCTACGGGCTGTCTTTCCACTAAAACCAACTACAGACCTTGCCCTTCAAAGCCCTAAAATCAACCCTTCAAAGCCTTTTTCTTAAAGGAAGAGTAAACTTCTAAAGAAAAAACTATACGTGTGGTAAATACAATACAAGCTGTATTGGGGAAAAAAAACATTGCTGAAAAGCTGAAATAAAGGGTGGTACAATTAAACACTTGATCCTAGAGTTTAGTTCTCTTTAATTATTTCTAAATGTTAATACTGTAATGACATCAATTCTCAGTTTTCAACAAGTGGTCCCCAGCTCCATTTTTCAAATTCCTTCCCATCAAGAGCACTTAGTGAAAGCTTTTCCCTCCCTCCTAAAGATCTTGTTAGTTTGGCAGGAAACAGAAGTTCTTGTTGAGACGCCCTCTGTCTAAAAAGATTCTCTAAAATGTAATCCTCATTTAGTAATTGCTGCAGTATCTCCTCATCCCACACGACGGGATATTCCCCAAGCCCCATCAAAAACCCTCTCCAGGGACTTGCACATGCCCTCTCTAACTTTTTTCCAAGACCTCTGCTTTCCTGCTTTGTATCAGGAGCGTATTCATCAGAATTACTAAAAAGCGGTCCCTCAGGGAATTTCCAAAATTTGCCCAGCATATGGTTAACTCACCATGGACCGCACCCTGGCACACTTCCAGGTGCTCTTTACCTTGACCAGTTTCAAATCAACACCAGAACAGAAACGCAGCTTACTCTAAACACACCCTGAAAGCAGAATAATTGGGTTTTAGCGTTCATTATAAACCTAGGAAATGCATGCCCCGCAGCAAACTCTGGTGCTGCAGCTTGCAGCTGTGTTTGAGGAGATGAAAGTTTGAAAAAGAGGAAGGACGGTGAGTTTTTTCCAAGGTTGAACAGTTTCCCCTTCCTCTGCCAGCAACAGCCAATTCACCAAACAAATGTGCCTCCTACTATTGCATAAGTAACTAAAAAGAAAACATATTTTATAATCTTAATCACAAACTACAGCTAATCCTATGAAAATCTGCTATGGAAAAGTACAGGATGGCACCTCTGCAAAATGCCATCCCCTAGATGAAGCTTCTCTCCACTCTTCCCACCAGCTCCTCTGTTCTCCCCAGGTGAAGCCAAAATTCAGCCTGGCCAGAGAGCAGCTCGAAGCTAAGGGAAAGGTGGGGATTTTCCCTGGCATTCACACACCAGAAGGCTACCGGTGTGGTTCAGAAACAGCAGCAATAAGGGGGCTGCTCCAGGACTTTTGGGTTAATTTTAGGGAAAGACCTGAGAACTGTTCACATAAGCACCATGACCATCATCATCCCCACCAGTAACCCCCACGGCACTGAAGCTGTGCTACTGCACGACTCCAAGGGCAGCCCGCAGCTTCGAATACGGGCATACTGAGAAGTAAGAGTGACTCCAGCTGCGTGTTGGAAGCAACTGAAGAGTAAGTATATATAGAGATATATATAAAATTTAAACACCACCTGACCTGGTGTACATACATATAAGCTCAGGCCCTATTCCTGTTGATGCTCGTTAGCCCCTCCTCAGACATACATACACACAATTCACCACAGGCTTTCTAATTAGTTGAAGAGAAGAAAAATCAATAAGAAAGAAATTAAAGTTACAAATCTAACTGAAGTCAGTCACACACCCAGGGAAAATTTGTTCCTGGGGTAAAGTTTATCTAGTGTCATAATTTTATTGAAATCCTATATCTTCCTATTGACTTTTATCGTTTCAAGCTGGATGCCAGAGTTATCATTATTAGAGTCTCAGTGTTGCTCGCAGGCTTGAGGTTCGGGTTTGGGTTTTTTTCCTTTTATAAACAAGCTGTAATTGTCTGGTTTATTGGTCAATAAATCTTTCAACTGCCTCTCTTCACCCAGCTTCTGTTCTGGGAAGGCTCCTACACCACGCTCTGCAAGAAAATATAGGGTTGTTGTTTTTTAAAGAACAGATTGTTTTGTCATTAGCAATGAAAGAGCAGGAATTGTGCCGGTCGGTTCCGATAATGACTTTTTAATGACAGATCCGAGTCACAGTAAAACCTGCTTTATTTCCACACGAGTGAACTTCAACTATTAATCCACAACCCAAATGCACAGCTCACTTGCTCTCTCGCTTCTGCACGGGTTAGAGCCTGGCAGAGGAGACAGACTTTGTAAAGTGGAATCATAATGATATTTCCCACTCGGTGCTTTTTTGATGGTACAGAAATATTCCTGTTCTTAGCGTTAGATGAGCTTTTTGTTTAATTAATGATAATTTTTTGAGAATGTTAATAGACTGCTTCATTATAGAAAATCAGTAGCAAGATTTCCCCCTCCTCTTCCTCTCCAGACTCCTAACTCCAAATTAGTTCTAATAAGGGAAAATTTCAAGATTGAAGAAAGAATATGGATCTGCAGCCTCAAACAGATGCTATTTGCAATCAGGTATAATTTAGCTAACTGTTCCTCGCAAAAACACAAATAAAAGAGAGCAATGACTGTTCAGAGTGGTCTGTGCTTTTCTGCTTGAAGCTACACAAATAGATGCACGGAAGAAGGGAGATGGCAACTGGGGCTTGACCAGACCTAGAGATTAAACATTAGTAAATGTTAAACGTTAAACACCTGTTAAACATTAAACATCCATTAAAACGTTAGGAAAAATAGCAGTGTGAGGTATGGGAACATAAGCCAAAATATGGTCAGAAATAAGTGAAGAATACTTAAATGTACTAACTGTGTCAGGACCTATTGATAAAATATATCCTCAGGGTACTTCAAAAATTAGAGTAATCTCTGGTCCAGGATCTTTGATGAACTCACAAATGGCAGGACAGGCCCTGAAAACACGACAAAGGAACAGCTCCAATCTTTATAAAGAAGGATGGATGAGGAGATACAGACTCTGCTAATTATAACTCACTTCAACATTTTGGTATCTCATAAAATGCTTGAAGAAAACATTAACAATCAAATTGCAAGCACCTAGAGAAGAAATAGGGACAAGAAACAATCAACTGAGCCTTAATATGAATAATATCAAACCAGTCTAATTTCCTCCCTTGACAGGTAACTTGTCTACTGAATAAAGGCAAACAATAAATGTGATAAATCTCAACTTCAGTGATGTGTTTATCAAAGAGGAGGATTACAATTCAACAACATCTCTGTAATTTAGAGAAATGAATTTGTATCGAGGTGATGAAATTCATGAAAGCAAAGCACAGAGCTCTGCATGTCGTGTAGCAACACAGACACCAGGTACCATTCACAGGCTGCATCAGTCAGCATCATCTACCCCTTCCCAACGCCGCCCCTTTGCACACACCTCACGTGAAACGTACACATCCCACCTGGATGGGGCAGGGGCACTACACACCACGGAAAACCATTAGCCGGGGAACATACGGGGCTACTGACAATTATCAGGTTCTGCCCCAAGCTGATGGCTGGAGGAATTGATACGTTTTTAAGCCTCATGTCGTAATTAGGCTTCTCTCTTCAAGGGCTGTTCACGTCCCATTGCCTCACGGAAAACAAGGGGAAAAACCTAAAACCAAAGTGACAGCAAGACCCACAGAACAGGGCCTGAATGCCGAGCAGCGGCTAACAGCACATTCGCTCAGACTGTGCTATGACGGTAATGCATCCAAGGTAGCTACATTCCCTCAGCTCCTGACCCTCTCAGAGCACTGCTAACAAGAGCTAACCGAGCGTTCCAGAACAGACCGAAACATCCAAGAGTTCTATGCCAAACAAAACCAGCAAAAATTAACTTGCCACAAACTTTTCAAATCCTCTTTGTCTACAAGCAGCATCTACTGTCACCAGAAGTCCAACGGTTCCCCTTTCTCTTACCACCTTTAACTTTTGTACTAATTATCTTTAAACCAAAATTTTCTATTCCCAACCCCCAAACGCTTCCTTCTCAGCTACAGCCATTTCCCATCACTTCTCTGTGGCTGACCTATTTTCATGTTACTCTGCAAATTCGAACTGACTGCAGACACATATGTATACACACACCATTGACTTTCTACTCAAGACCTCAATTAAAAAAGCATTTACAGGAAAGCATGTTAACTCCATAAAAATAAAAACATCCAGCAGATTTCACTACTCTTGCACTGACCAGAACCTTAGAGAACGGTTTCTCAAAATATTCTGACTTCTCAAATGTGACTTTCTATACATTGGCCCTCTTGGTTGTACTTTTGCCCCTCAAGCCAATATAAGGCTATTGCAGGAGTCTAAAAATGGATTGAACCTACACAGAAGCCCTTCAGATGCACTGTGCCCTACAACCGAGGCTTCTCCAACAAAAATAAAATGTTAATTCTTTATAAATCCAAGTACCTCCATCCGTGCCTAACCTGGATAGGTGCGAGGGACAGCAGAAAGACTCATGCACTCTGTAACCACAAGCACGCAGCAAACCAGGAATTAAGCACCCCTCTCCTTCCCATCTTCTCTCTACAGCTCATGGCTTTCACCTCTTTTTCTGATACTTTCATAACATGGCCATTTACTTGCTAGGAACGGTACGGTGTCTTTAAGGCTGAACCCCAGTGTTCCACCCAAGGTTGGAAGACTGGAGAAAGCAGTTACTAGGAGCAAGTCCCGTGACAGGACACAACAGGCAGAGAGCCTGAGAAAGATGAACATAGGCTAATTTTAGGTGCCAGAACAAGGCAATCGGAGACACTCTTAGTTTCCCAATCATCATTTCTTAAATTTAGGAGAGACTCTGCAATCTGACTGCTCTTTTGGCAAGCACTCAGCAGGCAGCTTTAAATATACACCTACAAATACCTGTGTATCTTACACACCCGTATGCCATAGGTTTTCCTCCAGATTCATAGTTCTTCCTTTCTAGCTCTTGTCCCTCCCTGCCAACACTTCTCTGCAGAGGGCTCAGCTTGCCTTCTATCCTGGCAGTGGACCAGAGCAAATAAATCCACTGTAACTCTTTTAATCTGTCTCTGATAAATCCCCTGCTTACTATCTTCTGGAAAATGGTGCATGGTCTCTAAAAGCCTCATTTTCCTTATAGCACGTACATATGCCGGCTGACAAGCAATCATACAACTGACACTGCAACAAACTAAATATTATCTGACTAAAATACCCCCGGGGCCCTCTTGCTTCACAGTGAGTTTAACATGTTTAGTTATGTTTCTTAACCTCCTGCTGCCGTGAAATAATTTTATGATTTTTCTTCATTTATGTCCCTTCTTCTGGAACGCTCACCACGGCCTATTTCTAGCACAAGCTTGCTTTTCCATCTCAGTGTATTTCTCATCTCTTCATTCAGAAAAAAACCCTCTTCTTTCTATCATTTCTCTTAGCCCCGCTGCTCAAGCGGTGGCAATCTTGCACAAGTGTGAAGCTGCCTCATTCACCTGCCTCAGCACAGGTTCACTCTCTAACACCAGTATCTGGCACTGTGTGCACAGTTCACGTTTGAAAAATGGTCACTTCTTAAAAAAAAAAAAAAAAAAAACAACCAAGAAGAAAACCCAAAAAAACTTAATACCATACCTTCTTCAACCTAGCCACTAGATTGCCATCGCTGGCAGAGGGATGGCATACCGGCATACCATTGGCAAGGAAATTTATTCATCTTTACTGGCAATAGAAAACTAATATTTTATTCACCTATTAAAAAAAAAAAAAAAAAAAAAAAGAAAGAAAAAGCCTTATTCAGGCCTGAAAAGAAAGTTTTGTGAGGCTCCATCATGCATCTTCTATTCTGCCAGTGTCTACAGCACATCAAAATTCAGCCTTATGTTCATTCCTTACCCTCAGATTTCTTTTTTCCTCCTGCCTACTAGGTAACCCAGATACTGGCCTCTAAATCTCTTAGCAGCCAGTTTCTTGCAGTTTTAACCACTTAAATATCATTAATTTGGGAGAAAAGGAAACTGAATTTTGCTCTAAGCCAGTACAGCGCTCTCTGCAAAAATGAAGTTGGAGGAATTGCATCACTGTCCAGGCTCTGCTCCTGGGGTATTCGGGCTAAAACAGGACTGAAGCAGGAGGGCAAATCTCTCACATCAGATTTTGAGAGGACCAAAAAATCAGAGGCCTGAGTTCATCTTACCAGCTCAACACAGCACATTCCATCGAACTTGAACAGTAATTTCTTGGTCCCCTTATGATGTGTCAATAACTCTAGAAATGTGGCAGCTATGGCTTTTTGAAATAGGCAAAGAAAAAGGGCTTTTATATACATCACCTGACTGCTTTACTAGAAAATATTAATAATTTCTCACATTTTGTTTAATTCATAAAACATTCCCTCTACTACCTCCGGGGTATAAAAGATCAGCGACTTCAGTAAGAGTTTCAGAAATTACACATCAGTTATCTCCTAGGTCACCCCTAGCATCTCTGCATCACCTCTAAAGGATTCTCGCAGGCAGAGCAGACACAGCTCCTTGGCCTCGCAGCCCAGCGACGCCTCCTCAGGAAGAGGGCACAGCGCAGAGAAGACTGCAAGCGTGGCTGCTGACGGGACTGTCTCAGGCCAGCAAGTTGAGGAACGTGCACCTTAACACCGGTGAAGCTGACAGAGACACCCACAGCACCTACGCTGCAAACATCACGCTACGTCTGGACATGTTTGCAAGGCAGAGGGTTGAATGCATCTATACAAAAGGGCTTTCTGCCCACTGTACCCTGGGGTTAAAATGTTTTCACTGATCTGTAACAACCATTGGAAACTTTCTTCAATTACTGTCCCATAACTAGTAGGAACTGCCCCGAAGCCCACAGCATCCCTAGATCCACCCTGATACAGAATACAAAGAGTTAAAAAACACAGTACCAAATGCAGTGCCTACCCAGCCCCGACACTCAAGTTCTTGACCAAAAACCACAGAGCCTTCTGTGAAGTACTGGAGGCAGAGTGTGCAGCTGTCACACTACACATGCCATCTAGCTATACATAAACATACTACTGAAATTCAAACAACCATAAAGGCTCATTTCTCACCCAAGCAATGCTCCCACCAGTACGACTGGGCTAGCTTAAGGACCGGCTTCTTTAATCACACCCAATGATTTACCTAGGGCAAAGCAATAATAAGCCATTAAAACTAAAATTCTATGATTTACTTGGATGTGGTCAAAAAGCTCATTTCACGTTACAGAACACCCGTTTCACATTACCCACGCAATGTGAGTTACATGTTTTAACTTGTACCCTTTGAAAATATGAATGAAAAATCATTTTAATGCTTTGCGTATATAAACCAACGAGAAAAGTTAAAATACAAACTGCACCAAGCAACATTTCCTCAGCTTTTTTAAAGACCAGTTCATTGTCTTCACCCAGAGTGCAGTTCACAGATTCACAGAGTGGAAAGGACCTCTAGAGATCCTCTAGTCCAACCCCCCTGCCAGAGCAGGATCACCTGGAGTAGATCACACCAGAACAAGTCCAGGCAACATTTAACAGTCTCCAGAGAAGGAGACCTCCCTCCCCCGGCTCTGGGCAGCCTGTTCCAGTGCTCTGTCACCCTCACAGGGAAGAAGTGTTTCCTCACTTTCAGTTTAACCTTCTGTTTTCCAGTTTATGGCCACTGCCCCTCATCCTGTCACTGGACACCACTGAGGAGAGCCTGGCCCCATCCTCCTGACACCCACACCCATACCACATGTCTCATTCGCTCCATCTTCAGGGTTTGGTCTCAGACAGTAAGGAAACACCATGAAGCTCAGCTGCTCTTTAACCTTGTGAACTGCACTTTGGGAAGAGTTTTCTGCATTTAAAAAAGAAACCATGCCACCTCAGTGCTCTGGATTGCAGCTTCTTGAGCAGAGGCCCCATATAAATGTCAGTGCAGGCGGGCAGAGAAGACCATGAGTCACCTCCCGTGTCGGGGATCCTGTTCCTCTTGAGACCCAGAAATGGTGAATAACGAAATCGGATGCTTAAGAACCAGGTACAAGCACCACAGCAGGCAGGTATAAGATTCCAGACCCACCTTCCCCTTGGGCTTCCCAACTCCAAAAAATGACATTTAACAAATACTTTGGAAAGCCAAGCTCTCATTGACAACTCCTCCAGATATTTTTATTGATCATATAAATACCCAGGCTCTTTCTAAACCCTGATAATTTCCTGACCTTGCCAGTTTTCTGGTGGAAATTAATCCCACTGCTTTTTTCATTGCTTGAAAATGTATTTTCTTTTATCAGTTTTTAATTTGCCACCTTTCAGCTTCATTGAACACCTTTGTTCTTGCACTGCACAGACAGGGAAAACAACAGCTCCCAGACAACTCCTCTAAACCATCCATTCATTAGACTGTGCTTTCAGCTTGTCACGTCTTATTCAACTACTTTTTAAGGTAAACAAGTCCAATCTTCACAATTTTGCAGCATAACTGCTTTCTTAGTCTTTCAGGCTCTCATCACCGGTTTCTGACTGCTACTCTCATCCTGGAGCATCCTCAGCTGAAGTGGGATGATGAGAGAAACGATGAAGATGCACCGCAAGTCACTGGTCCCTTCCCCACCTCTCCCTGTGAGTACCGGGAACACCCTCACCCAGCTCCTGGCTGGTGGAAGAGCTCATGATCCTGAGATCTCCTGCCCATCAAAGCCTTTCCCGTACAAGTTACTCACAGCCTCACTCCACCGGCACGTCCCTGGGCGCGAGGACCCCCGACTGCGCTCAGTGCACAGGGTGGCCAACACCTCCTGCTCAACATCTTCGGGGGCTTGGCCCGCTGTCAGAGAAGCACAAGATGCTCTCCCAAAAGCTGCTGAGCCAGGGGATGGCAAAAGCCCAGTGATGTGCACTTTGGGAATGCGGCAGGCAATAACCTCAACCACACCAAGCAGAGAACAGAAGGAAGCTACAAGGACGCATGTCTACACTGAAGAACCGACCTCCAGCCCTTGTGACAACCACTCACATGCACAGATTCCCTCAAATGTTAAACGTTTCAGAAATTAAACTATTATCTTAAAATAGCCCACAAGTTAGTAGACCCAATATTAATATTAGCTGCCACTCAGTGAACACCTTTCCTTTTACAGTGTCACCGGAGAGCTGCTTAATTCATGCAGACAAAATGACATTCCCCTCTTTGTTCTCCCTCCACTGCCTCTGCAATATTAAGTCAACAAAATCTTTCCTCGAAACTGTGCTGACATCAAGCATGTTATGCTCAAACTATTAGACAAAACGTGAAGCACTGAAGTCATGCTTCATTAAAAACAAGTGGAAAAATCAGGTATACCAGAAGAAAAACATTATTTAGGAAATATATTCATCATATAACATCTGAAAGAGAATGAAGACTAAATATATAAACCCAAAACATCCAACAGTCTTTTAATTAATATTTGACCACCAAATTATGCACACTCTTATGTGTTTACATTTCAACAAATCCACACAGCAATAAAGAGCAGAACCACGGTATCAAAAAAGTCTACTTTGATGCAAACTAAACCCACTGTTTTGCTTTCATACTAATGACCTACCCCGTGTTATAGAGCAAAACTCTACTGTCGCCTTTTCTTCTTGTGGGCACAATTTCGAAGCGAGTAGAACATGGTGTATGCACAGAAACAACTGTCAAAAGATGAGACCAGTAGCAGAGGGAAGAAGTCTCTCCCTGCCATGTAACATCACGGAAGGAGCTGGCCAACAACAGACCGTTAATGATGAAGATGAGCTCCTATATCCATACTGCAACACAGCCACGACGCAGAACTTGCTGGATAACTTGGAGACATTCAAGGTGAAATTTAGCCTTTCCTACATTTCACATACCAAGACTACCCAAAGGACACTTGGTCCACCACAGACAGAATTGCAGAATTTTTCATTTGCCATTGATTAAGTTCTCCAGTGACAAAAAGGTGCCAACAGCCCCACTTGCACAGCAATCTTTTAGCATGCAACACTCACCACTGTTTGCCTCATCTCTGGAAAAGAGTCTATTGTTGTGTGTCAGGAAATACTATCAGAGCTGGTTTTATTATTATTATAAATCTAAAAAACCCCAGGTTTAAAATGAAGTCACGTATCTGTTGCTTTATTTGGCTCTTCTGCTTCCATTTGTGAAATACTATTGTATTATTTAATAAGACACCTTTCTAAGTGCCTTACAATAGCCTGGCCAGCACTCTCCTGACTGAGTAGGAGCTTTCTCAAACACAGCTTTATCTTACCAACAAAAGCCATAAGAGGCGATGCCATTTTCAACATAGTCTATTATCAGGAATAGGCAGACTCAAACTTGTACAACAGTTGAGGTTTGAAAGCTGCTGTTTACCCCAACCTCCTTACCCCACCTGCATCCCCCTTATCTCCAGAAGTATATTCCATGGGATTCTTCTGAGCAGGTTCATGTACAGATCCAACTCTTGCTCTCCAGCTATTTGCCTTGTTCCCTTCTCTCAGGAGTCATTTTACATTACATCAACAGCATCCTTACCATCCACCCTAGGTTATTCAAAAAAGCCTCCACAATCAACATAAAATCACTTGGTACCACAAGCACAAAAAAAGGTTGGTTTAGAGATGAAGGGAAGACAAAAGATAGCAAGAACAAATCATTCAGCTACAATTTATGACCACTTCACAATCTCTTTCCCCGACTTATTCCAAAAAGCTGTTCCTATTATGCTTGCAAGTGTTATTTTTTCGGACTTGTCCCTATTATTTCGCCTCCAATAACAACACACGAGCTCTACCACATTAAAAGAAAGCATGACCACTGCACTGTCTTTGTCAGTGCAGCCGCAAAGATGCTACCCACGAGTACTAATTCCCTGGAACTCTTCAGCCTGTTGAAGGTAAAAACAGAAGCACCCAAAAAGCAGCGAATGACAAGTTTCTGGCTTCCTGTGCACATCAAGGATGCTAAACACAGACACAAAATCAACAATCAAGGCTATGCAAAAGACTTCTTGTGCAAAACACCTGCCTCAAGTCCACGGAAGAAGTAGTGCAAATTTTACAGCATATGTCAAATCTTTTCAACTTTTTCCCTGAATCAAATTAGTTACTAATGAAACAGTTTATGATTAATACTCACTTAAGTCAAGAAGTAAATTGAGGAAAAAGCTATTCACTGAACATGAGCAAATCAGATTGGCTCCAGATATACATAATGAAATGTGTGTATGTGAAGAAAATTCTACTGGTGTATCTTTACAAGTCTTCAATTTCTGAACACGCTCTGCAGTAGGTCATCACACAATATCCTCTCGTGGCATTGCTGAAACCTGATGCAGGAGGTAAAGCAGTTGATGTACCTGCAAAACACTGATGTACCTTCCAGTGTTGCACCTTCCAACGATCTACATACGTGAAGTCTCGCAAAGGCATGTATCTCCCTGCCCACATGCACAGAGCTCCAACAGAGCGCTCCATTCTGGGGAATACCGATCCCACCAACCTCAGGCTCACTTGCTGAGACCGGGCTGGCTCACTGGCTCTGTCATGTGGATTTCCCGCTCGGTCCAAGGCAGCAGGACCCCGAGGGGTTACGGTCACGGAGGGGTGAGAGGGCAAAGCACGGTCTGTCAGTCCTGTCTGTACTCTGAGCTCCTGGGGCAGCGCCTTGGAAGAGTGAACAGAAAATACCTGCTAGAAATGATCTCCTAAGCCTGTAAGCTCAACACAAGGCCAAAATTTATTACCTTTTCCTCTAGAGCAATCTTTTGCATACTTGAAGATATGTTTCTCTGTAGTATTCGCTACTGTAATTCTTCAGTCTTTCCTCTTTACTTTTTACCATTTCACTACATATTTCATAAACATCCATTCGTCCCCAGAAACTGAGAGGACCCACGGTAGTATCTCTCACAGACGTATCCAGACCTGGCTGGAAGCAGAGCCAGGGATGAATGAGATGGGGATTAGGGAGAGGAAATCACTTTTTAATTGAAAACTCAGAGCCAACCACCATGAAGCGAAACGCAGGAGCCTCACAGAGCCACACCAAAAATCAAAGCAGAGAAGAAATATCTGTGGTCTAATACTGCTCAGGCTCCAAACTGTATTAATATTCTGTACTTGCACATCCCATCATTTACCCCATATACCTGATTTTAACACTGATCTCTGGAAGCTTTGAATTTTAAAACAAACATGGTACTAATGGAAAACCCCTCCTCATCAAGCCTGCGGCATAGATTGTATAAAGATGTGTTTCTCCAGGGGCCACAGAATGGAAACTGTTAATTGTATTTAGGTTTTGGATGTGTGAAAAAGAAAGGAAAAAAAAATACTGGCAGTTCAGCATGTAGGAAGGAGGAAGACATGAAAAGAATAAACAGCTGGAAAACCAGCGAGCTCTGAAGTTTTCAACTCAAAAGAAAAAATTCAACTTTGCACAAAATTTTTGAAAGTTCAGAGGAACACAAGCAAATAAATGAATTAATCTCCAGCTGAAGTTTGTGTGTTTCTGAAAGAACATACCTATTCAAACACCTTTTTCTTTATTAAGAGTTTAATAGTATAAACACAAAACGAGCAGCATAACAAATGAACTGTTTGGAGAGCGCTTCTCGCTGCCTCCTCCTGCGGTACCAAACGGCAAACAGCTGCTCCCTTCCGCATCGCGCTGGCTCGCTGCTCGGCTTTCTGACAAGGCAAACTCTCGTATCAGATACCGCTCTCACTAGCTCAGATCAGAGCGTGTGCTGTTAAACCCTGCAGGTACCACGCTGCAGAGGCTGCTGTCTTTATTTCACAAATCATATGTAATTGCCTCTTTAATATCAGCCACTGAATGGAGTTGAACACTATCATTCTCCTCCAAATTCAACATTTGTGCGCTTCAAACATGTATATTTCAAACTTAAAGACTACTTTTTACAATAAAAATACTTCAAAAGCTTAGAATTGAAGTTATTAGACAACTGAACCCACTGATACAAACAGCAAAGAGAGAAGCAAAGCCACTCCCCCCACGCTCCAAACAGCGATTGCTTTTTCACTAGCCCCGTGAGCAAAGACGGGGGCTCAAGTGTTTCTAAATTCTAATGTTTCAATGAGCGGCCTGTGACTGATACAGCTGTTATTTGTGACACCGTAGCAGCGCGTTATAAACAACCTGGTGTTGGTTATAAGCGCTGTGTCGGTTTGCACACCAGCGCAGCCCGAGGCTCCGCATCCCACGGCAAATGCGGCTCCAAGGGAAGATCTTCTGTCAGGTTTGCGCACGCTTGGGCATGTGGGTGATCTTCGCTGGCGACTGCTGGAGGCTGGCAGAAACCACGGGGATGGGCACACGCCTGCATGGGGCTCGGCAAGTGCAAATAGGTGAGAACCTCACAGGCACCACGGGAGATGGAAACGAATAGGACCGCGGCTTACTTCTGCGCTCAGCGGTAAGAACATCCCTGTGAACATCTCCTCTGTCTGATACCAGAACGTTTTAGAGGCCGCAGCCCGAGCAGTGACAGCCTGTCTGCGCTGGGGGTTAAAGCAATCATTAAGCACTTGCTCACTGTGGACCTGGAGCTCGCTGCAAGGGGAGGACAGTTACCACTAATGCCTATTTCCACACCGCTGTCCTACTAAGCTTGCTAACGGGCTGGCATGCTAATGCATATTCAGGAATTTTAAGTTTTTTTTCCTTTTCTTCTCCTCTACAATCTTACCCTCTATGTCAGAACCCATTTAATTACTGCTAAATTATCTCCAGCAAGGGATGCTGAGTCTATTCCTGAATTTCTGCGAGAGGTGTGATTTTATCCCTTATTTTCTCCTGCTTTTTCACTTACTGTGGGAATAGTTAAACTGCATCTCTCCAATTTGCTTTGTAAATGGAAAAGATTACTGTCAAGAGGTATAAGTTTCATATTTCCCTGCTACTTACAGATGACATTAGTCTCTGCCTTCTTCATACCCACGGAAACAATGCTTTCTCCTGGCACATCGACTTTAAAAAGTAAATGCAATTGAAGTTTTCACCACGCAGCTCACAAAGAAAGATATCTGTACGTTATAACTGATTCCTCTTCAGATCTCACCAGTTAACAAAAATAATTGAATTTGGTACCCTTTTTAACATATTCACATATTCCTTTACAATACCAAGCTGAACATACTCCCTGCTTTTGTCCTTGGTCTCATTTTCCAAAACTTTCATCTTTAGTTCACCAATCTAGCACAGGCAAGAGTCTCTCCAGTCTGGGGAAAACTGGAGCAGAGACAACTAAGACAGGAGAGAAGCAGGAGGAAAAATGCAGTACAATATATGCAAAAGCAGATGTCTTATGAGGACACTGTTCTAAGTAACTTCTTCATAGAACTCTACTATTTAACAGTATAGGTCTGAAGGACTAACTTTAGTTTTTTACGCAGCACTTTTTAGCGGTCAATCTTAAAAGCAGCCTGTTATGAAAGTTCAGCATCACCACCTCCATTTTCCAGAAGGGGAAACTGGTGCCCAGCAAGATGAAGTGGTTGTGGTCATTCTGCAGCTCAGAAGAACTGGCTAAAACACAGATCTCTCTCAAGTCTCTGTCTGTAGATCTTCCCAGTAATTAGGTCATTCTTCATAAAAAAGAAAAAAAGTGTTTATCAATGAGACACCAGCTCTGTTTAGGAAGGGATTACCACCACTGCGCAGCCACTTCTGAGATGCTGCCTTTCCTGGAGTCACACCACAGAAAGGCCAAAGCAGAAAGAAACAGTAAAAGAAAGCAGAGATGGTAACAAGTATGAACGTTCCCAAAGAGTTCCTGTTACATGGGCTCTGAATTCTTGATGTGTTTAAGTCATGTGAGACGGAGGGAGGCCTAATTCCTTTCTATCTGTTTTTGCAGAAGAAATGATCAGTACATACAAGAGCCAACCAAAATATGGCTTTGAACTGTAGGAATAGCAGAGGAAATATGAAGGTGCTGCTTGGTGACACTGCGTGGAGATCATCCCTCTGGAGATGAAAATGAACAGTTCTACCTGCAGCCACTGGTACTTTGTCCTGTCCCTTGTAGGAGCAAAGGAACTCACACACAGAAACCATTCACAAGGATAAAGCTGCTCACTTTCTATCAGAGTGTGCTTGCTGCTGACTTAGCCTCAGAAACTTCATTTTCAAACTAGTTCTATGCAAAGACAATGGCCGAAGCATTTAGTTTGGGAAGGGGAGAAGAGAAGGGAAGGGGCACCACCCATTTCACAGCCATGTCCCATTGCACAGGCTTAACTGTGCTACCAGACCACTCGGCAAGCAGAAAAGCACAAGTTTTAGATCACAAACCCAGAAACGACTTCCAGCAGCCCAAAGCCAAACACTTCCCTGCAATCTGCACTTCACGCAGGCAAGGAACGAGCCACCCCTGATCTCAGAGCCACAGAAAAGCCTTCCTTCAGCAGGCTGCACAGTGCTATGTTTGCAGGCTAACTTGTCAACCTGCTGAATTTATATGCAGCAACAGAACCATGTAAGGATCAAATAAAATTAATTCTGTCTAATAACAACAAATTAATTGTCCATGCCAACCTCTAATGTCTCCATCATCAAATGAATTTCCATGTTATTTACCCACCACAACTTCCCATGGGGAAGGAGAAAGACAGCTGCTTAGATTAAAGAACGAAACAGAAGAGCCTCCTAGACAAAGGATCTTTTCATTTTCTGAATGATTGCTCCACTCCAGAATGTCTTATGAGAAATAATGTGGTTTGTTTTTTTTTTTATTTTTTGAACAAAACCAAGACACAAACTGCCTGATTTGATGCTGCCATTTCATGGTCTCAGAACTGAGTGCAACAGCTTCCAGTGGTAAGGAGAGATAGGCTTGTGCAGAAATAATGCTCCCGTTACAAGAAAAATGTATTGTCAACAAACCTAAGGAAGTGCATTTTTCTCATTTTATATTCTTTGAGGCATGGATGACTGTGGCCCTCATTTACTGACAACAGGAACATTTTTAAAAGGCATATGAGATGACAATAAAACCCACTTTATGGTAAAACTAGGCTATAAATTCTTTCAAAAGAGCAGAGAAGTGACACACGCTGCCAGATCCCCACTGCTCTTACTGTACAATCTTACTTTAATGACTCGAAAGCATCCAAAATTGCCCAGTTTGACCATACCAAAGAATACCTCTCAAAATCATCACCTAACAGATGCGTTTTCCTGGGAAATAAAAGGCGGCTTTCTCCATCAGCAGCGTCAACGCTTCACCCCACATAAACAATCTACATCGACGCCTGAGGACTGCCCAACATTAGGGAGCCAGCTCCTAACAAAGGGCTGGTCCATTTAATCCTGGAGAAGTCCTGGGAAGATAAAGGCAAGGGGGGGGGAAGCCGTATCTCCCCGAAGATTCAGAGAAACTCAAGTCTTTGACCTGATCAGTCCAACAATTCACTACTTTTCATCGGGTGAGCAGCAGTAAAAGATACAAGAGACCTCTTATTTAGAGAGAGGTCAGTGCTTTGTCATACAAGTTAAAATGCTTACTTGAATGGGGATTTAACAGGTTATTACTTGCAGAGTTGTCACAGGATAACCTCCCAGTAATGTGTTTCAGTTGTATTGGGATATCTTCACTACAGAGCCAACAGCAACTGGATACTGTGTTTGAACTCGTCAGGCTTACAGTGGTCCGGAGTTGTCTCGATTACAGAGTGGTCCTACCAAAATCCTGACCTGAATGTCCCCGCAGCCACAGAGGAGAGCAAAACCTTGTGCACAGCAAAACTACAGGGCATGGCCTGGAAGAAATCTTACCAAAATGAGCACGATCTATCAAGCAGGGATTTAATTTATCCTAACTGCAATGTTTTTCTACACAGAGAAGATTAGGAGCAACAGATTCACTCTTCCAAAGCAGAAACAAAACAACTTTTAGTTAAGAAATAAAGCAGATGGCCCATGTAGATTAAAGAGTAGGTACACCGCAATGCAACAGCACACTGCTGCGCACAAATCCCACCATAATTACAGCAGCAGCCTTATTTCACTAATGATGCTATGCCTGTGAACTGGGACAAATTAACACAAAGACACACATCCTGGTGACTTGCAGCCCAAGGGAAGGTGAATATAATGGAGAGACAGACGTTCGAGGGAATCACAACAGATTAAATGCTGCAAGGTAAGGCAGGCAATATACAGCCCCACCAAAACTGGAATATGGGAAAGGATGTGTTCTCATGTGTCCTAGACTTGTATGAAAGCTGACGTTCTCCCTAGAGACCGTACACTGGATCTCTCTCATCCCACTTGTATTCCAGCATCTTTACTGTTAGTCCACATTCCTCTAACTTCTACACAGGCTGCAGAGCAGCATCGCTATCACCGGGATACATCCTCAATCAGGCTAAACCAGCGTTACTTGGCCCATGGGCTCCTTTGGTCCAAGAGTGAACCTCCATAAAGCAAAGCCAACACCACCAGCACTGACCTTTCACTTTCAAACACCAGGAACTACCAGAAGTCATAGCTAGTGAAAATGGCACAATTTTCACCATAGAAGGGCAGAACGTCTTGACATACAGGAGGACCTCAGGATGTCCAGCACACTACGAGACGCCAAGCGATCCAGCTCACATGCTCAGGGTTCCGGTTGCACATCCACGTAAAGCAAATGTGCAGCCCGGGCTCTGCTCTGTACCCTCAGCAAGGCCAATGTGCTCCAGTCCAAACGTTATGAATTCATGTAGAGAGCAGCGTGCAGGTGAGCCCAGTTCAGGGTAAAACCAAGAAAAAGCCATTTGAGACAAAACCACGAATCCCCATTCAGACCAGTCCCTGATTTAAGCAACACAGTGACACCACGTCGTATCCAAAGAGGTGTGGCAGGTACTATCCCATGCCAACAACGTCAGGCTGTTTAGCCTGTCGGCAGCGGCTTATTTTCTCAGACCTCTGGGGATAGAGGTGCAGTTTGTAACATGAGCTCTCGGATGCTATTGATGCTATTTCTGGGCTTCAAGATTTGGTAGGCGGTAAGAATTTTCCTGGTCTGGACCAGTGGATAGCAATTCAATATTATTTTGTATTTCGGATGATTTTAAGCTAATGAAGGTCCTATTCTTTTTTTTTAACTCCCCATGCAAATGTTAATTTTTAATAAACTTTGCCCAAGCAGGATTTAAAGCTTATCTCACAAGACATATTTAGAGCAGTGCCATGGTGAAGTAATTCTGGGAAAAAAAATACGTACAGCTGAAAATAGGATATTTCTGCATGCCTGCTTCAAAGTCTACCACGAGTTTTCTGCACAGGCTGACTTGTCATCAGACTAGTCGTTGCGCAGGACTGGAATTATTAATTAACAGTCAAAACCTGTGCCTCTAGGGCATGCTGCAGATGAACTTCATTGTCGACACGAGTTCTGCACTTCGCGTCAGCGATGCAGGAAGGTTGGAGGTGGTAGAGAGGCTGGGAAGAACAGACAGATTTTTTTTAAACCTCACAGAGCTGGAAAGGTTAATCTGATGCTAACAGGTAGCATGTTGACTGAAACAGAGGCTTTAGTATCATCAGTCTTTCTCCGATGGTGTGGCTGGGAGCTGCTCTGGTGAAAAGCACGCGGAGACTGCAACACCTTTTAGGCTAGCACGGGCCATGCTGCTGGAAAAGCAGGAACGAGGAACGCTGTGTTGGCTAGGATCTGACTGAAAATGTTGCAGTTGCTGAGGAACAACACAGGGCTTGTTACATAGCTGTGCTCAAGACCTTATAATTAATGCAAAATAATTAAGCTTAATTACAGGAATGGCAGAAGGACTTCTACATATTGTTTTCAAAACCTGTTGACAGTCTCTCTGAATCTATAACCCCTGCAGCCTTGTGATTTATTCCATCAGAAGTTAATTATGGGAAAGAGAGTTTGAAATTTACTAAGAGCTATCCCAGATCTAGGGGTCATTTGCACAGAAGACAGCAAAACACATTAATGGGAAAGGTGTAGTGAGCATCTGAGCTCTTTGCCACGTTCACGGATGCAAGGACAGAACTTATGACCTCTCTTTTCTATCACCGGAGCTATTCAAAAGCTAAAGCACAGAAAGCACTGTCTTACTGAACCAGAGCTCTTTACTGTTTTCATTTGCTCGCCCTCTATATATTTTTATATATAATATACTTACATATATGTATATAAGACTGTAAGTGCTGTGCATCACTTCTTCCCCCACAGTGCTACTATTGTCAGCAGTTGCATTCAACCAGTAGATAGATTTTTCCATGAGGGAAGAAAAAAAGGTTGGAGAGGCCTCTCGGGCATCAGAATTTACCTTCTATTTCCCACGTTTCTTAGCTCATCTCCTTGGGAAATGAATCCTTTGACTTTGGAACATCACCCTTTCCTGTGCATAGGTCAGCAAGAGATGGTAGCATATAGAAAAAAATGCTGCTTCTGAAATATTGATGTTGTTTACTGCTCTAGGTTGCTCTTTGCCTCCAATCTTGAGGGACACCCAAAAACAAAAAACAAAAATCTCATTTTGGTATTAGAAGTCTTGCCATGCTGCCTGGTTTGCTCTACTTAAGTTCCAGAAATCAAACGAACATAAAACTTTAATTAAAAAAAAAAAAGCCAGTGTACTAACAGAAAATTTTTTCCTTGTTATTTGAAACTCTTCATCTGTGTCTGTAAAATCACCTTCTGCTCTCAATATCCACATACATCACCAAGAATCAGGAAGTGTGAAGGTAAGGATGGAGAATGAAGGGCCTGTGACCCACAAATCAGACACACACTGGCACTGGAGACTTTTAGTTCTCAAAAAAGATTTATGTTCTCTTTCCAGGAGCAAAGCAATTGTTGCATTGCAACTAAAAATCTCACGGAGATCCATATATTTACAGGTCCCAGAAAAGGGTTATTGCCAAAAGTAGAAAAATATGCATGTAATAACTGAAAAACTGAAAAATAATTTTTCTTTTTTGTTCTACTAAACTGTATTGTCTACGGAAAAATGTCCAACCTTAACTGTTCATCACCACTAAAAAGACATGTATTCTCGAGCCAGTGTAACCTATGAAACAAATGCCCCTTTTGGCCCAAATGGTCTTGATGGGGTTTCTAATTTTTCCTCACTTTCTGTACATTTTTGCTTTTTAATTTCAATGGAATCTCTCAGATGTTTTACAGAAAAATGTCAATAGACTGATGAAAATATTAAACTTCACTTTTAAAAAAATTAAAGCTCCACGAGACACAACTGAAGCCTGAGCCTTTGTATCAGCTTAGACCTCAGGAAGGTGGGAAGAATGGTTACAAATACCAAAAAAAAGTTTGCTGTTTCTGTTACATCATCAGGTTTGAAAATTCCCCACCTCCTCGCACCTGTAGCAGCTCACAGTGCAGCTGCACGTCCCTTTCACATTTCTGCAGTGCATCCATCCACTCTGACAGGTCACGGGCTGCAGCAGGTGGAGGATGGGAAAGACACAGGAAGGAAAAATGTAGGTATTTAACAGAAGGTACCTATAAGGGATGTGTCTCCAAAGGCTCAGAGTTCACTACTTGTTGAAAAACAGCTGCTTTTAAGATTTCTAAGAGTGGTTACTGCAAATATTTTGAAAGTCATGTCCAAAGGCCAAAATTTTCCCCCTACTCTCTCCTCATTGCAGCCACCCAGAAAATTACTTTGATTTTTTCAAGCACCATCCATCCCAATCAACTACAGCAGAGTTGATGTCCTAATCCCTGCTTGGAGAGCACTTCTGCACTGTGTGACCTTACAAATTTGGGGGTGACTAGACTCAACTCTAGTCCTGGTGACTAGACCTACCCCCAAGGGGCTGTCATTGCTCCCTTCCTAGCAGTAGCTCTAAACTGAATTATTTAGTAAGACAGAGTGTACCGCATGATGTGGCTCCAATCCACTCTCAAAACAGACCAACTGTTTTGACTGAATAAAGGGACTATTTGTTAGACAGCAAGGAAGTTCTGGATCTCTTCCTACAACAATATAAGACAGAAAAAAATTCTCCTTTGAGCATGTGGCAAGACACAATCGAAGGATTCCATGTGATATACAAAATAAAACCCTCCCCTTTACAAAGTACAACACAGATAAAAGGGTAAAAAGGTGCATACGTAGACACACACTTATAGTGCTGTTAGGAAAAGTTTGAGGAGAGTTCTCTGCCTTTGTTAAAAGTTTTCATATTTGCCCAAAACCAGTATTTCACACACGAAAATCAGGAGTCGCACCACTTGCACAAGACAGACAAGCTTTACAAATGAAAATCCTATTTATTTTTTTAAGCATCAGTTCTCATTTCCATTTGTCAGAGCTCTTGAAGGCAGGTTGTGTTGGCCCTGCCAGGGACAGGCAGCCCACACAGGGATCAAACAGGTTACCTGCTCCACCTCTGGCTCCTCTCCTTTCAACTACCACACACACATCTCCCATCTCCAATAAATTCCGAGTGTTCAGCATCTTGTCTGCAGGCAACCACGTCACATTCCCCAAACCACACTTGGTGACAGGATTTAGTCAGCAGAGATACTGAAACAATATTGGTTTCCTCCGCTATGAGGAACCAAGTACAACATGTTGCTCTGAATTACCAGACCTCCACAGCCCGGGGTAACAAGCCTCCAGCAACATCCAGCACCAGGGACAGCATCTTCCCCAGTGCAGCTCAGACATTAGTGGAACCATAGCAGGGAGAAATTCAGCCTCAGGCCTATTGCATGGCACCATTTCATCTTGGTCAGCCCCACCAGGCCGCTAAGGAGAGGATTTGGAATATCAAGTACAAGAAAAACCTCAAACACCAAAATCCCAGGGCACCTCTCGCCTGACATCCCTTTCACAGCATCTGTTTAGAAAGCTGTGCTACGAATTCATAAGCGCACACGGGATCACTCGTGACTTTTCCGTGTGGATGACCACCTCCCCCCGGCTGCCCCCAACTAAGTCTCCTGAAGGTATTTCCCTCTCCCTCGTCTTTAACTCTTTCACAAAATGTCACATCGATTCTCAAGGCCAAAGAACGGCCATCTGACAGCTCAGAGTAAGACCACAATGTTTTCCACTAGGAAAATCACAAAAGACCCAAGTGAAGAAAAAGACTAATGCCAAGTAGATGTTTTACAAAGGTCACCTGAAACACAGGGACTCTGGCCTCAGTGGCAGCCCGTGGTAGAAGCAGGTCGTGTTCTGCCAAGCTAGTCACTTCTCATTTCACTTGCACATTGAGGAACAAGAAGCTGCAGGAAACAGTTCTGTCTTTGACTGCCCTTGGTCCTTAGAAGCTTAAGTACTTTCAGCACCCTCGAACTATCTGCAGCTGAAAGGACTCTTTACTTATGCTCCACGATACAGATGTTTTTCCTGGTGTTGTTTAAAAATGCAGGCAACAAGGCTTTTCATTTTCCTAAAGCATTAAACTCCCTCTTGAAACGTAACCTGGATTCAATTTTATTTCATCTGTTATGTAGCAGTTTTAATAAAGTGTTAAAATGGAAGATACTGAAACACTACACGAGAAAATAATCCTCTGAAATAATGTGAGAATGGAATGGGCAAATAATAATGCAACTGGAGCAGAAAACTATTACATCCACTCTGGGTTTGCTTACACACCAAGCATCTACTCTGCTTAATCTTTCCAAGAGAAGGCAACATTAGATGCCAGTCCCCACCACACTCTCTGCTCCTGGGTTTGTACTACTACTAAAACTACTCGTTACTGATGCAGAAGTTTCCTCCTTAGAACAAGGCAGGGAAAAATAAAAACCAACCCAAAACCAACCAAACTTAAATTTGTCTATTTATAAAACTGTTTAAGTAAAGTTACTATAGTGAATGAAGTATTAAATTATGCAGTGCAAGATGTAGTAGAGTGAATTATATTCAGTAAGATCACACACTACTGAAAATATGCAAAAAGCAGTGCTGCTGACTTTCAGTTGTCAAGCTACACACACACACACATATTATTGCTCATCTCATTATTTTCTACTGTTTCCATGTGTGATAACGTGCCCAGTGCTGACACTTCTCCTATTCTCCCTGGCAGACCCCACATTAGCATGTAAATAGCTGGCAGATAGGAGGAAATGAAAGCAAGGAAGAGGTCTTTAATTAACTTTAATCCTCTGAAAATCCATACAGCAATCTGTTCTGACAGTTTTCTACACGGGATCTTCTTAGGAGGTCCCTGAGTGCTGCCTGCGGATCACTGCCAGGCTAGAACGAGGAGAAAGAATGAACAAACCAATTTTGGAGACAATATTTAGACATTTTTCTGCTATTAAATGATGACTGGTGACTGCCATCTGGCATTATCAGAGCTGTCATTAGTCCGACTCTGGATGGGAAACAAAGAGATGCCATAAGCAAGACGATAGCGTGCTTCACACTCGTCTGACAGCCAGTCCCCCGCGCCTGGGGTAAGCGTGCCAGAGCTCTCACACACTCACATACACGTATACACATCGAGCAGACTCCTCCAGTTTCCAGTACTATACATGCTATATGTCTATGCCCTCTGGACCACACTTTCTCAGCCTGCAGTAAACACAGCATCCTCAAGGTTGAAGAGCAAAGCAATTTCGTTGTTAGAAAACTTGATGGAACAGCTCTACAGTAGTACACAGTCCTTCAAATCTGGAACGGCAAGGAAGCTGGCAGACAATAAAGGAGTAAGCTGAAATCATTCCTCAATGACTTACATTTTCCAAATGTGACAAGCCTTATTCATAATCCTCTATTAGAGGAAATCGCAAACAAATTTTGGTGGGGGAAAAAATATCTAAAGATAAATGGAAGGAGATGCAGTGCCACAGTCTTTGGCAACACAAGAGTGTCAAATAACTCCTAACTAGCAGGCTAGATTTAGCTCTGGAAGTGGTACCCTGCTGGTTGATGGGAGCTGGTACAAATCTTATGGAAAGGTCACTGGTTCCAGCTGTGCCTCGGAGTGACCACTTTGAGGCCACTTATGGCTCAGAGAGCTGACCTGTA
The DNA here is from genome assembly GCA_027574665.1 of Rhynochetos jubatus. NCBI lineage: Eukaryota > Metazoa > Chordata > Aves > Eurypygiformes > Rhynochetidae > Rhynochetos > Rhynochetos jubatus. The sequence goes on from CM050664.1 coordinate 20,252,595, forward strand.
AAATTCCCCAAAGAGCTGAACAAAAACGGAGTTCCCCGTGGGGAGCCTGGGAACAGCTTCAGAGCACACACCAGCCAGAAATGCAAGGAGTCAGCTCACAGTCCCCTGCTTCCTTCGGGAGCTGAAGGAGGGAAGAGCAGAACTCCTGAGCATCTGACAGGTAAATCAGGGCAAGCTCTGGCTGTAGCCCAAAGCCACCTGCATGAAGAGCCTGGAGAGCAGGGGGGTGCAGGAGGAGATGACATGGCAGCCCGTTCTCTTGCTAAGACTTCAAAACCGATGCAAGATAAGGGGGCAGCAATGCAAAGATAAGAACACTGAAAATCTACCTGATGAGGTAAGAAGCAAGCAAGGCTGAAAAAGAGGAAGAAGAAGAAAGGATGTTTCTTTAAGGCAAATTGCCAGCTTGTATAATGCAGAAATAGGACCACTAAGTCCAGGTCAGAGACCAGAGATCCATTCAAGAGAGTCAGAGGTATAAATTTATAGATTTCTACCTGCCAGACTCAGGTTCTCCCCATCCTTTTCAGCCTAGATAACCACAATATTTACAGACCTGTTTTAACAAACATAAATTAAAATAATGCAAAAGTAAATACAAAACCATATCTTGCTAAGTCTGCTATTCTCAGAAGGTCCAAAAATAAATGTACGGAATCAAGGAAAAAGCGCCCTACAAAATATGGCACATTAGATCACAGACACACCATTAAGCAAAGACATTTGTTTCACAGCATCGGTCTGTAACTGTCTACAGAGCTGCTTCCCCAAGCCCATCAGTTCTCCAATGCCTATCATTTCATGTTCTCCGGCCAGTTGAACCACACTAAGTATAAAGACAGTATCACATCGCATTTCTTCCGATATTTTTAGTACTGTAATGGCAAGAGCAGACAAGCCACTTTATTAATCATACCAGATTCCAGTGCTAGACAGTACAGAAAGTATCCAGTATGGGAACTTCAAAAACTTGGTGACTGATAACGCTCAGAAGAATGCACGCTTCTGTGAGTATGTAAGCATGAATTTCAATAGGATGACCTTTAACACAATAGGTTCCAGCTGAAGTAAGAAGGAAATCTCTACTGACACATAAATTACTAAAGATGGTGTTCCTTCTAAGATTTACCTTACACAGAATAGTCCTTGTACATACTGATCACTAATCCTCTTTAAGCTATGCACTCTAGTTCCCGCAGCTTTGAGAAGCCATGTTCTAATCTGATCTAAATTTTCCGGTAGAGAGAAATGCCATAAAAAGTGCACTTAACAGCTATGAAGGGAAACAAAAGATAAAATTGGAATAAGTTTATAAAAACATTATAATCACATCCACGATTTGTAAAAAGATTGCACTTTGGCCCACTGGTAAGAATACCTGGCACTGATAATATCTGAACTATGGCCTCTCAGCTTATCTGCCATCTGATTGCTTCATTTCACATACGTATGTAACCACCAACCAGACAGCTGCTTTAATAAATCAATTAATTAAATAAAAATTAAAATACAAATTTAAAAGAGAGGAAGAAAGGGAAAAAGTCCACAAAGTAATATCTCAGAGAAGGTGTAACAGATCTGAAATCTCGATCTGATCGCACAGTACAAGACTGCCTAGCGCTACATACTGCCCACGGGTGCTCATCTCAGCAGACTGACTCATCTTCAAGACAGAGGAGTGACAGTGACTGTGATCCGGTTACACCTTTCTTTTGCCTGAGAATACAGCGATTTGTTTACTCACTGCAACAGTGTTAAACCTCATGGGACATTCACTCAAACAGGGAGAAGACAATGAACGTTTCAGAAATTGCTAGTTGCAGTATGTGAACTTGCAAGAAGTATCTCAAATGTTTTAAATTTGAAAGAAAATAAACACACCGATCTCTTTTTTTTTTCTACATTACCAGTTTCATAAAGATGAAAATAAAGGCAAGCATGAAAACACAGCAAGTCATGATGCTTGCATAAAGTGAGGAGAGGTCATGTAAATCTAACACGTAACGGAGAATTTCAAGTAAGTAAAAGTCACAGCAACAGTAATAATTTATATTTTAAAGACAGACGAATTTCAACACAATGAAAACTTAAAACCCCAAACCAAACTGAGATGGACAGCTGCATGTACAGGGCAATTCGACGAGTCTGTCAGCAGAACGAGTGACTGACCCAGCAATGGCACAGGCTCTGAAGGAATTAACACAGGCCTTCTGCTGTGTTTTAACCAGAGAACTGTGAGAGGCAACTAAATGCTTCAAGAAATTAAACTGCACTGAGGAGAAGATATAATAATAATAATAATAATAATCTCAAAGCTAGATATTCACCCAAGACCAAAATAACAAAGGTGTTAACAGACATAAGGAATAAAATGATTTATCATTAGAAATGGCTATTGTATTTGAGATACAGACTGCAGACATCCTCATATCTGTTTTGAAAGAGGAGATAAGGTTGTTCTGGGATATCAGAGTCACTGGCAACAATTTTCACCTGAACATCAAGAAAATTAGTTCAGAAGGTTCAGAATTACAAAGCATCTTTTTTAGTTGAGTGTAACAAGACAAATTAGAGATAGATAAGCATAAGCTTTTGTCAAAGTAATTTAAACTGAACTAGTTAACAATTCTTTGAGAGAACTCACAGGAGAGTGAACTAGTGCTTGTAGGGTTTTGAAAGTCTATATAAATGACCAAGCATCCCTCAGTTTTAATCATTATGTGAGAGTCAAATACCTGTCGGTAAAAGCTGGCTAATGGAGGGGCAGCGCTGTTCTTCCCTGCCTTGGAAAGCAATTAGCGGCGGCTGCGCTGGGGATTAGAGCCAGAAGTTTCATTCAGTATACTTATTAGTGTAGAAAAACAGGGGCAAATAGCAAGATGTGTGCTGACAACATAAAATATTAATGTTGGCAGAATCTAGAGATAAGGGCGAGGCATTCTGGCGCACCTAAAAAAATTAATAATGAGGGAAGAGCAAAGGCTGATAAGCAGACTGAGCACACACAACTGCAAGTTAATGCAAAAGGGAAGGAAAAAGAATATTAGATTTCACACAGCGTGCACACAAGCAGCTTCTAAACGACAATCTCCTGGATATTTGATTTGGACACCCTTTGTAGCTATGGCATCCCTAGGGACATGCTGGCCAGCCGTGGACTGCAGAGGGGAGGGAAGGGACTCCAGCCTGTTCCTGTAAACCAGGCCACAACCTCCACAAACAAACCACTTGAGCAACACGGCTCCAGGAAAAATTCAGATCCATGTACTAATACAGGTTCACCAGAATGATACTAGGTGCTTCCAGGACATGACAAGAGTCAGCAGCTGTAAAAAAATCAGAGAAATGCTGCTGCTAATGCAGTGGAGCAGGCAGAGTTGGGGAATACACACACGCTACAGCTGGGAGGACTTGCTACCTGAGGGAAGGTCACTGACACACAGGTAAGGCACAGAAAACTACAGTCTGCATTGTAGAACTTGTGAAAAATCACATTGATAAAAGATGCAATAAAGATTTAACACCTTTTCCACAAAACTCCTCTTTGACTTGAGCTCAGGTTTTCAGCCGTTTCATCCAAGCATCTTGGTGGCCATCCTCTCTTAAAATTGAGATACCGGTGCTTCGCTATCTCACAGGAACAACAGAAGGAAAGAGTTCACTCAACCGAATGACAGCGTCATTCAGGTTCCCAAAATAGATAGTATTTAACCTTCATTAGTTGTTAACAGCTCTCATACCTCTACCAAGCATTGATATTCAGATATTTATAACACATTTGACTCCAGACCAAGTCCCAAGACCCAAAAGGACAGGCAATGTTACAAGAAGATCCACCCCCACACACAGTAGTTTATCATCACCACTTCTTGGGGGGAAAAACTTGCAAGGAAAAAGAACTCATTGGTCTGGATGAATAAACCTTGTAAGTCCCAAAGCTGTCCCTGGGGAGAGCAGCAATCTTGGTTGCTACATCTCAGCAATGCAGCAAAATGAGAAGATATCATTTTTCTTAAGCTGTATTTGTACGAAGAATGACAACTCTCTAATTTACATTTTATTTTGTTAGCCTTCCTTTTAGCATATTAAACGTTAATTACGAATCAAAACTTCCGATGCGGAATGTTGGCATCCATTCACTCCCACGATCCATGTGCAGAACCACATCAGAGGAACAGCTTGCAGGTTCTGTCAGCTGAAGAATGTCCAAAACAGAGTGAATTCTCCATAAGGCAAAGGCTGACCCTATGCCTACTGGGCCAGGATCAGCCCTAAGTCCTTTAGCCACTGTTATTGCTAATTCAGCTGGAAATGCGTACTTTGATGTTTTGGCTGCAGTTAAGAGATCCAGTTCCTTCAGAGGAGCAGTTTGACGTTAAAGCTAAGCCTGCGTAACTGCTGACTGATGAGGGGCAACAATTCCACCTCCCTGATCCCTATCCTTGAAGGACAACTAATCAGACAAAAACTACCTCCGCAGAGGGAGGAGTACACAAACACTGACAAAACCCACACTCACACTAGCTAGGTACAATGTAAAAGAACCCCTCAGAAACCCAGGGTACTTTTGGAAGGAGACAGATTCAGAGGAGTCAACTTTTAGCTGGCCCACAGAGGGATCAAACCGTTCCTAAGGTTAGGGATCGAACTCCAACAGAGACCACAACTCACGACGCAGAGGATGTGCCACCAGCTGCAGCAGCAGGACCTTCAGAACCTCAGGACTCACTAATCCACATCCAGGCAGGGAGGAAAGCAAGGCAGGGAAGGGATGCACATTTAATCACTTCTGTCTGTATTTCTGTTTTGCGTTATCTGAAGCAAAACATCACATTTAGAACATATGTTTCACATCCTTCGGAACTGCATACGCCTCTAGAGAGTTCAACCATAAACCTGGCTATTATTTACAGCTGTTCAGCATCCTATTTAGGATATTTTCAAGGGATTCCACAGCTTTCTTTTTTCTTGCCTTTTATGCAAGTAAAAAGCCAATATTGGAACGCACGGGCTGCAAACACAGCCTCGGGTTACCGCCACACATGACAAATTCATGTGCATAGATATTACATAAGAAACACGTTGGCTAGCATAAGAGAAGGGGGCGGGCTAAATAGCTCTCTTGGGTTTTTAATCATTTCTTTGGTAGAAAAGATTTTTTTAAAGCCTTTAAAGTGTGACAAACATGCTCGATTATGACCAACTCACTGAGCTACCTGTGAACTCTGAGACAGTCACACCGTAGGGAGAACGCAGAGAGACGAGCCGAATCAGACACACAACATCTCTTGTTGGAGCTCACACGTGCAAAGAAGCAGCAGCCGATAAACTAAGCAGAACGGTTCTGCTCAGGAGCGGATTATCCAGAGGCAGCTCTTGCAGGAGGCAATGCCCAGGGCTGTTCAGCAAACCAGTGCCAGGATGGGACACTGAGGCAGAGCAGGAGGAACGTGCAGCCGCTGCTGTTCTCCAGTGTTTAGGGAGGACAAGTAACAGCTCTGAGAAAAATCAATAGCTTTCCGGCTTTAAACTGGGAGGGAAAGGGGAAAACTAAACAGATGAGTCGCTTGGTATTTTGCTAGAAGCAAACAGAAAAGCTGAGATTTACTTAAAGGACTGGTAGAGTGAACTGGAGGTAGGAACGTAACAGCTCCCAGGGAGACCCTCCAAGCACCGCGGTGGCAAAGGTCACCCCCCAACCCAGCCCCTGTGTGGGGGCTTTGGTCCGTCAGGCTGAGCCCCTGAGGCCTCGTGTGTAGAACGGGTAAGAGGAGAGGAGGAGGAGGATGGTCAGGGTTACAGCGGATTAAAACAGGGAGTGGGAGAGGTGTCACTGGAGTAAGTATTGCCACTTGTTCACTTCATGCAAAAGGTCAAAAATTCTCCCGTACAGTGGTTTTTATTTTTAAAAAACAACCTAGAGCCGTTCACAAGCATTTTTTCTCTCAGCACCAAACTCCCACCTATGCTATCTTAATAAACATCTTCACGTTGGAGAGGGGTAAAAGGCATTTTCTTTTGATGTCATTATATTTTCTGAAATTGCTTTTTTCTTTGGGCGTTTTATTTTTTTGCCATTCAGTTGTGGTGGCCCTCACAGAGGGATAATGCAATAACATTTCCGACAAGGTCAGCCTTCCAATAACTTTGCAAATGGCATTTCCCAATGACAAAACAAGCACAGCTTCTTTTTTTGTAATTAATATAACCGAAATGTCAACCTGGAAAGTTGGTCTCCAAAGGTAGTACATTATCAACAGAAAATTATTTTTTTTAAATCCAGAAAGCATTACCTTATCTGTAAAACTGAAATACTATTTACAGAGTAGAACTACTGTTACAAGCACAAAACATAAAATTTCTGCAGCTTATGTACATGTCCAAAGAAAAGGCAACTGAGGAGAAGAAGAGTTAAATTGCTAATTCAGACACTAGATCATTTTGGGAACTGCACATTCATTCTGCACATGCCCTGTAGAAGCACACGGCTCCATGCACATGCTGAAAGAAATGTTACATCCCTGCTTATCTTTAATTTGATCATGTTTAATGCACAGAATTAGTCTTCCCAGCTACTGTCCCATCCATGTAAGCAACAACAACCGTCGGTTCTGGACCTACCTGTAACCCATGTGTCTCCCATGTGAGAGAGAGAAGAAAGGGTGTAGGATCAGGGACCCTTCCAACTGCTTCTCCCAGTGGAAGGAAAACCCTGCTGCTCTGAAGGAGAAAGGGAGTAAGAGGCTCTCCTCTCCCTGAAAGGGGAGGGAGTTCTTGGCACTGTCCCATGGAGGGACACGGAGGCAACGTCCCACAGGGCTTTGAGCACACCCCATCTACCTCAACCCAAACCTACGTGGTGAACAGTCAGGTAGGTCAAAGCTCTACCCAGGACCTGCTGCTTGTTGTAGTCTCAATCTCTCCCTCAGTTGCACACAAGAACAGTGAGCACCGAGTCCTGTCACCCAATTCTTTCTACATTCCGTTTTTACAGCTCCTTGCAGGCACTGAGGAACGTGAGCTTCAGTGCCATCAGCAGGGTGGAGAGCACTGAACGGAGGAACCTGCTCTCTTGTCTTGGGTGGAACAAAGGAGGTGTGGGGAACAGTATTCAGCTGCAGCAAAACAACAGACCCTGCAGTTGCAGCATGCGCTGTCACAGCAGAATGCAAATTTTTCTGGGAAAAGTAGCTGCCCTCGATGCCAAACCCAGCCCTCCGGCTGTTTGCAGCTCCTGGGCACGAGAACAGCATGAACCTTCTTGAACACCTGCAGGAACGTGATGGTTTGAAAACGCTTTGTCTCAATTCCTTACGCACAGGCTTGTGGCACTCCACGTAACAGGGACTAGAAGACCATGCAGGGTTGGACTCCTATGCTGCATATGGGGCCACGTACCTGGGACGGTTCGGCCCTGGAGTAAACACGTTCCCCCCTTCCTACGGACCCAAGACAGAGCAAGCAAAGGGATGCATTTGCTGGAACCCTCAGACAATTCTTTTGCTCCACTGTCCCAGGAAAGTAATGAGATGTAGACACAAATGCAGACAGACATATTTAAGCACTGCTCTGGCTCTGCTTCCCTACACTTAAAACGTGGCTTGGACACCGCACAGGATCTTCCTACATACAACCTCCACGAATCATGAGACTCTCATAACAATAGTTCTCCTCCTGACAGGAAGAAAGTGAAACATCACCTTGATGTTAAAAGCATATCTTCTCTTCCTGTCTTGTGCTCACACTTTGTTTACCAATTAAGCCCCTTCCCAATTCCTCACTTCAAAAAAGGTAGTGGTATATCCAGGGAAATCCTGAGGCTCTGGATTCATACAGAGAGACAATTAAGCCTTTGTATGGTTAATGTTTCTTGACGGCTCCTGGTCTAGATGTCTCACACAACACTAACAAAAAAAATAGCAGATGTTGCTTATCTTGAGGAACTGGGTAGTATAATCACCTCATTGCATCAGTCAGCATTTATGAACTGAAACTACACCCATTCTTCAAATTTGCTATAGTTTCTACTAAATAACGTTGTTGCTTCTATCTGAAATACCATCTAAGGAAATGTGCTCATAAAATGGGGAACAGTTCATTTCTCCTCAGTGCAACAAATTGGGGGTCATAGACCATTTCCACAATGCTTTGAAAAAACTCGTTTGACTTCCAATATATTCATCAATTTAAGCAATGCTTGACCTGAGATGTTGTGAGCACGCATTGAACAAAAGAGTTAGTAGTGCATGATACTGTGCCAGGAGCAATCCAAAACTCCTTAATTCTCCAGACAGTCCTTCAGTTTGATAAAGATTTTGGGTCTTCATTTGAAAGGATGCTCTGAGTGACTGGTGTCTGAGTGGTGCAGCTGTTCTTACCAGAGGCTCACATCACGTGTTGAAATAAGCTACTGTGCAATTACTTAATTATCTCTCTCTCCTATCCTTTAAAAAAAAAACCCACTGCAATTCAACTTGAAGCAAACCCAGTTAATCCAGTTTTATGGCTGAGAATTAAAACAGAGAGAAGTCAGAGATTCAAAGCTGCGGTTCTTGTGGCAATACCACCACTTTAAGAGGCACAGATATTAATGCCTTCAAACCATAAGTATTTGAGGAACAAAGAAATGCAAAAACCCCTTCTTGTGCAGCTTATCCTAGCTAGTATTTTAGAGCCTGCTTTTGAGAAATCCTAAATCCCTTCCCCTGCCCTTGGATGCTGCCCAAGCCCATGCCTAGCAACCTCACTCAGTCACCTCTTGCTCTTCGCCCTCCCCTTGCCTGCCAGGTGCAGAGTGAGGTTTGTTCTGCCCGACTTCCCTTAACAATAACTCTCTCATTCCACCCATCCATCTTCCCGCTTGCTTCTCTGCCATATCCGCTCAGCCATCCTTCATAATTCAGGGCTGAGGAGCTACAGAATAAATGTTACAGCACACGCATCAAGGGAACTATAACTTTGAATTACCTGACCTGGGTGAGTTTAAATTCTCAGCCATAACATTGGATTAACCTAATTTCTTTTTATTGAATATTTTACCTTTAGAAGTCCTACAGACCTGTCTCTCAGAGAAATATGAGAACTGAAGGTCATATAAATTCTTTTATAGGTATATTTCTAATTTTCATAATCTAACTTCTTAGCATTGAGCATTAATATCTAGTGGTGGTAGGACAAAGCAGAATCCTGTCAGTACTCTGGAAAAAAAGATCACATTTCTATAGCACTTCAAAAATACCTCATAAAATAACACATAACTTTTAACTTAGCTGCATATTCTGAATTGTTATAAAATTTTTTAAAACTCTCTAAACACCTTGCCTAAATAGAAATTATGTCAGACATAACATCAATAAGAATACAGAGACTGTCCTTGTGCCTCCACCTCAAAAGCATCAGATACAAAGATAGTAATGTACACCATAGTTTTATCACTACAAGGTTTACCAGGTACATAAAAAGGCAAGAGAAAGAATTAGACAGAATTGATTTCCCAAAAATTGCTAAGATAATTTTTATGAGTTCTTTCATGCTTCTAAAAGGGAAAGGGAAGCAAGGCCCATGAGTCAATTCATCTTCTACCTCCAGGCTGGTCATTTGAAGCTAACATTCACTCTTTCCATGTCGAAAGCCCTCAGGTGGCTCCAACAAAGCTATCACCTTCATGCCTCTGTGGGACGAATTCCTACAGGTACCCACACAGGTACACAAAAAGGCAGAACATCCAAAGTCAGTGAAAAGGCGAATTTATCCACTAGCTATAAAGAATCAGGGCGACATCAGAACAAGAGCAGAAGATCTCACTAGAGAGGACCCAATGGAAACAAGGTGGTAAGGGCAGGCTGGGCTCCCAAACACCTGGGGTGCCCACAGCCAAGGACATTTCCCTCAGCCCCAGAGACCCCCTCACCAGATGCAGGCTGACAACTCACAAGCTGGGGGGACTCTGAGGCTTTGAAGGTCATTTTGAAGCAGGATAAGGAGTGAGAACTCAACAACTCTGTCACTTTCTTCACTGAGTACAGAAAGTGAGTAGTAAACTTACGCCCAAAGCAGGCAAAGTAAGGGAGCGAATGCCAAAGAAAACCAAGCAGAAGAAAGCGTGCTCTTGTCTGGGAGCCCAGGTCAGAGCACATACATTTCTCCTGCCCTTCAAAAATCTGCAAACCTCACTCGAGAAACAGTAATATCTTCTGGTTTAAAGGTGCTTTCTCCTGCCAAATTGTCTTTGTATACGGCTTTGAAACTACTACAGCCAGCGTTTTCCTCCAAACACATCGATTTCAGCTCTCCTTATTCATGCTTTACAGAGAGATTCTGCAATTGTATTGGCAGATGACATTAGCAGGGCTCGTGGAACAGCCTGTTTCAAAGGAAAATGGCTTGTACTCACTTTATTCTGGAAGACAATTTCCATTTGCTTAATATAGTCATGATATTTTACTGAGGTAATTATACCCTTAGCTATCAGTAACAATTAAACCCTTAGATGGAGGTTGCTTAGTAAAGGTCTCAAAATAAATAACACATTCCAAACACAATATTTTAAAATGTCAAGCATGCAAATAGGATCTTGTAATGAATAGAACAAAACATCAGCACAAAGTCAGCCTGTCATCCTACGAATCTCTGCAGAAATTGCCATTAGAGCATTGTGGGATTCTGATCAGAAAGGGCAAGTGCAGGCACTGCAGGTGAAAGCAGTTCATTACATGTTGTGACTGGTTCATGAGAAAGGCAGGGTGAAGCCACCAACACCACTGTGTTTCCGGAGATGCAGAGCAGAGTGACTTGTGTAACACACTCAACACTATGGTGAGGCTCATAGGACTGATATCTGTTCTGTATTTTCTGTAACAACTTCCATGAAAACTAGAGTAAGACCATTTTGTTACGGGCTGAATAAAACCCAGCAGCAGTCAAATTAGGGGGTACACACAAAGGAGAAAAATCACTCTCAAACTCTGAGGTCTAGAGGTACTTGAAACGGGGTTAATAGATCCTAAAAAGCTGTTACATTTGAATGGGGAGAGCATGGTTTAAAGGTCCTTACAACGCAGACAGCAGGATGATTAAGAAAGGTGAAGTAGACCAGTGACAGACATTTAAAAAAAAAAATAAAGACAGCAAAAGTGTTGTCAGAATAAATATTTGCAGAATCTCCTTGCAGGCAGAGAGTGTACAGCAAATTACCTCCAACGCTGCCACATTTGGGAGGCAGCTGCCCGAGCTCCAGAAGGTGGTTAGGCGGATCAGGACTAAAACAGTAACTGAGAGAAGTTTCTCAAAAAAACCACAACAAAATTAGGTTATACAGGGAAAAAACCCTCTAGCGTTAAAAGAAATCCTTCCAGAACTCTATTTCCCTGAAGTACCTCCATCTCACAAGACATAAGGCTGTCAGAGACGTACAAAAATGTGGTATCTCCTCAGCCCCAACAGAAAATGTCTACTGCAGCAGGCATCAAACCCCCAAACCCCACTTTCTCCTTACAAAACTTAGCACATTTTATCCAGTGACCCAGACACTCCTGTGTAAATCAGAACATGAAGCCCATCAACCCTCCTGCTCCAGACTGGATTTAGGATCAGTATGACACCCGCCAACAGTGGGGAGAGGAGAGATTTTTCATAACATCATCTACCTCATCTCGGACCTGTTAGTCCTCACCCTTTAAAAAAAGGCATCCTTATAAAAGGAGTCTTGGATTTAAAATTCATGGTGTTAATGGATACTAAAAATAAATTACAGTTCAGCAAAGACTTGTTCAAACCCTCCTGTACTCCACAGGCAATTACCCCTTCCTCTGTCCCACAGCAGTTAATGATCTCTCTTCCCTTCCTATCATCCCCCTCCACCCATAACTACCAATCGCCTTCTATCTGAAATTATTTAACTGATATATAATCACGCTGGAATTAAAGGGAGCTGTGCTCAGTCTAAATGGCTGTTGAGTCGCCTTCAAACACAGAGTGCCTCCTCTCAAGCACGCAGGATGATCTGGTGAGTACTACCTACCCCAAACCCTGCCTTGCTCAATCACAGAAGAGGGAGCAGAGGACTCGCTTTAAAGTGTATTTATTTGCAGGCATAAAAAAGGAAGATAACTTCCATGGGTTTATAAAAAGCTACGACGGGGAGACATGGTGAGCAGAAGGAAGGGGTTGGCAAGGGTCAGGCTGACAGCAGATAACAATCACACGTAGAGCGGCAGCACAGCTGGTGATGCACGAGTAATGGCGCTGCTGAAATGACATACATGGAGTCATGAAGTGGATCGAAGGCAGGAAGAAGCATCATATAACAGCCAGGGAAAAGCATTCCGTACTGCCCATAACACAGAGGAGCAGCTCAGTTCTGCCCCAAAGCTGTCCGTGCTACCTGGATGCAAAGCACAGGGTATAGCTCAAAAGAATGTCTGTTGCATGGCAGAGTGGCTGTTTTTAAATACTGCACTCAGTAGCAATAAAGTTAAATTTTTACATATCCCAGAAAAAGGGTTAATTCACCCCCCTCACTGAACTCCCAGAACTTTAAGATCCCTCCCTGTGCTTTAAAATTGTCTACCTCTCAAGAAAAAAAACCAATAAAGCAGGACCCAATATGACAGAGAAACCAGCATTATTTTAAATCCTTACTGATTACAAAACAAAGCAGATGGCAAATCAAGTCATGAACTCTGCATCTGCCATGCTTAATGAACAGTTTAATTACGCAGTCCCATTTCTGATGTGGCTCTGCCATTCTCAGCTCGGGGAGGCACTTACATACATCGCCCTGACTCTTGCGCAGATATCTCTGCGTGGTATGAACAGTCAGCTGGAGCTGGTTAATCAATACTTGTTTAATTTCAAACTTTTATGGTGATGGCCTAAATTATGCCTCAATAGAAACAGATTTCCTATCAGATCACATGATCTGCTTGAACGCTCAGAAAACAGAATGGGATTTTTCAGCCTCTTCTCCAGGCAGCGGCGTACCCAACGGCAGACAAATGCACAGACGGGAAATAAACACAGCAAAACAACATCAGTACAATCAGATTAATTCATTTGCTGCGTTATGCCTTATACAAGAGCAAGGGATGCAATTAGGACAGTGTACATCCACAAAGTCTACAATCTGAGAAGCAAATTGGACTCATTTGGGCTAAGATACAAGAAGTAAATGAAACTGCATTCACATTTTGAGTTCTTGTGGATGCGAATAGGCAAGAGCTTCCTGTGAAGGGCCAAGCACTGGCTGCAAGCAAGCAGGGCATTTGGTCTCTGGTCAAATCCACCGCATGCACTATCGGCTGCTCCTGCAGCTTCGTGCAGTTATGTCCACCAGCTCTGTGCACAGAAAAAATAACAGTTTTAAGGAGTCACTGAACTGCACGCATGCAGAGGAGGCTGGCGGGTCTGAACCCTAACGGCAGCTAAATAATGAGAACAGCTAAGGGCTGACCGTGACCAGGTGAAATCACATGAGAGGAGGAGGTAACAACCCTCAGAAGATCCACACAAGCCAACTTTTGGCCCTCCACATCAGAAGGCTTTGGGAACCCTTCAGCATGCCGTTATTGCTTTTCTCCAACCTCACTTCTGCACAAGGTCCATTTGTGCCTCCTGAAAGTTGCCCCCCTTGAAACAAACAGACCAGAGCTTTCTTTCCATTAAATACTGACTCAATCAGCTGCTGGCACTCAGATAAAGATTTTCAGAAAGGGTTTTTCATTCTGGGAGACCTACATGTCTCATAAAATTTCCTGAGAGATTCAAAGTTTAGCCATTCAGTAGCAGAATTGACTGGTTTTAATAAGCCTACTTCATAAACAAAGACCAGGAGTTGTGTGCAAAGCTCTCAGAGAAAGAGAAATACTCACAAGCTTAAGAACAACACAAAAGTCAAATACAAAACTCTGTCGGTAAACATGGCATTCAAAGCCAATACCACAGTAAATCAAACAGGAGAAAGGGTAGAGGTGGACTAGGTCTTTACCCGCATTTGATGTATCTCCCGCCACTGCTGTAGCAGAACTTCCTCAGGTAATAAAGCAAAAATTAAAGATTTCCCTAAAACTCTGAGCAAAGCCAAAGCAAAAAGACAGGACAACAGACAGTGAACCCTGCAAGTGGATGTCTAAAAGAGCGAGTGAATACATCCCTTCAGACATCAGGTTTTTTTCATCACTTTAAGTGAATAGAGTGACGCTCCAGGAGAACCCTTCAAGCCATCAATGTCTGAACACCCCTAGGGGGTTCAAACCCAGTCCTGTGTTTCACTGAAAACATGTAGATCAGAAGATGTAAGCACTGCCCTGATTTACAAGGGCATATGGGAGAAAGGAATCAACTAACACATTCTAAACAGCAGCATGTCAAGAGGATACCCAGGACACAGCCCTGGGTGACAGCCCATGCCAGTGCACTGTCAGAGGTGGAATCGCTTGGGCTGGACCACTGCACTACTATGTCAGGAACTGGAGAATGCTGTTCTTCCAGTCTGACAGGGAAGAGAGGTTTGTAGTGACGCACTGAACTATCCCGGACTGACAACTGTGCCAATTCCAAACAGTAAACCAACCGGAAAGGCCCAAGTAAGGTCAAGAAAGCCCAAAAGAAGCAAATGAGGCGAAGAAGCAAGCAATGGAGGGAGAAGTTAAATGCACTGAAATGGAAATATGAGAGCAACCAAGAAAGACAGAGACTGGCAAGTAGAAAACGAACGACAGAAAGTGAGACAGGCAATCTGTGCAAGTCAAAACATAGTGCTGGAATCTTGAGGAAAAAAATTTAAGAGCCATAGAAGTAAGCTGAGAAGGAGCAGGTTGGCAAAGCAAGTAGCTCCTGAAGAGGGTATGTTTACTACTAAAATATTAGGTACTGCTGCTAGCAAATGAAGAACAGCTTATTGTTTTCTATTGATCTTTTAAAACATATTCAAGGCCTGAGACTTCCAGGTTATCTTCTGCGCGCAAAGAAAGGATAGCTGTTACTGCATTAAACTTGTGCTGTTAAACATGTCATATGCCTTTCAATCCTTATTTGCTCAGCATACGAGAACGGATTCACTGCCCTACTAGAGGGTCAACTATACACAAATGCAAAAATCACACTATCAAAAGCAATAGCAATTCAATCATATATATATAATTGTCTCCCCCAAATTAGATTTTCACAGTCCTATTTAACAAGACAAAGATTCAATAGAGACAGCTCATCTTTTCCATTCTCAAATTACATAGAAGCACACTGTACTACTGATGCTACTAATTAGATGATTAAATACCATTCTAGGTGATATGCTTTCAATGTAAAATAATTATTTTTAACAGGCAATATATTTGCTCAATCTCATTTTAAATCACAATATCACACTTTTTTAATTAAATGAAATTCCTTCTTCTGATTTTGCATGAGAAGAGCAACCAGCAGGAGAAATAGTGCCAAGGATAGATTGCCCAAGTACCATAATGCATGTACTTCTTCACAAAGGACCCCTGGCATTCCCTGGATGGAATATAAATTTTCAGAGAACAGCAAAGTCTTTATGCCTTCAAAAGAGGTCAGTTGGGGAATCATTGAGCACACTGAAAACTTCAACCATCAAAACACAAGTTTATTTGCCATGGTCTGATGAAGGACATTTCCAACTTCTCCTCTACTCCTCTTCAGGGCAAGGATAGCAAACAGAGCAAAGGCTCTGTCTTTCTATATAAATTAGGGTACAATCCATTACATGACAAAGCACTGTTGTCTTTTTGTCCAGTGCTTAAAGAAAAGTAATGATATTTTGTGTTCTGCCACAAAAAAATGCTTCTACCAAGGACTGGAAATAATGTTAACAAATGGAATATTTTAGAAACCATCCAAGAAACATCCTTCACGGCTGAGCAGCCCAGTTCAATGAGAGACAGCCAAGAAGGTCGTAAACGAAGGATTGCTATTGGGTTCAGTATCCACCTGAGCCACATCCAGCCATGCCAGCACCAAGCTAGAACAGTACACAGGGCTGGATGCTGCTGGGGGTTCTGGAAAGACTGAGGAGAGACGCCTTCTCTGTTTCCATGGAGAGAGTGCGGTCCATCCACCCTGACTGTACTGCCTGCCTCAGTGTAAAGCACAACGAACTGATGTCGTTTTTCTCTTCTCATTTATGCGACTCTTCATGGCATCAAAACCGCCAACAGAAGATCTGATAGAATATCCTTCTTCAAGAAGCCCTGTGTATCGCACCATACATCCCTGTCTCTTTGGCTTAACAATGACACAGAATTACACAGAACTGGGTGCAGCACAATTAAAACCCATCAAAATGCTTTAGTTGACACTGAAAATTAAAGCTTAAAGCACAAGCAACAGAACAGCTCCTTTCCCTCTTGCTCAGACACTCCCATACCAGCGCTTTCCTCCCCATACACAGTGATGTGCCTAGCTCCCTCTCACTCGCTCTAGCTACTCGAGTCTGACCTTATGCGCACACACAAGCTTACGTACGTGAGCAGCTTTATAACGTCAGGGAGATTGCTCAGATAAGTGAAGTTTTGTGAGGAGTATTCTTGGAAAGTGAAGTACCTATCATTCTGACCATAGAGAATTATTATTCCCTTTGGGTAAAGAGCGCTCTCAGAATTTAATATAAAGTTTTCAATGCTCTACAGACTTCAAAATTATTGTATAGAATTTCATCACGAGAGCATACCTGATGTAGGATAATGCGGGCTTCTTTGATATATCCTATAGAAAGAATCTTAAAACGTGTTTTCAATTTACTGGTCTAGTGCCTACCATTACATTCAAACAGACTTTTGGCATAAGAGGAAGGCGAATCTCTTACTCTCTGTAAATTGTTTTTCCACAGGAACAGTTGACAAGGTGCCGTCATTTCGTTCTCTTTAGGAAAGGAGGCGATGCAGCCACAGCCATTATAAATTCCCTTCAGTGGCTCAAAACACTAGCGACACTATGATTCAATTCTCTGCCCTTACACAAATGCTAAGCCTAAGATGAGGTCACATATCGCCAACACAGCACGAGCCCAGACTGGAGGAACACTAGCAAAGCCTTAGGATGTACTAGTACTTTTATTCTAACGCAGCCCTAGAGACAAGTTTCATGTCTCTTACAGCACCCGCTATGCAAAGACCGCAATAGCAACTTTGTAGTACCAGTCACAGAGGTGAACAAAGAAGAAGTAGCAAGGAATATACTTGGAGGAAAGAAATAAGGACACAGGCTTTTCCAAACATTATCTAGAAACTCACCTTGGTGAGTAGCAGTACACGTTTCTGCAGCCGTCTGACCAGTGCTTCGTGCTGCTCACGCTTCTTTTTCTCCTCCAAGAGCTGGCTCTGAATACGTAGTATTTCTTCCTGTAGCTGCTGCCGGGCCTTCTCCAGTATTCGGGCACTAAAAAAGATAATACAGACCTGTGAACTCTTGACCACTACCTCTTAGATCAGAAAAACCTGAGAGGAGAAGCATCACCACGATACCAGGACACTGGGGCTGGTGCCATTTCATCCTGTGGCTGCACCACTGGAAACCGAGGAGATGCAGCCTCGTTATAAGCTGTTCTCAGAAAAAGATATGAGAGAAGAACCATCTCAGTGACAGCTGCCTTCTTCAGCACAATCACTGGAACCTCACATATACAAAGCATTTTAAAAATTGCATATCTATTTCAAAATCAACCGGTTTGCCTTTGAGAAGATGCCTTGTTTTCAACAAACAACACACTATCTTGGGTTCTACTGTATCTTTTAATCTTTTTCTAACCAAGTAGAAGTAAAACTGAGGTCTAATATGATCTGCTTTGACAGATAGTACTCAGCAAGTAATTATAGCCACCACCTGCACATTGTGCTTGCCAGCAACCTATATTGGAAGAGAAACGTTGTCTGAGGCCAGGTGATTAGCACTTCTTTTGCAATGTGGACACGATTCTCCATTAAGCCCGAATAGCTTGGTCCCTCTTCTCACTCTCTGTGCAGCATGACCCGGTGACGCACAATGATCCATGTTTTCCTGGAGACATTCTTCATGCATGCCCTTCAGGCACTCAGTCTGCTAACGGACAGCTGTCCCAATGCGCTCCTCAAGCAGCTCATCACAGGCCGAGTATGCTGGCAAAGTACTTGCTCGGTAACAAAGTAGGAGTGAAATATTTCTTGTGATTGTTAAGAGTCGGTTCATAATTTAAGTATGACAAGTTTATCCAAGCCTGCAATACCTTCAGGTATTTAAAATGTGAGCAGGACAGAAAAAAAAAAGGGATTGCACACGACTCAAAAACCCTCAAGCAAGCCAGAAAGATCAAAACCAACATCTCTAGCTTACTCAGGAACAGAAAATCTTTGTTTCTCTGATGCTAAAAACAACACTGGAAAATTTATGAGTGCTTCAGAGCGGTATTCTTTATCCTTATAATTAAAATAAAACAAATAAAAAGGCTTTCAAATAGAACAGCACTATTGTTAAGGTACTGTTTAGATAGATCTGGAAGGGAACACTGACAAAAGACACTTGTAGCGTAAATCAAGTACATCCTGCGCTGCCAGCCCACCAAATTGTACTTCTTGGGAAATTTATCTAGGAATTCACCAAAATCCCCAAGCAGCAGTCTCCCTACCTCCTAACCCTTCTCCTTGAAGAAAAAACATGCATTTTAAAGCACTGAATGAATTAGAAGCCTGTTTAAAGATCCAGTTCAATTTGGAACCTTTCACAGACCAATTTAATAATCAGGCACTGTGAAATAGTCTCCTCATTGTTGTATTCAGGTGGGAAAGTTCATCAAGAGGGCTTCAAATCTGCATTTGAAAATGGATAATTTCATTACCAGGGCACCACTATTTCCTTGGTTCTATTTTAATTAATCAGTTAAAAAGGGAACCTGTGCCCAAGAGCAGCATCTATGGGGATGGGACATGAAGCAACGCCAGCCTTGCACAGGATGCTCCCTTCCCCATCCCAACCTCATCAAACATCCCAAATTCAGTCTCATGGACCTTTAATAGAAACACTAACCTTTTGCTTACTGAACAATGCCAGAATTCCACAGGATAAAATAGCGAATCAACTCTTGTTGGATTCTACAAAATAAATCCACATTAAAAAGTTTCCCAGAAGCCAACAACCAATAATGGCAAATAGCAGGTGGAGTCCTGGCACACTGTGAAATATGGGATGAAATTAAGTGTATAACCAAGACACCAATTATCACAGGCACATCACTCAAGAAGTGATAACTTACAGTGTACAAAACCCACATCATTCCAAAGTTACAGTTGCCAAATTATAAAGCTACCCATCACTGCGCCCCAGCCCATCCCTTCGCTGGAGGTCAGCACTTGGCAGCACAGCTAGCACACGTACGTGCTCACACCTCAGCTGCTCAGTTCACAATACAGCGTCCTACAGCTTCAGCACCCCTCCAGGGGAAAGTTAGGCTGGCAGTGATTTCCAGTAAACAGACACAACTTCAGTGATGTCTTAAAATCCAAGAAGAAGATTCAGGACTCCAGGCCTCTCAAAATCCGAGGCTTAAAACACCCCTCTTTCCATAAGGCTCGTGCCGAGGCAGACGTTATGCCCATGCATACCTGCCAGCCTAACAACTTTGCCACAGCTCAGGCTCCAACACAGGGCAGAAGGGATGGGCGAGACCAGGTACCCTCAGCCACTGTCTTAAGATGATCAGAGTTTGTTCAGCAATATTCTTTTTGTTGTGCAAAATATTCCCTATTTTGTATGGGAAAATATACGCACAACACCCTCATCAACTCTGTTATAACAAATTACATTGCATTACAGAAACCTTACTGCAAATTTTATTTGCTTCATCAAAGAAACTTAGTCCTGGCTAGAGTCAGAACAGACGAAAAAATGCAAACGTAAGATTAAATGCTACAAAACCAACAGAATCTCATATCTGATTATTGCAAAGCATTTTGATAGGACAATGGAGAAATCTTTTTTTGTTAATCTTCCCATATTGTGACCATTTGCTATAAATGCTGAGTGGACTGACGGATTATGATTGAATTGACATTCACAAAGAAAAATGAGATATGTGCTAGGTTTCCTTCTTGAAATAATGAAAAATATTTGAGATTCGCATCTCATGGAGAGCACAGACAGCCACATACACACCTCCCAAACTATGTTGGAAAATTCGTGTTTTAAAACATGAGAAAATTCAGCCAAGGGAGACAAATGGACAATTTCCTGAGTCATTACATGGTGTTTAGAAAGAACACCATCATCTGCTTATATGTGATGTTAATGGAGATCCCATTTAAATGCCAGAAATGTCTATGAAAGCAGAGACAATACTTAAACTCTCTGAACTGACTCTGTTACCATAGGTTTCCTTGCTCTAAGAAGTGTGAAATTCAACTTTCTTACAACTCTCCACACCATGCCAAAGCAAATTATTGAGATTGTTTCTTCCTCTCTTAGGACAGATTGATAATTCTTCCAGAAACTGCACCAAATACAATGTAAACCGTCTCTATAAGAAGAAGAACCCCAAAAGAAATTTATATTCCTTATTGACACACGTCAGGATTTGAAAGTAGGTACCTAGCAGTTAGATGTGGGCACTCTCCTTCCACACAGATAACACCCATGGCTTTTCAAAAGTAATTGCTCACTCAAAATGAGCATTAAAAAAAAAATAGGCCCAAAGTTCTCCGTTCACCATAAGCCTGGAGAAGTGGATTTTTTTTTAAATCTTCGCAAGTTCAAAGTAAACCTTTTAAGCCTTAAAGAGAAAAAGTCATTTCTGTTTATCAGCCTATTAATGTTCCTTGTTCCACATCCCAGTGAATGAGAAGCCAACATCTTTCTGTCCTGAGCTGTTGAGACTCTTCCTATTTTGCTCTTCACTTCTATAAGCCACTTTAATGTAATCTTAATGATGAAGCTTCATTTTCCAGAATGTTCTTTGAAAGACCAAGAACAATGACGGCAGAGAATGAACACTGAAGCTATAAGATACATTTTAATAACCTACTTAAAAAAATTACAAAAGCAGCTGACAGCTACCCTTCCCCCCAGTGATCCATAAAACCTCACTTTAATTGTTTCATCCTCTCAGTAGCCAAGTCACCACCTCAGAGGTACTACAAAATAACAGGGAAATCAAACAGGATGCCAGAACCTGTGTGTGTATCAATCTGAGAGGAAAACAAGAGGTCCACCGTGGCACAATTAGAAGAGCAACACTGTCTGGGTCATGTTACAAGTCAGGAAAAAATGACACACTTGCACATACCAGGGCCACCTGTCAGAAAAGAGGATCACATCAAAGAGAAAGCACCGAAAACCAGGGAGTGTGGACGGGAAGAACACTGACGATGCACAGAGGGAAAACACATTGACAGTGCTATTGAACATGTACAACAGAAAAAAGAAACACGCTGCAACTATCAACATCTTCATGACAGAGTCCAAAATAAAAAGGTTAGCACACAAGCTAATGAGGCAAGAAGAAGCAAGGGAAACTGTTTTGAGGGAAGACATTTGGATGAAGAAAAGCTCGCCTATTCCTGGGGGTTGACAACTTGCAGTCGCCTCAGCGCAGCTACACACTTATAGATAGTACACACAAAGACAGAAACCACACTGGAAACTGATACAGAGAGAGCATGAAAATGTTATTTTTCATTCTAGTTCTTCCCCCTCGGGTTTTATAAGTTGACATGGAAGTGTAAGTAGCGAGAGGGTAACTCCAGCGCGTCTTCACGTTGTCCGGTGGACTGCACCAGAACATCCCTGTCTGTGCCCTCCTTCAAAGCTCCCTTCCAACCTCCAGTTTCTGGCACAGACTTCTTCCCCCGTCGGGCTCTGCCTAACCTGCCTCGACAGGAAGCACCACCACCACCTTAAGGGGGGGTGTGGGTGGAGGAATTAGAAAGGAAAAACAGAAGGAGAAGATGATGACCAAACCTGTCTGACTTAAAAAGGAACAGGAAAAACAAAAGAAAATGTGGAGCTTGGCAAAACAGAAAAAATTGTGTCTTACGTTAAAGAGGAAAAACATTGATCCATTATAAAATGCTGTTGAAAAGAGGGATGGGAGGCCCGAGAGCACTGCTGCAGAATGGAGCTGCCTGAACTGATACATTTAAGGCAGGTAAACTAGACAAACGCCAGAAAGGAGGAGATGATTTTAGTGCTACAAGTATTTCAGCTCAAAAGTCAAAGGTTTGGGTGCTACCTTTTCTTAAAATAAGACTCTTTGGCATCTTATTCTGCTTCCTTTCTTCTTCACGTACAGAATTCCGAATGCAGCAGCATCCACCCCTGCTCCCAGACGCTGCCCTGCTACCGCGATGCGTGCAAGTGGGAACTGTGGAGGCCAACCCTTCCGCGTTATCCGTTATTAGGGTACTACATTCAGAAAGAGCAACGATACAAAACATTAACGTCTTTAGTGGAAGTTATCACAGGGGCTGTATTTTATTTAAAGCTTTACCTGTGCCTCAGAGAGAGCCATATGAAACCCTGCTACAGAAAATACTACACGAAACAGTCTACAGAGTCAGTAGGAAAACAAGCTTTCCTGCTGGTTGTGTCTCCCAAGTCTTCAGCAAACATCTGCAAACTTTCTGTTCACACTTTGTAAGTTCTGAAAGACCTTTATGTAACTCACCATCATCAGGCTTCCATAAATCACAAATCATCCCAAAATAAGCAGTTCATACATCACGTTGCTGCTCTACATACAAGGAAGGCTTGAATCATAATGATTTTCTAATGAGGGAACAACATAAAGAGAATTATTTTGCTAGTGTGGACAGATGAAATGGGTAAGCAGCAGACAGATGTTTGGAGCTTTAGTGGCACACTGACAATATGTTTTATCGTTGAGACAGTATTTAATTTTTCTCCCTAACCAGCAGCATAAATACCAGGCTCAGAAATGCAGTTTCTTCAAAGTGAGCAGTTACAGAACAAAAATAACACAAATTCTATGCCCCAGCTCTGGTACAATAGCCATAATTGACTGGCAGGAGTTAGGATTTAGTAGAAGAAATTCGCATCAGGCAGCCCCTGCTTCCTTTCATTATGGGGTCAACACGCCTGCTGCATCACACACCGCTTTGCTGACCGCAACAACCCGAAGGAACCAGAATCAGGAACATTGCCAAAATGCAAAGGCCAGGGCGGCTCTATCTGAACGGATATTTAATCAGCCACTGGATGTGACATTTACGGTCACGCTAATAAACGTGCTTCCCACACACACCAGCAAGACGAGAATGAAGCAATGTCTTAATTAATAAATGAGACTTCTGTGGTTTGTTTTGGTTTTAAGTTGAAACATTGATAGTTTGTCAAATACATCCATCTCTGCCTTCTGGAATGTAAAATATTTCAAAAGGGTGAGATAATAACAGGCATAAATTTCCTTTTTCTAAGCCTCCAAACCTGGAGTGTTCATAAGGCCAAAGCTTCTATTAAAGGCATTTATCCAGCGAATAAAACTTTTACTGGTATTTAAAACCCACTGAACCCACATTGCTTGTTGTACGGTTACTAACTTGGAAATGCTGCCGTCTTCAGTAAAACTGGCTACAGGAGAAATCAAGCTGATGGTTGAAAACACAAATCAATTTATAATAGCTTATGTAGACAAATCTATTAAGGGCTTTTGGTATGTCCACATGCTCATGGCTCTCATTCTGAACCAACAAGTCAGGCACACTCGCATCCTCAATTCTCACTGCAGCGCTTGGTGGAGAAGCAAATACTGAATGTTCCTGATAGAATGCAAGTAATTAAAAAGCAGGAGTTAAAAACAATGGTTGCCTGCAACTATTAACAGAGCGTATAGCCTGCACAGCATGTATCATCTATCTCTGCATCATAATTTTGTATGTGGCATTTGGCAATTACGGAGGACTGCCTATTTTTAAAGAGCATTCACTGATAAGGCTTTTCCACTCCCACTCTGAGATAAGAATAAGCCCCCCCCCCCCCCCCCCCCCCGTACAAGTTAAAAGTGTCTCTCCAGCACTGCAGAGAGCAGGACGCACAGTACAGCAATGCCTTCTGCCCACAGACTGAGACCCCAGCCTGAGCAAAGGTGTTCACTGAGCTGTGCCAAAGGCATCGCAGTGAGTCGGGAAGAGAATAGCTCCATGCCGATCATTTCCATGGGAGAGCCATGCTCATCTGACCCCCTTCGCAGGTCCAGGCTTTTGCTCTCCCAGCAGTGGCTGGTGGGGAAGGTCAGTCTGTGGGTGGGATGTCTGTATGGACACGCACGGAGCTTCAGCACCAGAGCATGGCAAATGGCTGCTCCCTTCCCCATCCACCCCACACCAGCTCTGAACATTCAGTGCAATGCAAGGGAGCAAAATACTGGAGAAAGGGAGCTGCCATATGAGGGAGGAAAATAAACAAAAAAGGCCCAAAAAACCAACCCCAAGTAAGAATTCTGAAAGAAAACCTTTTCTCCAGCCAGGATCCAAGCATCCTCTCTGCAGCTGGCTTTATTTACATCATCTAATTCACATTCTAAATGCTTCAAAGTGTTATTACACTTTTTTCCTTTGAAAACAAAAATGACAACAACTGAAACAAAACTGGGAATGAGAAAACCCAAAAATTGAAATAATTACTAATCAAAGCAGAGGCCTGTACATGGGCTGGTGAAGTCACTGGCCAGCTCTACCCAGTAATTTCTCTTCGTGTCGGCTCTGATGAGTTTTATATTTCTAACATTTCATCAATTTGAATCACTAAATTCAATTTGCATTCACAGATAAACAGAGAGGGAATAATAAATACTCTCATCTGACCTTGAAGTGTGAGACACAAAATTGCCCTCCATGATTTCATTTCAATCTGAACCATAATGAATAATGCAGTTGGTCCCATCAGTTACCAATCTCTAATCACACTTGTGGGCCGGATGAACTCAGGGCCATGCCTAAATACGATGAAGAAAGTCAAAACTTCTCGCTCTTTTTGTACTAGTCTTTTTCTGCTTATCCCTCACTATAGAGATTAAGGGTCTACACCTCTATCCTTCCCCACCAACCCCACTCACCCCCAAATACACGTGTCGAGGATTTCAGTTTGTTGCACAGTCAAAAGTGGGAAATGAGGTGAAGGTATTACATAGTTTTCTTAACCCAATCCGGTATTATGTGCATTGTAAAATGTCTCCTGTAAACGCTCTGAATTCGGGAAGTATTCTCCACCCCGGCAATCTGTCAAGTCCCTGGCCCAACTCCCCAGCACTGGTGTGAAGCACAGCAACGCAGCATGGACAACCGGTGACACGAATATCACGAGTGACCGGGAATATTTCCAATTGCTGTTATATATTCAAACAAACACTTATCATGACAGCAGAAAAGTCATCTGGGAATAGGCAGCAGAAGAGCTGAGGAGCTGTAAAGGATAAAGGACTGATAAAGAGGAGTGAAAAAAGGAACATTTGCTTGAAGTAGGGAAAGGAGCGAGTAGGATAATGGTTGTGCCAAACCAACTTGTCAGCAAACAAATCTGCTGAAATTCTAGGCTCTTGACAGTTAGATAATAGCTTATCTTAACAAAATAAAGAGGATCAAAGTGTTTAGATCAGAAAAACAAAACATTAAACCCTCTGTTGCAATGTAACAAGCGAGCCCTCACAGACTCATGACTCATTACAGCTTCATGAAGGTTCTGCGGACCCGTCTCAAATGACCTTTTCCAATGAGACCTCATTTCCAGTGTGCATTACTGTACTGCACAGTGAAATGAGCATTGAAATGAGCAGGGCATATTATTGTTCAGTCACTTTCTTTTTTAATAGCTGAATCTAAGACTACCTGAACGAATTCACAGAAACACAACTGTCTAAAGTATTTCTTGCAGAACAATACAGTGACGGACCCCCACCATAATTCTCACTGAAACTCAAAGCTACGACTCAGCATTTCAGCATCAGGCTTCTGTCAGTGAAAACCCCTCCAGGTTATGTGATGAAAACCTGTCTAGGTTTTCACTGGGAACTCAGAAGAGAATTCATAACGGATACTTCTTGACAACAAATAAACCCAAGTAATTAAGCACTACCCCCTAGCACTTAGCCATGGGACACTGGCACAAATAAAACTCAAAGAATGGCTGAAAAGTCACTTAGCTATCTGTGACAAGCACTCCGACAGACGCTGTCCTTGGCTTTTCTTTCTCACAAGCACCAATTTAACTTCATCCCATATCTGCCTCCCACCTGCTTTGACTCAACTCACGTCAAAGCAGTCTACCACGATCCAAGCCGTATTAGGCGCAGCATTCTAACAGACCTGCTAGTGGTTAAATCCAAAATATGGAAGCATATAAAAACCAACACATAAAAGCAAGAACATGTATCTAGAACAAGAATGAGGAAAAACAACAGAGTTAGCTGAAACTGCCTCAAAACATCCAGTGTGGAGTAAGCTTCATCCCAGTTACTTTTCATTCTTGTATAGATCCGTTTTGGGCATAAGTACACACAGACCCACAAAGCAGAGAAGAGCTGGTCTGCAGCCATCTGGTGTCAGATCACGAGACCAAAGAGACTGGGATCTTTCCAAGCTAGACTATCATGCCATGAGTAGCTGCCATTCCTTCTGCAGCGGCTCTGCAGCCCCACTCCCGTAAACCCAAGAAATACTGTACAACTGCATGCTCTCACTGCTCAGCTGGTGTATTTGGGCAGTGGAGCAGAAGCAATGCTTTCTCAGACACTCCTCACAAGCAGTGATCTCTCCCCATGAAAAGGATATGCCCAGATCAGAATTCCTAATGAAACCCTGTTTATTCGCTAAACTTTCTGTGGATGTTTGTTTTCCTTGTTACCACCCAGAAATCCACAGCATTATTTGATCTTCCAGTGGACTGTTGACACTATTAGGACTTTCCTGCAGGGCACAGAGACCTACTTTCCTCTAAATTCTGTCCCCCAAATTAGGTCAAAGCACCCTTAAACCACTATAAGGCAAGAGGAATAAAGCTGTCACTGTGGAAGAACTGCCAGAAGAACTACATTTATAGCCCTGTTACATCAATTCTCCTGCATCACCATTTTTAAATGTTTAATAAAACAATACTACACGCTATGCAATCTTTATGTAATGAATACTTTATACAGAAACCAGTCAGGTGGACACATAAATAACCTGCATGCGGCAGTCTCAGGTTTCAAAATCACTATATGAGCAAGGAAGGTCAGATGCTTTACTTTGGGATGAAGTTGCGATAGGGAAATGAATTTAAAGACATGGCAACCCGGTCATTTTGTTTTGGTACCACTCATAAAACAGCAGCTCTGTTCAATACAATGTGGGTTCAGCCAGTTGGTATCACAAATCACACATCAACCAGCTCTGTCTGCAACACTGAACTGCTGGAGGGATGGTAGTCCAGAGGGATTCAGCAGGTACGCTGTGCAGCGTTTCTGCCCCCACCAGCACTCAGCTGGTTTCCGTGGTGCTTTTAACCCAGCAGTTTGGCACTGGATTGAAACGCAACAGGTGCCCTTGCACAATCCGTGTCTCAGCTGTGGGATTTATAACAGCTCATACCATCATATCTACATCTGCAGCACCCCACCTGTATCCCGAGGGATGCAGAACTCACCTCATCCTTTTCAAGCCAAGCATCAGCACCACGCAAGTCCCACAGCTACTAATTAGGTTGCATGAGAACTCCCTTTGAGCTAATCTGCCTCAGTTTCCTGTGGAATTGCTTATGAGACATTTTTGGATCCAGTGGTTGATTCAACCTCCTCATCTCTCTCTTTCCTAGGATGAGGAAGAGGAGCACCTTTTTTCATCTTTGTGGGAGTTTCGCCGTAGCAAAATCAATTCACAATTACAGAGCTACTTTGTGGGGAGCCAGTGCTGTTTGCAAACACTGCTTCCCAGAATGCAAAGCAATACCAGGTATCATGTAACTCCCAGGAAGGGATGGCATCTGTCAGACCCTCCAGTCACACCAGGACCAGTTCTGCTTCATTTGCTCTCTTCCCAGCTCCCAGCCCACAGTGACTGGGGCATGCGTTTCTAACACAGCAATCATTCTTGTTCCTGTTCTGCCTTTTAATACTCACTTCACCATACTGGCATCGTATCTCCTCCCTCCATCTAATGGATAATAATGAAGACCAGCCCTGATAAATCTTTACCACCCAAACTCTCATGCCCCCCTGTCAGATATTACTCTAGCCAGTACTCAATGCCTAGGAAGAACTGTTTTGATGCAGAAAATCAGATGTTTAGCTGCACTATATTCTGCTACAGCAGCCTGACAAGAACAAAAACAATCGTGAGTCTGCAAAATCCTGAGTGGCAGGAGGTGAGGAAGGAGCAATTGTTCATTGCCTCTTACACTAGAAGAGCTAAACAAATTAATGGAGGAAAATTCATCATGGGCTATTACATACAAAAAGATACCACCTTCGGCTCAAAAACCCTTAAGCTTCAAGCTGAAGAAAACTGAGAAGTATCACTGCATATTTGATGCCTTATTAGACTTTCCCAAAGCTCCTGGCACTGATACACTGGTTTAGGTTGATTTTTGATCTGATTGCAAATCTGGGGAAAAGAGTTAAAAAAGAGCATTTGCTTGTTTTTAATGCACACCAACAGATCACATCTAGCTAGAATTTTACTCAGGTGCACATTTTGTTGCATTTCCTTAGGTGAATATGTTGTCATTTAATCTCTTTCATACATGAGTCATATTCAATTTCCAAACTATAAATTAGTAGCTGGGGAAAAAAAAAGCCTTTCTATTCTCACAGGTGCAGTGTGCCAGCTCTTGGCTACGGCAGCAAGTGGTCCAGCTGATCAGCCTCTGCTACCATAAGCTTTCCATGAAAAAGGATTCAAAAACTGCCAAAAACCTCCTAATGTGTAAGAATTAAGGCCATAACTATCTGTTGTATTTGAACACAGTTGTATTCAGGTTTTCTCGGTGTTTGGAACAGACGGCATTTCCATAGAGAACCCCTTCGTTCCCGTAGCATGATGCTGTATGCCAAAGGCTCCCGCACAGCACAGCTCTGACGAGATCGTGGGTTTGCTACCCAGAAGGTGCAGCCTTTGCAGAGGACAGCCAGAAAGGGTCATGCACCGCAGGGGAGAGAAGTAGCGGCTGCAGATCACCAGTGTCCCACAGATGCATGTGATGAGGTGCAAAACCCGTGCTGTTCAATGGACCCAAACAGGGGTGACTGGAGCAGCAGATGTTACCGACCAGAACAATCAGGCTGATCTCACGTCGCCAGCCAGGACTTTTCACAGCACCTGCCTTCACCGGTTTCTGCTGTAATGTGAATAGGAACTAAAAGGACCAGGAATCAACTTCTCATGCAACGAGAAGAGATCTGCTTTGGAACTTTTCTCTGGTTAACAGATACCCAGTACTCATTTGCAGAGGTCTCAGGTGACAATGACAAGTAGGGCTACCAAACAAAAATTTCAAAGACCCAAATTTTCCAAAGAGCTCTTCTTTCAAATATGTACCTAGAGAAACCAAACATGAACTACATAAAAACCAAAGGGCAGGTAAAAATAACACCAAATGTGATTTCACATCAAGTGGCCACCTGCATATAGAGACAAACAGAAAATTATTCGTATTTTAAAGGCATTTGGAAATGCAGCCCTTAACACACTGTCACCACCATTTTGCACAATATGATGGGCAGGCAGTGCATTCCTGCACTAAGTATTTACAGCTCTATGTGCCAAACCAAGAAGGTTAAGAATATACAACTGGAAAATGCAGAGATACCTGGCAAGGCTGATTTATCTATCACTTTATAAAATAGTTCGGACCACGATGATTTTTTTGTCTTTGAAAGCAAAGCAAGAACGAGAATGCTGCTGATGTTTTTATTTTCGCAAGCTCCTTTAAGAAGAAAAGAAGAAATTTTTAGGTGGAAAAAGTTGCCAGGACTGAAAATACAGCCCTGACACAACAAAGGGGATGCACAGCTCTCTCTGGAGCTACCCAACACCACAATTACCAGTGCTGGTTCCCCCAGAGCCTACGTCTCCCCCATTCAATACAGGCACTTTGGCAGCCTATCGATAGATGGTCTGTGCTCAGCATGCCCTTCGATTGCCACCTCTCTTCCA
The DNA here is from genome assembly GCA_027574665.1 of Rhynochetos jubatus. Taxonomy (NCBI): domain Eukaryota; kingdom Metazoa; phylum Chordata; class Aves; order Eurypygiformes; family Rhynochetidae; genus Rhynochetos; species Rhynochetos jubatus. The sequence goes on from CM050664.1 coordinate 20,282,717, forward strand.
TTAGCATCTCCCCTGCTGCCTCCATTGTACCTGATTAATAAAGCCCATTCTTCCTGTTATTTCCTTATTGATCCACTATCTCCTGCATGGGAAAAGGCGTCAGTGCAGTTAAGGGCAAGTACCTGCTTGGAGACTTCACCCTTCAGCTACTGTCTGAAAGTGCATTTTATTCTCACCGGATAATAAGATTCTGTGGTTAAAGGAGCTTTTAGGTATTGGCATTGTCATAAAATGTTCCTTGTGTCCTACTTCACTGGAGCTGACAAACTCTCTGCTTGCTGTCATTGGACTAATGAGAAAAGAAACACTTCTAAGGAGCTTTGGATACTTTTGCATTGCAAAGTGAAAAGGAGAAAGTGAGATATTTCAATGATGTTCCATTTCATTCCAAAGCCCCATAAAGAGGAATGAAAAAAAGGAACGCTTCTGCACAATCACTGTATCAACCAAGCAGCTCACTTATTAATCTCTCCCTCCTCCGCGTTCCCTGGCTTGGGGGCTTGGAAAGTTGACACTTGACTTGAAAAATGCCAACTCTAAGCAGTTTATTTCCTCTTGAACTTTAAGAGCTGACTGAGACAGAAGTGACCTTTAAAAAGGCAGGGTTAGTGCTTGTATGAATTGATAGAAGGATTCTTTGCTTACACAGCACAGCAAGGTACTGAGCAAACCTCCTGTGCAAACACCCCTCTCTCACCAGAGGCAAGAAGAGCACCATGTTCCACCAGCCACAGGATTCACAGGGCCGGAGAGCCTGGGACCTGGTGACCTCGCTTGTCTACATCGAGAGGGGAAGACCGACTGCATTACAGCCATGAACCAATGACCTTACAGATACATAGGACAGACACCACGCCAGTATCTGTCACCTCAAGACACCCGATTGTCCATCACAGGGAAGCAGTGCAGGCACAACCAAAACTAAGTACACCCACTGACGTGCCAAAATCGCACCACCAGCCCAGACTACAATGAGCCAGGCAGCCCTGCTGCCAGCGTGACACAGCCAGATACCGCGGCTCCTGTCCGGCGACATCTAGCTGGTCGCTGCAACTTTGCTTACAGCAATCTCTGCTGAAGCCGCTGAAAAAGAAACTAATCGCTACATGGCTCATTAATGGTCTTCAATGAAAGGCAGTTTGAAAATGCAAATCAATACGCAACAATAACTACTAATAATACTTGCTGCCACACTAGTAGCCAGAAATGTAACTGGGCAGAATATTCTTGTCTGAGGTCCACCACACAATTAATGCCACCAGATGTCCAAAGAAAGGCGATTGCAGAATTTATGGCAGCAGAGGATAGCCTAGGAGTTCTCATAAAGGAATTTCACAAAGCAAATATCTGGGATGCTAATGGGTATGGGAATACACTGGAGACAAATAAGTTTAGTTAGCCTGTATGCCAATAACGACATGTACTTGAGCGTCATTTGGAGATATAAAGTGCCCTGAGGACAGAAAGACCTGCGCCTAAACCTTTACTTTAAAGCAAGATACTCAAATTATACTTGATTTATCCCAAATAATGGAAAGTATTCACCCGTTTCTCACTCTAAGAAAGGCAGATGGGGTCACCTTGATAAGGCAAAATGTTAATGGAGAAGGTGAACATGCTTTCCACTGCTAGGCAGAATGAACACTGAGAGTTAGGATGAAAATTCAGATTTTTTTTACATTTTATTTTATTTCTAGTCTTGATCTTCATCTACCAAGCCATGCTGACCCCTAGCAGTAAAGGACTGACGGAGTTCAGAAATCTCCAGTGAAGTATGAAGTATCACTTTGCCAACAGCAGCAACGAAACGCTTCCAATCTACAATCAGCCCACTTAAGCAGAAGCAGACATTTTATACAGAGAACCCCACGGCTATTCTGTGCAGAATTTACTTTTCCTTTTCCTTTAGAAGGAAAATACACATCAAACTCACTAAGGCAGACAGAAGAAGTCAAGCCCTATATAATCTCGGTTAACTTATTAATAATGAATCATTTCTGTCGTTATTCCTAAGGTTTAGTATCAGGCAGCATGCCTCAAGAAAAATCAGAGGGGGGAGAGATGGGGAGCAATACTTTGCTCTCCAGTGCAACTGGAGGCATGACAAAGAACCGCAGCATCAGTGGGATATCGACTGGAAACTCTCAAATGAGAGCTTGGTATCTTGCTGTTAGTGAACACTTGAAAAGTCCTGCACCGAAATACACGTGTATTTATGTGTGTTTGGATATACAGAGATGCAAACACACAGTCCTTCTCAAGGCCTACTAACAAGGAACACCTGTACTGTTTTATCTTACGTAGCGATGTGAAAGCAGCAAGTATCAGGATTAATTTTTTAATATATTTTAAAGTATTGACTGATCTCTCTGATGGGGCTTTTCCTACACACATAATCACTGGAGGTCTCAGAGAAACCTGCTCGCTCCTTGCAATGCGTAAGAGGGACTCCCACTGTACAGTCACTTCTTTTTAACGGTCAATTTAACAGTGTTTAGCTTCCAACCACTGCTCTCATGCCCAGAATACTACATTTGGGAATCTGACTTGTGCGTAAACAGGCTTCTTAACATCTGTATGGCAATAGGAAAGTACAAAAATACAATGTATATGTATACAATGTAGGTGTATAACTGCTGCAGAGCAGATTTGCTCAACTAATACACATCAAACAACATTAAAAAGCAGTAAGAAACTGCCATCTTATTTGCATGAGATGTACTTGGAGACTTCTGACTTTTGCCTGAAGGTTTTAATTAATGCAATTCATGTCCCAGGGCATTCTTCTCGTAGTAAGTCATCTTCCTGATTCAGTTTTTTTAAGGACTCTGCTCTCTATGCTTTGGCACAATCTAATCACTCCCATGGGAGCAAATGATAACATGAACGCAGATCAGAAAATATCTTTGACTGAACCAGGAAAGGTGAAGAACTAGATGTAAAAGAAGACACAATTTTGCATTCTTTATTCAAGAGTCTATTAGATCTTTGGAAAAACAACGAAGAGCGGGGAGAAGGTGCTGGTCTGTGTAAAACTTGAGACTTACGAGTTCAGGCACTGCTTGTTTAAATACTCCTAGCACGTTATGTTCCCAGGTCTAACCTTCAGGAGAGATCATCTTGAGTCAGACAGGGAATTTTTCTATCCTATTTATTTTCTGAAAGAACAGGGAGAAAGAAGAAGAAGAAAGCAGTGATCAAGATCATTTGGCAGCTCTCTCCTTTGCCATTTAACTCAGGAGAGGCAGGAGAATTTACAAGTTGCATCCACCTCAGTTACTCCTGGTATTTTAACAGGCATGTACTCGGTGACTCCGAATAAAGGGTAGAATTTTCCCCCAGATTTCACACAACAATAAAGAAAATAACACTTACTGAAGGATAAAGAAATGTCAACAGTCCCATGCGAGGCACAATAAATAATCCAACTAGCATGTTGTGTAAACTAGTTTCTCACAGCGTAACACAAAGCTAAGCAAGGCTTCGCTGAAAATGGGGAATCCATCTTTACCATGAGGACTCTGACTCAAATACTACAGTAACACACCGCTGGATGGGGGAGGGGGACCCAAAAACACCCACACCACACGTCACTCGCTCACCAAACTGGACACCGTAGGATGGTTACAAAGGGGAAAGCTTCTGTTAAGGCAGTGCTTCTGCTGGATGTGCCATTGAGGGCCTCAGACTGCACCATTCCGAGGGCTGGAGGTACCAGACTCTGATGACACTTGCTAACAGAGCGTGCCGCTGTGAGCGATCCTCCTCTAACGTCTGCACTGTTCATCTGGGTGGGCTTGTTAATAGGAAACAACGCAACAAAATAATTGTAATTGTCGAAACTCTTGTCAGTTTGGCACAAGGACCTTAAGTAAACCCTGCCACAGGATGCCTCAACACAGCGAGGAAAAAAATGTTTAAAAAATGTTTTTCCTAAAAATTTTAGAAAGGGATTCAAGCAGAAATGGTTTTATTGCAAATATACCTTCACAAATTCATAAGAAGCTTGTAAGAATATAGAAAAGATCTAATTCCACAAACAGCAACAAAGAATGTCACCCTTGAATGCCAGTGGAGCTACTTGTGGACTGACTACCACTGTGTGATGCTTTAAACAGAGCAGATGCACCAGCTGTACTGGCTGTAAGTGATGTTCCAGCCGGAGACTATGTGCAGGTGCTCTGTTACACACAAGTGTCAGTGAGGAACAGCCAGCAAGTGCTTCAAAGGCTTTCTAAACTGCTACATAAAGGCGAGGTGATACACAAAAGATATCTCGCAGAGCAGCTATATATGGCCATCATTCTTGATAAAAGGTTGAAAATAAAAATAATTTTAAAAGCAATCAACCAACTAAGAAAATACAACAACAAAACCAACCCAGGGCAGAATACCGAAGTCACACGTAAGATCGCCAGGATGCGAAGGGGGTTATTTTGTGCACATACACTGCCTGAACTGACAGACTGCTAATCTGGGAAAGATTTTCCTTTGATGTTATGGCTGTTCAAAGTTATTCTCAAATTGAATAAAGCCAGTAAACAGTGAAACCCCAAATATATAAAAGTTTCCAAATAGCTGTTTTACTGCATCATACTATAATGCCCCACATCTCTAAAAGGTAAATATTATCTGGTTTCTAGCTAATTTTATGGGATTTTTAATATCTCAAAACTGGCATACATTGAGGGATACTTGGAATCACTTAAATCAGTAACAACCAGTCAATCAACTTCTGCTGAATTCATGAATATATTTAGAGATTATAGATTCCATAGCTTCACCTACTTGTTACTGATAGCATATATATTTGAGAACTCGAGAATGATTTGAAGATCTGTAACCCTGCAATTACCTGTTACAGACTTCATACAGGAGTATTTTAAAAGCTTAATCTACCTGATTTCATTAGTGCTTTTCTGGTACTTCTTTAAGTCTAGACAGTGATAACCAATTCATCCCAAGGCTGTTCACACTCTTATTTTTAGGATCTTGGTGTTCCAACATCTGTGTTTTTCTTAAAGCAGGGCAGTCCAGTGAAACAACTGTTTTAATGGCTTTATGGAAGTGTATGGAAACATTTCTATCGATTTTAAGTTATTAAAGGATCCTTTCTGGAAAAAAATATAAAGGTAATGTTCATCATTTCCCAGTAGTGTTTACAGAAAAAACCCACAGTTTCACTGGTCCATCAATCTTTTTAACTGAATTTGTGAAACAGTTCATTTCATCCATCCGTGGTGCAGTACGGGGCATAACAGCATTGTATTGGAATTAGAGATAAGGTATCATCCAACACTTACATTGCACCAAACTTTCAAACCACCACTGTTAACTACAGCACAGTGAATTCTTGCAAAGATTACGTGGGCAAGTGCATATTTTTAAACCAGGTGTGCAACTTGTATTTGGTTTTCTGCCACCATCGTCAATGGAACAAAGGCTGAGCAAAATGATTTTGTCTGTTGGCTCCTCAGAGTGTTTTTTGAAGGCTGAATTAAAGTATTAAACTGAAATAAAAGATTACATTTCAAAAAAAAAAGGTCATCTTTCCCAAGTTAACCACATGACACCCAGAATTCCAGTGAAACCGCCACATATAAGCAGTAACGACGATGACTGAATGCATGAAGTAACACCTGGCTTCTAGATACACTGAAAGAATAATGTCTTGTGAAATATCAGTAATTCCTGAAACATTTGTACATGATCAAATGTATGTAATTTCCTTTGGTTATCAGACATGTCACCTTTCGGAGCCCGCTTCAGCACAGGGAACTGCTACTTGCTTATTTTAGTTTATTTACTCCAAACCCATAACAGAAAACGTAACTGCTTTAACCTAAGGCACACAAGAGAAATTACTTTGTTTTTGCCCAAAACTGATGACTAAATTTAACCAAGTCCTCAGCATTTATTTTAAATGTGGGGCACAATTTCGTTTGCAGCTGTTGTGGCCTAGGTTGGCACATTCTCAAATTTTATTTTTGGTTTTGGGGGGTGGGTTTTGGAAAATGCTTTTTTTCTGCCTAAGAAAGGCGCTGGCAATTTGGTTTGAAGAAAAATATATAAGCTCTCTATGAGGTCTTACAACAAGTTGTTAAATAGAAAATAATATTTTTAGCATTTTGCAGGTTTCAGCACCATTAAGTGCGGGCACAAAGCAAGGACTTGATGCAGGCAGACACGCTGGCGTTTGCTCCGTGAAAAATACCAAAAGGCCGAGCACAAATATTGAAAATTCAAACAATTTCCAGTATTTATGCCACTTTTTCTTCAAGCTTCTATAGCAGCATCATAGGCAATCGTGTTAAATAACATCAAATCTATTTATATAAAGCTAATTACAATGCCTGTTTTCACTGGCATCCCAAGACAAATCTTTCAGCCAGGAGAGAGCCGTGAAGAGAGCCCTAAACTAATCCATACCACCACCTGAACAATCTTCACTTGCCTTCATGAAACTCCCCGCTGAATCTTGAAAACCAAGATCAATGTGACATCTACTACTCCTGGTTATTCTCACCATCTTTCTAAGCGAGGGCTAGACAGAAACCCTATGCAGCACAGGTTACTGATGCTGCGTGCAGCAGAGTTCTGACCTCAGAAGGCAAAATCCGGGTTGCCGAGATGATTACAGGTACCAGACATACAGTTTCATTAGAAGAAATTAGTGTGGTTTTGCACAAGATTCAGTGTGCACTGATTTAAAAAGAAAATCTGAAATATTGAGTGTGATCAACTACAGGGCTCTGCTGGTAGCTCTACATTTTTTTAAAAAATCAATCTGAAAATCCAATGTCTCCAAAAAGCAAGGTAAAAACACCTAATGATTGCATGTAATAGCAGAGTAGTAGATCTAAATGTAAATGCAAGAAAAAAGGGACTACAAATAAATATGAAACTGTAATAGCTGTAAATGTCTTGCCTTTAGGAACACCTAATTTATTTTTAAAGGTAGGTTCTAAGTCTCCTGTTTGCTTTCCTCTGGGTCCCATAAACTGTGACTGTGTTAATATAAAGCTTAGTCTGCTCTTAAAGAACAGCTGAGCAGTTTAGTTTCTATTCTAATCTTCAAGCAAAGGTCATATCTCAAGTAGGCTTTTCCCACTCTCTTTTTGTGTTGTATACAGGAGACATGCTGGGGTGGGCTGCCTTTCCCTCAAACAACTCAGATGAAGTTTCAGCCCAAAGTGGTCTGCAGAAGACACTGACATTTCTCATCCAGCCACGTTCCTTCTTAAAGTATTTCAAATCCATTAAATTCAGAGCTCAGGTGCTTGGGAGGGTCCCCTGACAAACACGTGATCTGTGCTGTTTGACACAGCCTGCAGATACAATTCAGAAACAAGAGTGAAAATTTCCTATTCAGTTCATGCGTTCGCTGTGGATAGTAGTGATAATTAACCAGAGATGTAAATTAATTTCATAATGCATAATTTCAGTGGAAACATCCAGCTGTCCTCAAACTGCTTTGTGCCTGGAATTGAGACTAGAACCAGGCACGCCACCCCTTTCCACACTCTATTCTGAATATTCCCCAAATGTATTTATTTATTCCCTAACCCTTGTGCAGCAGGAATATGGACTGCTTGAGAAAACCTACTACAGAACCTGTGGTAGCTGACCTGTTCAACTAGGAAGCACACCCGTAACAGGAGCGCTGCTGCGGACCGCGTGGCTTGCGCATTTACTGTTAACTTACCAAAATGAGACATTTTCTTCTCAATTCCGCATGTCTGTGTGCATGTACGTACACATGCACATAAAATCAGGAAGTATGACATTTACGGATAACAGCACAACTTAGGAAAGAGGAAATTTAAGTTTTAAATCATCCGTAAGCCTGCAGTAGCACTTAAACATCACCACTCCACAGAGCCCCACTGACAGCTTTCACCCACAGACGTTTGTGTGCAAACATCAAAGAAAATAATACCAACGTTTTTGCCTTGTTTTCATTCAAGAAGATACACTAAGCCTGAAAATCACAGAATGGCACCACAGTATGCTAACTAGGGAAGATGCTTCCAAAACCACCTCTGAATCACAGCAATTAAAATTAGATGGTGACCGTTTGAGTCCGATGAGTGTGAAATTGCTCAGATATGGAAAAAATTAGTATGAAAGGGGAAAATGTACTTTGTTTTACAACTACAGTCCACCGTACTCTTTTGGTCTGGCTCATGGTTAGGTCCTTACCATCGTATTTAGAGTGTCTCTGGCTGTGTTTCGCCCTCTGCACATGGTAATTTCTCCCTGACAACGGACAATGCCTTTCCCGAAGGGACAAGCCAGCAGACTTTGGATTAGATGATTTGAAGTACATTTCAAAGCTCTGCAGTTCATGACTAAGGGCTTTACCAGGCCTGGCAAGAACAGTGCTAATCCCCTGTATTCCTGTACCAATCCAGGTACTGAAGAGACAGTTTCTGGGGGAAAAAAGGTGCTGTGTAAAGCGCTGCTCTCCCATGAGCATCCTGCTCCTGCTGTCAGACAGCCAAGGCAGGCGTCACACCATCTGCAGGGTGAATGCTTCTGTTGTGGTGTGCAAGTGCCAGGACAGTAAGACCAAGACATGACCCACACATAGTTCTGCCTAATGTTTTCTTGGTGACACTCTCCAAGCTTGATATGCTCTGCTTCTTTTATTCCTTTTTTTCTTGAATTATTTTTTATATACATGAAAAAATTATGAAGAGATTGAAACTAAAGGCAAAAACCCTCCAAAGTTATGCTGAGTCCGTGCCGTGCCACATTTAATCTGAGAGAAACAAACCAAACCCAATACTTAGCACTTCAAAAACCAGTATTCATACTTTTCCAGTGAACACAGAACAAGGTTTGAAATAAAACTTTATGATATACAGATTCAGGAATTCTCTTTTTACATCTCTTCTGGTCAAAGACAGCAGGCAATGCAGCCCATTAAAATGAGACAAAAAGCCATTCTACAGTGCAACACTAAAAGCCCTTCATATTCACAAATGCCTCATCTTATTTTTCAGGAGGATCTCTTCTTGCAGAAACATTACAACACCATTTTCTTCTTCTTTCATCTTTGTGAAACAGCACATTATTTCCAAGCAGGGCACTAACGTGTAAGGGCATTAAAATCCAGAGTCGTTATAATGACCAAGCAGACCTCAACACCTCTGAAGTTCCCCAGACTGAACAAAGGCTGAAGAATGTCATACTCTACCCAAACACAACTAATAAAGTGCACAATCCCACTGTAATTTCCTTACATGGGAAGGAACTGGCAGACCAGTGACACAGAGAGAATAGAAATGCTGGACAGAGCTAAATTACCTCTACAGTTTTTGTACGATATAGGAGAGGTGCTAGTAACATTCTTGCGGGAAAAGGGTCTCTGATACTCTCTTTCCAGTAACATATTTTTGACACACAGGGAGTATTTATGAAAAGAGGTTGATGCATATGAACAATTAAGACATGTAAGCCTCCAGCATCACTCTATACCAGAATTTGGTTCTGAACATTGAAAACACGGTACCAAAACTCCCAGCATTACAAAATACGGTGGATACTCCTGGAGTATTTGAAGGCAAACAAAGAGGCATTTCACTTGCAGTCTGAACTCACTAAAAAAGTTATGCAGCAGCTGTTGCCAGACTAAATGCAGGAGACCATGTCCTGCTAAGCAGCAAGGTACGACAAGGGGTCTCCCTGCAGCACTGAGATGGGTTCTGGTCATCTGGAAGCATGGGCAAAAGCCTGTGCACGTCAGCCTAAGAAAGACCAAATGCATCCACCATTTCTTATCCAATTATCCCAAATTCCATACACCAGCATAGCTGGCTTGTTTTAAGAAACATCATTCTCAAAATGCAGTCCCAGATACCCTGTTTTATGATCCCAAGCCTTCATTTCGGTGTTCTTGTCTATGTAATGGAATAACACTATTAAACTCTCTTGCAAAGCAATTTCATTTCCACAGAGGAAACATTCCCCAGAAGACAAAGTAAAACTTGTTACATCTTCGAATCAGGTCCGTGAGGGTACAGACTTTCAGACATCTCAGCCTCTGTGCAATGTCTAAAAGCTTGTCTGGCTTTACTAAGATTATTAAATGCACAAACGAGAGACCCTGACACTGCATGCAAGCCTTTTACATGCTCAGACCAACAACAATACAGTAATTTCTCTCTTGTCAGAGCAAAGTGATCTTATGCTCCTTCAAACTTCTCCCAGTTTACGACTTCACACTAGAAAGGCACCTCTGGCACTGAACGGCCTGCAAACACAGCTCAGAGCTGCCGCTGCCCTTCTTTCCTGAGGCTGAGCGTCCAGGAGCTTGCAGAGCAGCACGCAGCAGATCACAGCATGGGGAAGCGTACGCTTCTGGGGGCATCAGAACCAGGACAGCCCGGTCCCCCACAAATCTGGTTTTAAAATTTGACCAATTGGTAATGATGTGAGCTCTAACAGAAACTTTGCTTAGTGTATTTCCACATTATAAAGGCTCCTATTGTACCTTCACAGGAGCTGTACAAGGTTTGCACTCTCACTGCATTCTTCCTCTCCGATAAAATTTCCTGAGTCTTCTCTCCTCTACTCAGTTGCTAAGACTAGTGAGAACTTCCTATCTTTGCAAACACTGTGACAAAGAATTTAAGAAGTTATTGGACAGCACATTTATATGTGTATTTCCTGTGTTTCTTCCCCCGAGAAGACACTTCGGTATACACTGAGCTACAGGCTTCTAGACTCAAGCCTTAGCCAACTACCTGTTGCACTAGGCTTCAGGAGATTAGCAATTAACACCAAAGTTATTATTTTAAAAATTAAAATTAAAAAAAAAAAAAAACGAAACAACACAACTAAACTTTAAGGAGAAAATCACTTTGGAAAACCTAAGTGCTAAACAACACCGTAAGCAGTTTAGCCCATCCTACAAAAACCTGCCACAGGTTTTGACCCGAGAACATTTCCTGGATATGAATTTCACAACAGGCAGTATGGGAGAGAGGTCCCTGCAAAGTGGTCACCTTCAGTCTCGAGGAATTAAAACAGTATGTGAAATCTCCCAGGTAACTGCATGCACACAGTTACAAACAGCGTTACCTTTAGCCTGAAGACTGACTTAAGACATAAAAGCAATTTATTTTCCACCATTCATAATACTTTGAAAATATTTATTAGTGATTGTCCAGTTCTTAAAAGTAAATTCCATCTAAAATTGATAAAACAACTCCTCTGTGTTTAGCCACTGAAATATTTTACATTTGATGATACGGTTATAAATTAACTGCAGCAGCAACACATGTAAGAATGAAAATTAACAGGTTAGGGCTCTTATCTGGGATTCAACAGATCCACGTTCAAAGCCTCACTGAGCCTCAGGCTTTCAGCTTAACCTTGGGCAATTCATTTAACCTCCCGTACGTCCGTTACTCATCTCTACAACACTGTATTTAATAAGAATGTCACAATGCTTCTTATCTACTGTTTATATGATAAACATGCAAAAACTTCTGGCACTGGGATCTATGTGGGTATCTATAAACACACAGAAATCTCAAAATCCAAATGTTTCTCAACAGAACCTTCAGGGCACAAATAATATCTCCTCTCTAAGAGACAGTAAAAAAACCCCGCATCTCCCAAAAGCCAAGAAATTGTCATAAATGAACTGTCAGAAAGAAGACATACCAAATTTTCTCTCAGTATCAGTAGCCCCAGTGCAAGAATATGATAAATAGAGATACAGGTCTGAGATGCGGACAGCCAGCTCAGAGGGAAGAATCACCTTCATTTCAGATAACAAGAGAAATGAGGAGACAAAAGCAGTTAGTTCTGCTCCAGTGTTATGGATGGGGAAATGGGCTATTCCCTGCCATGACAGAAGGAACCCTGCTGGAGGCAACACACTGTAGTTTCCAAAGGGGAAACCGAGCAACACGTGGTTATTGGAGAGCGTAACAGTATCTTCAGGAGAAGCATTTTGATTTTCTGACTGTCCTGGTGCATCAGCTTCTTTGTAAAGGGTAATCTGGACATGGTCATGGCAGAGGAGTGCAGGACACAAAGGAGGGTGTGGGTTTTGAACCACGGTAACAAAGGCAAAAATAAAAATCAGCAGCTTTCTGATAACTTCAGCACTTTCAGTAACCTGTGGTCAGGGATGGCAGGTCCTGGTATTTAGTGTCTTTTATCAGATAAACAGATGTACCTCATGGGGCTGAGCTATATATTAGATTTCCCAATATATGACTGGGATTTAGCAATCTGATAGGGATGCGGAGGAAAAACAAAGAACTGGACTTCTGCTTCCTTAGACAGACAGACAGATGCTTCCACAAAGCAACTCCTGTCTAGAGAAAAAGAGGAAAGGCAGCCAAGAACAGATCGAATGAACCAACAGAAGATGTTTAGGCATGTCACTGGCCATAAATTACTTTAAAGAAATGCAACTTAGTTGAGAAATCTGAACAAATATGAACCCATTTCAAAAGAAGAGACTTTTAGCAGACTCTCCATGGGCAGCAGCACAAGCAAGTTGGCTGATAAAGCAGATTCAGCTACTGAAGCAAATGGAACCCACATTCACATTTAGTTAGTGGAAATCTACTGGATACCCGAGGGTGATGAACATTAAACAGTGCAAAATTTTATTGCATTTTCCTGCTCCCCTCCTGGGATTTTTATGATGATAACCATTTTTTGCATATAAACAGTGTGAGCTCCAAAAGCTTCATTTTAATCGAAGACGTTCCATGAAAATTTAACATGCGCAAAGGCTTTGAGTGCTAAGGTTTCTTCGTGAAGAATGACATATTTAAACAGTTCGTGAATTAAACCCACATTCATGTTGTGAATGGTAAGGTGACTTACAAATTCAAACCCAGCAGGAACTGAAGTACAGTGAATTTCCTCCGTCGATAATTTCTAATTTATTTGAATAGTCCTGGTGTACAGAAACTTGTTTAACTGCCTTGTCATGCAGAAGATGGATTTCCTGAACACCCACCTACATTATTATTAACATTTATACACCACCACACTTTGCACTGAGCGTACACATATTCCGTTTTTAAAGACTGTTGCGATTCCCCCAAAAACACTACTCACAGCAGTCACACTGGGTCAGACCAAATTTAATCTAGCCCAGCACTCTGTCTGCAGTGGCAGCCAAGGCAGACACCATTGGAAAAATACAAGAGCAGGACAAAGGCATAGCAAAACTTTTGCAGAATATTCTCCGCATCTCTAGCAACTCACAGTTCAGACACTTTCTGAATCAAGTGTGGTACTTTATTGCAGACACGAGTATGTTTTTCTTCCTTTAACATGTCATTCCTTTTTGAACTTCTACACCATCCTACATCATGGTATCCTAAAGCTTAATCACTACTCATTGCGATTGTGCTGGTTTAAGCCAGCGCATTTTAATGCCGGTCTCTAGTTCCCACAGAGCAGACAGACACTCAGCATTAGAGATACTTACAAGTTACCCTGAACGCAAAAAGACAGTAACAAGAAAACATGCAAAGAATTTGAGGTGATAAAGATGCGCGTCCAAGTTGTGAAGAGACAGACAATTCTTCACTAAGCAGATATTCTACCTAGCTGCAGGAGCTACTGCATAGAAATGAACAAAAATTCCCTACAAATTAAATTGTTTCAACACATTTTTTACTGGTAGCACACAGATAACAAATCTCTAAAGAAAATCCCAAACCAGATTACAACTAGGTTTTTATAGCCCCAAGTATGGAGAAGTTTTATGAGACAGAGGAAAGAGACAGCAGCTGTACAGAGCACCTTTCATTTAAAAGGCAGGATAGTAAATGAATATAAACACAATGGAAGGATGTGTTAAACCACAACAAAGGAACAAGGAAAATAAATACTGTCTCCTTGTCCTTAGTCATGCTTACTGCTTAAAAGGCGGGCTGGGGGTTGCAGATATAATGCACCCAAAAAACTAACCAGCACCTGGATTTTAAGCAAGGAAGACAAATGACAAACAGAAGGACTACAAGAATAATACATTTGTGTGTAAAAGGATGGGAAAAAACACAACGGAAGATGAATCTCAGCAATATGAGCAGCTCAAAGACTCGAGGTCAAATGAAAAGGTGATAAAAGTAAACTAGCCACCAGTGAAATATATGTTAAAAAAAAAAAAAAACCAGTCATTTCTGAAATTTGAACATCAGTGAAGAAGCAACGCTGCAGTAGAGAAGTTACAGAATTCCCTCTGGATAACAAAAAGTCACTCCAAACTCATGAGGCTTAGAGGGTTGGACTCTCAGGGCAACCAGAAAAGGGAGGACACGGCGTACCTGGTGCTTCCTGCTTCATAAAAAACATTCCCCCAAAGTCAGGGCGTACTGAAGGAAGAGGTACGTGGTTTCTTCTGCAACATTATGGAGGGAGACTCAGGAACATACAGTGGGGAATAATCCTGCATCAACAGAAAGTGCCGACATCTCACACTGTGAATTTGCAGGGCGTACAAGAGAAGAAGCTTAAGAAACCTTCACCCCAAACTGAATGCACTCTCTTATTTACTTAAACAAGAATCCAAACAAAAGATACAAAGGAAAATTTCATTCCCACTTAGTTTCCTGTATGCAAAACAAAGTGTCTTCCAGTGCTTTCCCTCTCTGAATCCACGGAAGAACAAACTGGGACCATTTCTGCCTCCTATAAGAAAACGCAGAGCAGAACGATGGGAAGCCCATACGAGCAGATGAAACCAGAAAGTTTCCGCAGCAAAACAGTTTCCTCTACCTCAACATCTCCCCCACTGCCTTTTTATTTTTTTAAAACATTTCAGCTACATCTATGTATTTTCCTCCTCCTCCTTCAGGGAATATTCACAGATGTGCAAAGCCACCTCTAACAGCAACATTAGCTGAAGCAAAAAATGAAATTTACACTTGACTGCCTTCTTCAACAATGTGCAATCACCATTTAATAGGAAAATGGAGCAGAGTGCAAACAGGAAAAGGAAAGGCCTGATTAAAACCCACCAGTCCTAGCGCTGATGATACCCCCACCATGGAAACAAGGCACACGCTGAGCTCAGAGCAGCACGAGCTCTGCAGTGGTCCACAGCCCCTCGCCAGCACCGACAGACAGAACAGAAGCAGAATTGCTAAGGTAAGTATATTTTGTTGAGAAACAGGGTGCTGGCTATCACGGTACGTTAACTTGCTTTCCTTTTTTAAGGAAAACTAAGTAAATGCTTAACATAGGTAGACATGAATCCTTTTTGCTAGCTAACAAAAGCCAAATCCATCAGGAGAAAACAAGATGAAGTCTGAACTCCGAGCGTTCCCAAGTCCTGCAGTGACACAGCCCATCCTTCGTTCCCCAAAGGCAACAGAACTTTGGGTTCGGCTCCACTCCCTGAGCAAAGCGCGAAGCAGCCTACCCAAGAAAAGTTGGCTATCTGGGTAGCATGACTCATGTGACGTCTGTCACATCCACCGCTGCACAGAGCACTCTTTGGGGCAGGTTTCAGCTGCCTCCATCAATGCTCAGTATGGGCCTGGCTGCCAATCCCACCCCGTGGATGCTGCCAGTGACAATCCTACCACGCAAGACTTCTTCCTGTTTGCAAAGCAAGCAACTGCAGAGTCAATCCCTTGTTTTGAGTTCACTTCAAAACCCCGTACCCACATCCCTCAGAAAGTTCCTCGCTGGAGCCGAAAGGCTGCAGTACAGGATGCGCTGCTCGCTGCCATCTGCACCGCAGTGACCTGCGGGTGGTCTCAGAAGGGACAGCGCTGACTTGGCCTCGCAGCTCAAGCTGCGTTACCTGAGGGTGTTCGACTTACGGCGCCCAAAGATTTACCTTCACGTTGAGGCCATACTTGGCACGTTGATTTGTTGTTATTTATGTTACAGGTCTGCTGTTAATGGACTCTCATTTACACATGTCAGAAGATGAGAGAAATCTCCTAATTACCTGCTTTCCCCATCAGTGAAGGAACAGGGCTCTACCAATTTGCTTTCTATTCCTTTCTCTTCTTTCATTCAATATGTGTGAGATCTACCAACCCCGGTCAGCTGTGAGCTGGAAGAATCATTTTCTAATTATTAAGATTTCTCACAGACCAACTTTGAATCATCAGGCTTTTTCTTTTTTTCCTCTTAAATTAGGAAAATATTCCTTTGAAACAATGTTTCATTTTCAATTGGCTCTGAGAACAGTCTGAATTTCTGCTTAGCTTTTAACTGATACTCACAATACATTATTAATGACAAAACCAAAAGAACATGGCTAGAGCAAACAAGTGAACAGCCCCATCTGTAAATTACTGGCAATCTGAATAAAATTATTTGGAAAAGCCTTTAATTTTTTTTTAGGTAGAAACTTTACCTTTTTATTTTGCCAGGTATAGTTTTATTTATAATATGAGGGAATTTTAAAAACACCTTTTTTTTGTTAGCTTACTGTCTCAGATTCTTACATTACACATTTACGATCAGGTTGGTGCTGTGATGCTACACAACCAGCAGACAGCAAGATCAATAGCACTAGAGGATGAATGTCTCCCACAACCATCCACTGCTCCAGAGTTATGTAGAAGTTAACACCAAATCCTCCGGTCCCTGTGGGATGAGGCATCTGCCCTGCTGCAGCTACTGAGTGCTGTCAGAGCACCTGACTCCATAAACTTGCACATTCTCACGGCTTTGCATCCAACCTCCCTCTTCGAATTACTCTGCCAGGCTGAAGGTAGGTAACCTGTCTTCTGAGCTGAACAAACAGGAGTCATTTTGTGGGTAAAACCAGCTGTAATTACACATTCTAGCAGAGCTAATACATACAACGGGCTCCTTAAGCAGCTGTCAGGATGGTAAATTATTAGTAAAAGAATTCTGCTACTGAAATGGGCTCCCAGGCAGTGCCTCTGACAGTGAGGAGCTCCGCGGTGCCCGAGTAGGAAAGATGCTAAGAAGCAAAGGGCACTGCTAATTTCAGTCTCACTCCTGTTTGCCCTTGCAAACTGAAAATACTGACAACATCTCACTCACGTGCACTGTAAAGCTGCAGCAGTACCTGCAGCATTATCCAGTTAAACTCAAATTGCAGATCCTTTCTAGACCCCTAGACTGATACTATGCAAGACTAAGTAACCGCTACAGACAATCTTCAGAGCAAAAGCTTCCCAGAGAAGTATCACAGCAACAGGAGTACGCTGTTAACATCTAGAAAACTAAAAGATAAAGATAAGAATTTATCTAACCAGCTGCCTGGGGCAAAACATCTACGCTCAGATAAGTAATGATCAGAGTTTCGCTGCCCAGCGGCATGATAGGCAGTATCTGTTATTACAGTCACTGAAGTCTGATTACAAGAAAGCTGTATTGAAGAAATATGGATCACCCCCCATTTTAACAGAACGTGGGAAGAACGGCAGAAAGGGTAACAGTGTCTGAACACTCAACAGCACAGCGATTTAACCGAGCCCGGCAGTGGCACATTCCAGTTCTGTGTGGAAATTATGTCCGACATGAAACAACAACAAAACAAGTCCTGGAAAGATTTTATACGTTAATAAAATATCATTCATTTTCCTCATCTATTAAATAATAGGAAAATATTTCTGTGGAAGCACTGCTGGAAAAAGTGAGCAGGAAGCAAGAAGAGATGTAACACAAGGCTGGGGTGAAGAGCCAAGGTGTGAGCAGCCAAACGAATACAGGCACTGCATTCAGATGGAGTCCTTACTAAGGGATGTTATTCCAGAGGACGGGTCAACCAAAACAGCTAAGCTGGAGTTCAGAATCATTTCAGCCATAATTTCTCTCTTGAAAGAGCTTTATATAAAATAATTAAATGAATGTCAAGAATAAAGCTCCAGTTATATATTTTATAACCAGGCAGTTCTGTTAAGCCAACTGTCACAGTAAATGACTTCATACCTGGAGAAGTTCTCCACTTAAAAATGTCATTGCTTTACTCTTATCCATCTAATTCCAGTGTTCCTAATACATTTAATATATAAGGCAAGCTCCAAATCTCAGAAACCAGATGAATCTAAATCTGGCTGGCTATTGATGATCAACAAAACCACACAGTAACCAGCACCATCTTTTGTTGTTTGTTTTTTGGGTTTGGGGTTTTTTTTTTTTTATTTGGGTTTTGATTTGTGGGTTTTTTTGTGTGTTTGTTTGGTTTGGGTTTTTTTAACATGATTTGGATGCTGGAAGGTCCCGGCTTCTGGAGCATCACAGGGAATTAGTGCCCCAGAAGCGGGACTCCTCCCACATCCCATGCACAGGCAGCAGCCACAGGCTGCAACACATTGATGCTTTGCCACCCAAATGGAAAAAGATTTAACTTAATCTGTAAGAAATGAAGTCAAAATGCACCAGCATCTTGTAAGTGAATATATTAATCCTGCTTTGAATTTGCTTCAGCACAGTGACACAGCAGCCAGCAGATTTTGCAGTCATTGATACAGCACTAACAGATAGGATTTCTCCCTCCTGGAAGACATTCCACTTGGGTTCTCACACTGACACTATCACCATGGCACCAAGTATGCCCCACTACAGCAGCACTGCGACTTTGACAAGTGACACATAGCTTATGGGTTTCTTTCCTTCTTTCCCTCCCTGAAGCAGCATGCTGTTTTCACTCATCACCTGTTTTTTAAACTATTTGAAACAGAATTGGTGGAGGTATTTTAGTTACACAGGGGTAATATCAAAATACACATTCAGCAGAGAAAGGAGGAGCTAAATGGTGGGGTTAGATCCATAAAGAGTTTAATTTTTTTAACAAGCTGAAGACAACAGGACCTCTTCAAAGTGATCTTTAACCTAAGAAAGTTCTGCTCTGCATGAAGACCTGAGATGTCATTGAAAGAAGTCTTTCAAATATCCCAGGCACCGATAATTAGAGGAGTGAACAAAGCCATTGAGACCTTAGGTGTCTCTGCGAGGCAAATACAAAGATGTAACGAAAGATTTGATCTCTGTGCCACAGACCATGCAGATGAGCCTGGAACTGCTGCATTTTGTAATCTCAGGACAGAATCACGCGTCAGTAAACTGCTGTATAATCTAGCCCAGTCAAGAAATTGGAGGCACGTCTGAATGAGGACAGGTTGCCAGCCAGCCAGTCACAACAGAGTCTCTCAGCCCCAAACCAAGGTAGAGCACAACGCTTACCAAGGCTGAAACAGTATTTTCACTTAAGCAAACAGACCAGGAAAATTGCTGTAGGTATAAATCAGACCTGGCATTCACAGGAGGCTGTACCACAGCTCCAGACTCTTCCAAATACTTCAGTCTGCAAGCAAGCATTATCTCTAGCAATATTAATAATTTATTTTAATATTGGCCGTTAACCCCAATGTTGCTTTGAGGCAAATATGAAGACATATTGAAGACAAATGGTGCTGCCACAAGCTAACAGAAGTAGCAAATGAAAAAACACATTTAATAAAGACAACCCATTCTCTAAGAGGTTCAATCCAGGACAAAAAGACAATATTTTGATTAATACAAGCAGTTATTTTTCTGCATATAGCTGTTCTGATCTGTAGAGGTCAGCTAATCATAAGGTGTCGCAACCAGGTAATAGCTGACATTTCCAAAATTCTATTTTAAAAAACTACACACGCCCTCAAAAGAAAAGAATTATACTTGTTTAAACAACTGGACTCCCTGCCATAGAGAGAGCCCAGAATTTAATACACCTTATAATACAAGATGAATAAAAAAAGCCCCAAGGGCTTCCACCTATGAGTAATACAAGAACAAATTAAACTGTACAGGAAGAATAGAAAGGAATTTTCTCCTTTCTTTTCTACTGTGCCTGTGAACCTTCCCTTTATAAAACTACCCTGGGTGACTGACAATATGGTAAGTCCTCAGTCCTGTAGACAGAAAAATTATACGTGTGTGACAGAAAATAAATCCGATGCTGAGTTGGATACATTCCTGGTGATCTGAAGAGACCAGGCAACATCTTTTTGTCCCAAGCTTCACCACACAACAGGGGCCTCCACACAGCATTTTAAGAAGAGTTTATCCAGTTTCAGATTTACGATCTAAGTCCATATGAAGTGCCCTGACTTGCAGTTTCTCTGATTCGGCTCCTGGCTAAACAGCCAGCTGTCCTCCACATACCTGTGGCAGGAAAGCTCTTGAGGTGTCACCACAAGTCATTTAATAGAAACACAGGAATCAATTACAGGTCCTGATATGGTATTTCATCATAATAAAATCAGATACGAACCTGAAGAGATGGTTAGATTCTGCCCCTAAAGCCCTATTGATGTGCACTAGGATCCACCTGAGACCACATTATTTTGTCTTAGGGTATTCTAATAGATAAACTGCCAAGTTTTCTAGGAAACAGAGTTATTGGTTTTGACTGTGCACATCTTTCGTGTGTTTGCCTTTTTTTTTTTCCCCCTAATGCAGCTGATTAAAAGAAAATTATCTTCTCTCTCCAAATAAAGTTGTATTTCTTCACTCATAGGTGCATCTTACCAACCTAGCTACTACACACAACTGGCATCTACTTCTGGTCTCCTCTTCCTGCTCACTATCTGTGATGTTACACTCTGTCCTGCGTAACCTATCCAGTAATTGTTCACCCTCCTGCCATTCTATTGCTTTGGATGACCATTCCAAAGAACATAATTGAAAAATTATTGTATTAGATGTTAGAGTGAAACATTGTAGGGGAAAGCATCCATTTGTTTGGGTTCTTCTATTTTACACACACACACACACTATTACAAAACATGAAAAACACACAATGTTTATATCATAATATATCAGGGGGTATATGTAAACACATCTACATGCACATACACACATATATTCACATCATGAATTCCATGTAAAGTAATATTTATGTAGGGTGGAACTCCATGACAAACACACACCGTGAACATGCAAAAGAACTCTGAGCTGACAGACATCCAACACCTACAAAGTTTTGTTTCAGTCTGACATGAACACAGACAATAACACCAAGATTACCAAGCTGGGAGTCCACAGCTTCTTTAACCTTACCCCCAAATCGAACATGTTTGGGGATTTTTTTTGTTTTTATTCTATGCCTGGAAATTTTAATAGAAATGTTATTGTACATTTGAAAACAGAACAAACTTGAGGGATTATATCAAATCAATTCCACTGGGATTTGTGTCCGCTCTAATCCCCTATTCAGTCTCAATCTCATTAACATACGAGGCTTAATTGGCATTTCATCCCTGCATTGTGTCTCCAAAATGAACAAGGTGTAATTATGTTAAAAAGAGCACTTCAACGGTTTTAGTTTAATTCATGTCATTCATCCGCATCAGAATGAACGCAGATGTTCTATTGCGGGATACAGCAAGAGCTGAGCAGCTTTGAAACCGCACTTTCTGGTTGAAAACTTTATGTTAAAAAAGTTATTTAAGTGAAACGTAAAACACAGTATTTTCTTCTTTTGTTTCAGTTGCTATACAACATTAACTTTCAAAAGCTGGTTCTGCTTAATTTGATTTTTCATTTTCAAATGAACAGCTGTGTTTAAGTCTAAAAGCCCTTTGTTTAAGCATACAGAGCCCCAGAAAAGGTTTGAACAAAGCGTCTTTCTGTAAACACTTGATTACCAGGAAAGGCCTGGCTTTCAAAGTAATCTAGGGGTGGTTTTGCACTAGGTTCTCTTTTAAAGGAAAAAAAATTGCATCACTTCTCAGATGTCAAACAACAAAAGCAACAAATGTTTTACTAATTGCATGGGCTCCTTGCATTCAAGGTAAATAAGGAAAGACAGAAGAGGGTTTTCCAAATGGCCATTTTCAAACAATTTTTCCTCCTTCCCCAGTTATGGGCACAAACCTGCATTAATGAAAACCACAACTAATCGACATCATACTTTAACTGTCAGCAAATCAACCATTCTTGCACTTTGTGGTCAGATGCATCTTCTCTAATACTGATAGTTCCCCAGACAGAGTATTTGTACAAGAAATGCTATTTTAATTAATATTTAGGTTCAACAGAGCTACAGGAAACAAGGATGTCAGCTAAAAATCATTTAATAAGGATTCTTTAATGAAATATCACTGCACATAAAGGAAAAGGCTCAGAGAGGAGCCCCAGGTACCCGCTCAGACTCTGTTTTAACATTCATTTTGACAGTGCTGTACTCCCTGTTTCACAGTTTGTGTGAGGAAGTAAATACACAAGTGCAATTCTTTATTAAAAACTAGGAGAGGTTTCCTAAGGCATTACTGGTGAAAATACTTTGGAAATTTAAATATACATATTGAGCCATTTCCACTTATACTTTGCAAACTAGGAAATATTAAAAATACATCTATTGTATAAATTCTGTAATTTTCTAATTACATGACATCAGGTAAATATGAGACAATTTAGAGTAGCAGGTAAATGTGTAATTAGGGAATTAAAATTTATTATTCAGAATGCATAATAATGATGACTGATTCAAAGGTGCATCCAGTCAAAGCAGCAAGCAGAAGTACCTCTATAAAATCACTGCTACAGCAGACAATGGCAGCTCTTAATTCATTACAGGTGACTGGAGTGTAATATCCAAATGCACCCTTGGTAATTCATTCACAAACTGATTACAGAGATCACATAAAAGGTTCTGGTCAAACTCAGTGTGACAAAAAAACCTTTAATAAAGGCAATGACACAGCATTCACATAAAATACTGGTGTCTTTTTAATAGAGTAATGATGTTTTTGATTTAATAGAGTTAATGATGCTTTATCAAAATATGGCATATCAAAATAAAGCATTTTGATGCTTTATCAAAATATGGAAATCACAATGCAAATTCCTCCCAGCTTGGGCATACACACAGCACTATCACCTTCTAAGAGGAAAAGAAAATGGAATGTTACTGTACCACTTTGCATGCATAGGACAAAAGCTCTAAACTATTCTAATAAAAAAGGTAACAGAACTGTAAGCACCTCTGGATGCAAACCCCGTGGTTTTGATCATTATTATTTGAAATCAGGGCCAGACAATCATTCTGTTCATCTTTTTCCTTCCCTATAATACCTGCTGGCCAATTTAATCTACATAAAATAGACAGTAGACGTCTCATAAACAATTCTCTACCTACAAGTTCTGTGAAAACAAGAAGCTGGTGAGGGGACAATTGAGAATTCGCAAATTCACTCTTAATTCTTTAGTCCCCTATCTAATCCTGGGGTTGAATACAGCAGCTTACATGTTGCTATCCAAGATATCGGAAAAGAGCAACAAGGAGAAAAGGATGTTAGTTTTCCAGGCTAAGGAAGAATCAACAGAAAAGTAAAGCATAATTTAGTTTAAAGAAAGCTAATTAACGAAGATGGAGGAACCCATAGGAAATTAAAGCTTTTTCATTGCTCATAAAACTACTTGTTTGGTCTTTCTGATAAGAGATGTTGAAAGGTCTGCTTGATATTTGACATACTTAACCCTAAAAAGTACTTTTCCCAGAGGACTGGAAAGTCCCAGGCCCCAAGGTCAGAGACATTTAAGCATATGCTCAATCAACTTATCCAGTTTAAACCCAGACACTCAAGTGATAAAATTCTTCTTTGGACTGAGATCCCTGCTACCTGGAGACAGTATTACACACCACTTGCCTTCCCTTCTCCACTAACATACACAGGAAAAGCGTAAAAGCAGCAGAAACTGATCGAGGAGAAGTTCATTTCAGGTTTATCTCCAACTAGGTCAGATTTAATACAAAACAAAATGTATTCATTGATTGCCAGTAATAAAAGTCTGTTTATTTTATGCTACTGTAACTTGGGAGCTAGAACTTATCTCCAGCAATACCATTATGTTTAGTATTCAAAACTTATAAACAACATATGACCCTCTAGGCTTGGAAACACGTCCAAAATCCAATCTGTATTTTTACTTCAGTATTGCATTTATGACCATACAGTGCAGTTAGAGCATAAACAGTTTTAAAGCCACCTGTTTTTTCAGAAGTTATTTTCCATAATTAAATATTTTCATATCAAAGTCATCCAGGTTATCTAAAAACATTTGTTTTTCCTTCATACTTATAATCAGAAGTGGCATATGGTATGAAATAAAACCATAACTGTAAGAACACAAGCAAAATGATGTCACTAAAATTAGTATTGCAAATCTCAAACCTCAGAAAATGCAAGACCTTAACTTGCATCACTGTCTTCATTCAAATAGGAGATGCCATAAAATGCTGTTATCCTCAATGCAAGTTGCATATTTTTATATTTTCTGTGACCGTGCTTTTTGAACAGGTCTAGCATTTATCCTGTTAAATCACATCAAGTCCCTCAGCAAATCCCATTTGTACTTCCTTACACACCAATGAAGGGCCATCTAAGGCAGGGCACCGGACTGTACATCCCTTGTCTCCGGATACCACCCCTCCCAGCAGGTTATGTTTTGATTTCCACGACCAAATGGTGTTTATTTTTGCACAACCCGCCGGCAAGCACAGGCCTCTGTAACCTGTCACAAAGCACCTGAAGGTAGGAAATGTCTGTCTGTTCTGTGTGCTCAGGAGACGGAAACCACACCTTGCCACAGAGCAGGCAGATGTCCAAAGCACTCCAGAGTGTACACCTCACCATTACTCAGCAGCACCCCCCTTCATGGTTTGAAGCCCATGCACACACCCACCAGATGAGATAACATGGGCCCAGCACATGACAATCACACACCTTTGTGAAGCCCAGGAAAAAAGCTGCAGGGAGTGGACTACTGAATTAACACTTATGGCTTGCAACTCACTCCTGCCCTCGTCTGTAAGTTCATCAAGAAGCAAAAAGCTGAGCTGTTCCTAAATTCCAGCTAAGGGTCACAAGTGCCAAGTGAACCATTCATTCTAATAAAAAGCAGGCTTCTGAAAATCAAAAGCCAGGGAATTCAGGTGCTGAAGAATTAATGAACTTGCAAGAAATAAGATTTAGGTAATAGACTACACAGGTACATGCAGAAGATCCATAGGGAAGTGGTCTTCAAATAAGAATTTTAAGCTTGCTTTTTGAATCTCCCAAAGACAACTTGTCTAGGATTCATGGTAAAGTAAATAAAGTACATTAAAAGATTTTAACATACAGCTGGGGATGCTACAAATCAGTCTTCCTTCTTGTACAGTCAAACATGCTAAAGTGATTGATCAATGAAGTTAGGTAGGGAGGTACAGTACAGGGAAGCTTGCTTGACACAAAGAAAATGGAAATGCAGGGGGCAACACTAGTAAGTGCAGCCAAAGGAGGAAAAAGAAAAGATAGAATCAACAGTTATCTCCAGAAGACACTAAAAGCATACAGCATACAGAGACAGGACAACAGAAACAGTTGTGTATATAATGATAATTTTACCAGGGATGAGAAAAATGCCTCCTTCTGTAGGCACAGAGTGCTGTACTTGTATATGAGGGAGATAAACTAGAATACCACCTATGTGACCGATGAATTTTCCAGCAACATCAGGAGGTGGAGCTGAGTATTGAATAGGTAACAAAAGATTAGGAAAAAGTCAGGTGTATGGAAAGCAAACAGAGAACCACATTTAGGTCATTTTCAAATGCTGCTGCTAAAAGCCATTATCCCACTGCAGCCCCTTACTGGACAGGAGCTGTAACAATTGTTTCTGAAGAGCTCCAAAATTCAGCTGTTTCAGGTACGGCATCACAGAATAGGGGAAGATAAAAAAAGATAAACACATCAGTACATTATAAAGCAAAACAATTTGGAATCCACTATTTTTAGCTGGGATTGGCAGAAGACAACATTGAAGTAAATCGTAAGTAGCAGAACTGAAGAGAGAATTGAATGACTAAACAGAATTTATGTTAATAGCTCCTCGGTTAAAAATTCACAGATCTGGCAGAAGCTACCCCGTCAGTCAGTCCTTGGCTACAGTAGTGTGTATGTCACTTAAATATTTTACTGAAGCTTTCATTATAGATCATCAAATCAACAATAGGCCAACTGTTCTACTCCAGAAAAAACCCGTATCTATAGCCATTTGGGGATATATCAAAAGTTAAACATGTCATGGATTGTGACACAGCCATATTGGTCTCTCTCAAATACAGATCCGAGGTTGAAGTACAACATTCAAAACCCAATAAGGCCATTAAAAGCATATGACACGATCCCTACAAATGTAGGGTCTGGTCTAGAATCCAAGAGGTTCTTTCCAGTTCCTTCATTTCCATGACAGTCACGGCCAATCTGCAAGTTGCTGAGTAGTTCCTCCCTGAACATAAACACACAGCGTATTCTGCAAAACCCCAGTAACGGAAAGGAAGAGAATTTTCTCACGAAATGGAAAGCATAGGTGCAAAAACTTAATGTACGCAAGAACGTCAAGACTGTCCCGCGCAATAATCACTCTGGGTGCTTGCTCAGGGCTGCCTCCTGGTGTCTTGATCAGACCCTGCTGAGAAGAGAAGCAGGCTGGTAATTTATAAAGCTTTTTTTTAAAAAACACCACTATGTGTACTATGTCAGGAAAAAAAAAAAAGGAATCTTTTTTAGAAATGCCAAGGAGAATTTCATATAATATTTCTTTAAATTTTAATGAAACTTCAAAATGTTTGGGGTCCCCCCCTCCTTATATGGAAATCACACTACATTGCTGGGAAGCATGCTTTCATGATAGTTCTATTATTAAGCCATCATAAAAAATGTATCAAAGACAGCTCCACAAAACTAGTATTTATTTTCTCAAAGCACAAAAAAATCCCAACCTATCAGCGTAAAACCATGCAAAACCACAATCTAACAGAACAGTAACAACAAAAAAAATCCAAACTGGAAAAACCACAGAAACAGAAAATTTGACAAGCTTCAGTACACACATTCCCATCATGTGACAAATTGCACACAATCTAGCCCAGCTGATATACCACTGCCTTTCTGCCTGGCCATTTTCCAGGTAACTGCTGGAATGTCAGGAAAAAAAACCCTCACTTCTATATTCGAGTTAAAACATTAACTTCCAAAAGCCACTTTTGGTGTCTAGGATTGAGGTGTATGGGGAGAGCCAATTTACAGGTTACATCATCTCGTCACATGGATTAATATAGTGTTCTCTGCACTGGCCATGTTAAAGATGGTTCTCACTTGTACCAACCTTGAGCAAAGTCTTATGTCTAAAATGAATGATGGAGTAAGCACTGCTGCGGGCTGTTTTTCACTCATGATCTTCTTTAAACTTTCAGACCCTCACCAGCACCTAAAGCCTTTCCAGGGTTCTCTGCAAGGAATTCCAGAACACTCCTTCATCAAGGACGAAGGGATCAGCGATGCTCACCGGGTGTAATGTCATGATGCCTCATCTCTGACAGTGCTAACATTTTCATGATTTGGGAGTAGAAGTCATGTAGGGGAAGAGACTGGTTAACACTTTCAGGGTGTAAATCACAATGGTAAGAACAAACCAGAGTGGAGGAGCGCTGCATCCACTAGTCTCCACTGACTTCATGGTGAATAAAATTATGTACTTGCACATCTGTTTGAAATGCACATTTCCAGGTCATACAGGCTTAGGAACTGCAACTGGGGTCATTTCAGGAGGTACAAGTGATGTTTTTATCTTCACATTCCCCTTCCCTGCGTAAATATTCTATTAGGAGATGTTAAATCTGTCCAGACAAATTCTACATCATCCCACGTCTCCCACAATGGAGCTTGGGCTGAATGGGGTCTCCTGGGAGCAGCAGACAGCTTCCAAAGAGTCCTGTTTTCTACATGGGCTGCTCTACCTTCACATAACAGGATCAAAATAGGCATCAGGAAGAAACCACAAGCTCCTGACAAAGGCATCTGAAAAGCTAGATGCCACATCTGCAACAATTCCTCCAGCTCACTGCCTGCCTCAAACAGCACTTTGGGGAAAAGCAACAGGCAGGACGCAGGCAGGACGCAGGCAGGACGAGGCCGCTATCCGCAGCGGCCCACTCCCAGAGACACAGGAGATGTAGACAAACAAGCCAAGGCGTGTATAGTGTAGCACATGTAGGTAATTCAGATGGTTGTGAGAAATGTCAGCGTTGCAATGTCAAATGACACATTTCATCACTGATAAAAAACCACACAATAAATGGGACATGGCACATCGGTGTGTCAGTAGGACCACGTACAGGGCAGATACGGGAACACAGCACATAGTGTTAAGAGCTCTTATACGAAGCTTTGAAGAGCTGCAGCACACAGCATATTTTTCAGAGACACCTCCCACATATGGTTTATTCATAAGTCCATGCAACTTATTTACAGAATATATTGATGACATAACAGTTCCTGGATCTCCCAACACCCTGTGATCAGCTATACCTTGCTCGTTATAAATACAGCATCTTAAAAACTAAATAACGCGAAGCTCTCAAAATTTTTAGTGTGCTAGGAAAAAGGTTTCAAGAGCACACCATCAAGTTCTAGCTCCCTGGATGCTGCGGGACAACATTTCCCATTTCCTTCAGGGTTTTTTTTTCCCTTTTTTCCCCCATTAGTATTTCTGCTACACTCGTTTTGCCTGGGACAAAGTACCAAAGAGGATTTCCCAGCACCATTCACACCCATTCCTCAGCTTGGCTGTTCTCCCTAGACATGAACAGCCTATAATCAAAAAGAAATAATAATCATAATACAACCAGCTGGATTCGTATTCCTCTCCACAGATTGCAAACCCATATATTGTCTGTACAAAGATGTGAACTCTGTATTTCCTATGGTTGAACAGTGTTTGTGTAAAGGGGGATTGTCTCCTGCTGCGCTGATGGCTCACTCTTGTAGGGTTTTATTTTGACGTAACTCTTTGCTTACCAAACCATCTTTTTCCCTCGAGATGAGGAAAGGAAAGGACAATAGCAAGGTAAAATGGGAAACACAAATACTTTCCCATTTGCAGATTTAAGGGTTAAATACAACACCTATTTGCTTTTGTGAGATGAGGAAGTACTGTCTTGCTGCAATCACCCTTTCAGTTTCTACCAGTGGATCTGGTTTGTGTGGTAAGGTTTTAGTAGAAGGGGGGGGGGCTACAGGGGTGGCTCCTGTGAGAAGGTGCTGAAAGCTGATGCCAGCCAGCTCCAAGACAGAACCCCCACTGGCCAAGGCCAAGCCCATCAGGGACCATGGTAGAACCTCTGGGATAACGCGTTTAAGAAGAAGGAAAAATGCCTAACTGCAGCCGGGGGAGGAACAAGAACATGTGAGAGCAACAACCCTGCAGACCCCCAGGTCAGGGGAGAAGGAGGGGTGGAGGTGCTCCAGGAACCAGAGCAGAGATTTCCTGGTAGCCCGTGGAGCAGCCCATGGCGAGGCCGGCTGTGCCCTGCAGCCATGGAGGGTCTTGGGGGAGCACAGACCCACCTGCAGCCCAGGGAGGACCCCACACCAGAGCAGGGGGATGCACGAAGGAGGCTGTGACCCTGTGGGCAGCCCGCACTGGATCAGGCTCCTGGCAGGAGCTGTGGCCCCATGGAGAGAGGAGCCCAGGCTGGAGCAGGTTTACTGGCAGGACTTGTGACCCCAGCAGGATCCAGGCTGGAGCAGGCTGCTCCTGAAGGACGGCACCCCTAGGAAGGAACCACGCAGGAGCAGATCATGAAGAACTGCAGTCCCTGGGAACGGCTCATGTTGGAGAAGTTGGTGGAGGACTGACAGAGGTCCAATGGGCCATCAGAAAAGCAAATTGCTTGTAGGGAATGTTTGCAGTCTTTGCAACCCCAAAAAAGACCTATGTGTCCCTAAGCCCTTCCAAGAAAGTTGAGCCAGTAACTCAGTGACAAGGAATTAAGGAACCGATTTTAAAGTACAATGAAATATTAAAGAGGAGCAGCTAAACACATGAACACACATGCTCCCAGGATAGTGCAGTGTTACTGTAACTTCATTTTTTTTGTTCCCTTTCAACAACTAAAATACATGACTATCAACAAAGAAACCCACGACCTATCTTCTCAACACTTGTCCCTGTCTATTTACAAGTACTGAATTATTCCTGTTGTATAAGGGGATATAAGAAAGAGATCCATATATGTGGAAAAACAGAGAACATCAACTCCCAATCATCAGAGCCTTTTCTTATCAAACTACAAGAGACAGTCCCAAGATGTTTCAGTATCACAGAATTTCTGTAAGAACTTGAGTCTCTAAATTACTTTGATACTTAAAAATTTACCTTATGTTCACAATCTGCTCTAATGCAAATCACATTACTCTGGGCTACAGCTCAATTTTATTTTTCTAGCGAGGAACTTTTATTGGCACTAAAGCCTAAGAGAATAAAACTTGGCCTAATTAGATTGTTCACAGTGTCTTTCCTACAGGAGGAGCACACGCCATACCTACAGCCACCAAACCTATACTACTCCGAGGGGAAGTTTCACTTGTAACAACAGCAGATCATCACCGTGTTACTGTACATGGAGCATTTTATGGTACATGAGTTCAGCTGTCATAAATGTCAAGAGTACCAATGTCAAGTGCCAAAAGTCCCTTGCTTTTCTCCACACAGCACTGATAATGCTACTAACACTGTAACAACACTAACCCTGTGGTATACTCGGGCAGCAACTGTGCCAGTTTGAGATGGTCACCAGAATCCCCTCAAGATAGTGCTAAAAGCCTGTCCAAGTAATGCCAAGGATTTTATTTGGATTTTTTGGGGTCATAGGAAAAACAATAGAAGTTGTTTTCTTGGCACTTGGACTAGATGATCATTGTAGGAACCTTCCAACTGAACTGTTCTGTTTTAGTCTTTTTACAACTTGTGAGACTGTTTTCTAACATACCTCTTAAACTGTTGTCACTATTCCAAAACTATCCCACAACAAAGGCTTTTCAACATGTCTCCCCTTAAAATTAGTCACCCAACAGTTATCCCCACAGTTTATTAAATTCCCTCCGCTCTGCAGTCAACTGCAACGCAGCTGCGCAGTCAGAATGATAAATACCCCAGAAAAGCACAGAAGAATCCAAGATACACTGCTTAATTTTGTTTGCTCCTTCGCCCGAAGCCACTTTCTCCTCTGACACAATATTTGATATTGGCTCAGAAACCTCGTGTTTCTCCAGGCCATTGCGGGAGTCTCATCCGTGCACAGCCCTGACAGGGAGACTATAAAGATCAAGTAAGGACTGTAAACAAACCACATCCTGTTTATGACAGTCGGCACAGAAGAGCCATTTCCCTCCTGCTTGGCACTTCCCAACATGTCGCTTGGCATCCCCTTGCCGTTTTGGGAGGAAAGCTCATTAGCAAATTCATTTACTCCTAAGAAATTCTCCTCCTGGACGACTGTATCTCAAGCAGGACATCCAGGGGGGTCTGGATGCTGATGGAAACTGTCAGTTTTCCAGGTAAAAGAAATCGGTGTTTCCAAATCACTGCGTTTCCACACAAAAATAAATGGTTGAGAAGCTGCAGCTATTCACTGGCTTCTACCACAGCCTCTATGGCAGATGCTGTGTGCTTCAAAGGCTATTTCTAGCTAATGGATCTTTCTACGATGCATTTTAGCCTTACAACTACTCAATCCTATCTTTCTCTACTAAAATATAGATAGCATAACACAAATTCACCTCCTACAGAATGGACTATTGTTAGAATGCCCTTCTACCAACCTCAGCAGGAGCCTTTCAGAGCGACAGAAAGAAAAAACCTGCGCACATCTTCCTGTTTTCCAAACTGCTTTATCCATAATGCCCAAGGCTGGATTGAGTTTGACAGATAAAAAGTTGGAATTTTATCTAACGAACCACTTTATTCTTTCCATCAACTAGCGCCGGCACAAAGGATGCATACAATCAGGAATACAATATGCCCTTAGGTCACGCTGAACCTGGGGGTAGGAGAAAGGAGAAGCAACCCACAGTCCCAATCAATCACAACAGTCTACTCTGTACTTGGCTAAAGGTGACTTGAAAATGGAAAATAATACCAAGTGAATGCTGTAAAAAAGAAAACACAGTTGGCAAAAGCATTTTTCAAGATTGTTGAAAAATTTGGATATTTGTTGGGTTTTTTTAAAGTTTTCTTCTTCAATATACATTAGAAGCAGATGTTTGCTACCGTGAAGGACTTGAGGACTAGCAAGGAGTGAATTTATGGCATAAGAGAAACTGAGGCCACTATTGTGAAGTTAATGCTGACACATCTGGAATCATCTGGGATGTCACCGTGCGATAGGTGAGGCAGCAAGGGAACCGCAGCAACCCAGTTGACTCCACAAGGCATTGAACAAGAAGTAATCAGACACGCCTTTACAGCAATTCCTCTGAACAGTCATCTATTCATATTTTTAAATTATCAGATGACTACGTTGAGTCACTACAAGAAGATTATTACACAGTTTAAACTCCAGATACTGTGTTAATTATTTCACTCTGGCACAAAGCAGACACACAGTGCTGCTTGTCTTGGTAAATACGCAGGACTCCTTTGGCCATTTGTCATGTTGAAGTTCTTCACTAAACCCAGAAACATTATTTTTAAATGTAGGGTAAATTGAGGGGTGGGGGCGGTTGGTGGAGAAAAGTTACCATTCTTTAGGCTTATTTATACACCTTTCACAAGATGTTTATTTATACTCTTTCCAGGCCATCATTAAGAAAAATCCTAGCTCTGGAAAAATTAAGATCAAAGCCTAAGTACAGTGAGTGCTTACACCAATCAGATCTAATGAGTTTCCATACGAGGTACCTACAATCTCCATAAAGACGGTAAGAAAGAGATAATCCCAAATATCACCAACACCACTGGACAAAACGGAGACTGCAAATCTGGGCCTTTGCCAAAAGTAACTTGATAAAAATAGCTAAATGTGTAGCAGATGTGTGTACACAGACACCCCACACACACAAAAATAAACCGAAGATTGCAAACAAAGAGCAGCCTGTTCAGATGTCAGACCAGGAAAAATGGTGCAGTTCAGGCTGGAAAGGCCAGTCCATAGGAATCATTTGGAATTCAAAGACAGGAATACCAGATGGACAAATGGACAACATGGAGACCTGGCATAGCATCAGCACTTGCTTCATCTCCAAAACCATTAAAACTAGCAATACGTCTGCCCTCACACACACACATCTTAAATACTGCTGCAAATTCCGAGAATGTCCTTTCTAAGGTTAGATTGGGCAAAGTGAAGTCTGTTAAGGAGCAAATAAATATATTACCAACTGGGTTCAGCTTGCTGCGGGAAATCAATACATCCCCCTGGTTCTGTGTCCCTGCAAGTAACGAATCAATCAAGCCAGAGCCTCGCTGTATTCCCACACAGGAAGCAAATCTGTTTACAATCCTGGAATGAATAAATAAATGAAACTCAACACTAGACAACACCCTAAGTTTTCCTCGGTACATGATATTAACAGAAGAGGACTGAACAGCCAATTGTAGCAGTCGCGCTCCATTAAAAGAAAAAAATGAGGGTGAATGCGATGTCTTTGTGTAGCAATAATATGCCAGCAATGCACACAAACAAGAAAACATCTGATATAAACAAACATTACTCAAAGGAATCAGGGACACAGACATAACAATATTGTGCATCTTTGCATCTGAAAGGTTTGATTAAAACTGCTTCATCACTGTAGAAAAGTTAACTAGCACCAATCTGTTCACCAAGCACTGGACAACCCGTGAACTGGAGACCTAATCCGATGTATTTAAGCATAGCTGCAACCTGGATCTTCACAAAAAAAATACAGTTTTAATTGTTATGAAGAGAGAACCATACTGACATCCAACTCCACCAACTTCACTTCGGCACTGCACTGATCCAGTCTACACTGCACGTGGTCTGCTAAACTCCAGGTTATGATGCAGTCGAGCTACCGCAGACATCTAGGGAATACACAAAGCCACATGCCTTCTGTATTGTTATTTACAGAAAACAGAAATAGAGGCTTAATTTTGTACAAGACCTTCAGATCTTGCATGGAAATGTACAACCTTTGATGGGAAAAGAAAGTAGAAATACCAAATTGTTCTTTTATCGCAAACCACCTTTAGAATCATTTGGCAAAGAATCAGTTCTGAACTTCTTCAATCCTGTAAGAGAGATTAAAAGGCATAAAAATAACCTGAATTAACTATACAGGATTAGTGAAATCCAACAATCTCTTGGGAGTTGAGCCTCGTGCCCAGAAGAGGTGCAAACAAACTCAGCTCAAAGAATAAGTCTATGACAAAGCAAAAGACACAAGGCAACAACTCTCCAGATAAGAATGACTGAACCTGAGTTTAGCCATTGTTTCTATTATTATCCATCACCCCCTCAATCCAAGAGAAACAGACACCAATACAATAAATATGTCAGTGTTTACTGAGCACTTTAAGAACTGTATCACTCCGTGATGCAAAATGAAAGCCGAATCAGTACTGCTTGGTCACAGCTCTACATCTGGCTTATGTAACCCTATTTAAACTCTGCCTCAGGTGTCTCATCTAGAAAAGAGATTTTGCCAGATAAAGGATTTCAACACTCAAAACAGTTAAACAACTAAAAACCATCTAAATGTACTTACCACGGTCTACTCAGCAAGGCTTATCTGTCCTTCCTGTTTTCCCCTACCACCTGTTTTTATACCCACTAGTTACATCTTGAACTAAATTACGTTCCAAACTAATTAAGATGATAATCACTTTGTGTTTTTGTTAAGCAACTGAAACAATGAGATCTCTCCCGTCTCTGATGCACTCAAGGTAATAAGAAACCAAACAGTAACTCAGCTGCCCCAGAGATGAAGCTCAATGTATTTAAATGTATAACACAGTGTTAAGGAAAACAAGCCCAGGTGCAGAAGAGAGCCAGCCTACAGCCGTATGACGTACAGGGTCCCTCCTCGTTGTGTGGGACGACGTATTTTTCCAGTGAAAGTGAAGGGCAATCATTAAGGCAGATACAAGTCTTCCAAGATGTATGATGAGCCCAACATCATTTCAGCAAGCTCTCATACGAAACCCAGAAACACTTCATTTTCATCATCTTTCGTGGCTCTTCAGCAGTAACCACAATACTGAGGCACCAGTAGCTTTAGGAGGAACACACAAGTACTCAACTACTTTGCTTAAACAGCTTGAGCAAAACACACACTCGTTCCACTCCCACTGTCCTGAAACAAATGAGATGTACCTACTTAGATGAGGACAAAAAAAATCCAACTCACTAGCGGGAGCACTGTTTGAATGTCAGTCTTACAGCACGCCTACTGCAGTGACTGAATAGTGTAACATTTTCACATAAAAAATGGTTTCATTAGTCTGCTTTCAAAAAAAAGTCCATTTAATTGGAAAACCTCTCTTCTTAGATCCAAACAAGGAAGATCTGCACGCATGGACCCAGGCATCTTCTA
This sequence comes from Rhynochetos jubatus, assembly GCA_027574665.1. Lineage (NCBI taxonomy): Eukaryota > Metazoa > Chordata > Aves > Eurypygiformes > Rhynochetidae > Rhynochetos > Rhynochetos jubatus. The sequence goes on from CM050664.1 coordinate 20,318,065, forward strand.
GTAAATAAAGGACATATCTGTGCAGATGGCATTTTACTTACTGGTTTCCAAGGATTCTGTGTCTGCCATAGGCACCACTTGAAGAAATACAACTTATTGTTTCAGGAACTGATCTAATTTTATTGTTTATTACATTTCATAAATTGCTATTCTGGGTAGAAGTGATTAATAGACATAAGTCTATGTATCCTCCTCCAGAAACTTTCAAACAGAATAATCAGAATAAAAAGAAGAGCATTTTCATGGCTTCCTACATTAGTGTTTGCCCTCCAAACTGTAAAACAGCAGAAGTTAACTTCAAAAGTAACATTCCAATCCCTAACAGGTAAGAACCCATTTTATGAGCTACTCCAAGAGTTCTGCAGCCCTTTGGTTTTTTAAACAACAAAACTGCATTTGACATCTAACAGTCATGTACGTCATGAATACTTGACAGTATTCAGCACTTATTTTTAAGGGAAGAGCCTGATTTTTAAAAGGCAACAGTTAAAACTGCAGGTTATTTTTGGCTGCTGGCACTCAGCTCAGCTCTAATTTCTAGTCCCTTTGGCTTCCCCTTCTGCCACACAAAGCAGGTGGATCCCAACAGCAGAAGCAGAACTGAGGCCACCAGAGAGGAAACCAGAAACTCTTTAATTGCCCCGGAGAAGCGAGACAAGCACAAGGGATGCAGAAGGGGAGGAGGGAAGGATGCCAAAGAAAAGGCAATATTCACCAGGAATTATAAATAGGTTCAGGCGAGAGAGGCAGTGCAAGAATTGAATGATTAAATTTGAAATCAAACCCATTCAATCCCAATCATAGGCATATCTGAAGGATCAAAGCCTTTTTTTTTTTTTCTTCAATGCCTGAATCATCCCCCTGTCAATTCTGTCCATGTATCGGTTCTTTTTTGTCATTTCTAATGCTCTTCCTTGGAACAGAACGCAAATGTCTGACTTTCCTGCTGAGACTGCAGCCTCGATGGGGTGAAGGAAGCTGTGCAGACATTTTGGTCCATGGCTGAATTGGCAATTTAGAGCCAAAGAGAAAGGAACGCAACACAAGATACGAGTTAAAGCCAAAGGAATTTAGTTCAAAAAACACAGAGTATGTTTGAGTCCACCCACTGCAACAGTCTCTTTCACAATTTTCTGTCACAAAGTTCTTTATAATTAGCATACCACCAAGCCTGTTAATCCTCAGGAAAATCAATGGATTCAACTTTGGAAGGCACAAAATTAAATTCTCCATACCGAAATGTCTCTGTTTAGCTGCATAGTCATTAGGAAAAAGAGGGTTTAAGAAAATCAATTATGGCCTTAACCTGCTCAGCCACAAAATGCATGTCAGGAGAAAAATACATCTCTCTTTCAGCAGCTCTTATTAAGCAAGTCACCTTACAGGCAGCCTCCTCTGCCCATGTGAAATTATCTTAGGCACACACATATCACATACTTCTCACGTCCACGAGACAACCTAACTAGTAAAGCCCAATTTCCTTTCGATTTTTGTTGTACATCTACTAATTCTCCCCATAAAGTGATAAATCAAACATCCTCCCACATCACCCTCATCAGCTCTACCCAGCCTGTGCTGCCACTTTCCTCACCTCCCCACACTTTCTCTCCAATTTCCTTACTCCTTATGAACATGTGGGCTAAAGAAAGCACATACCCTTCTTCTGCCACTGCCAAACCCAGCAGAGCAAGCCAGCTGGCTCTGCACTTTATTTTAGTGGAAGCAATGTGCTTGCCCGCTCCACTGTTGGGTTTGCACAAAACTTCCTGGCTTTAAACAATCCGCCCCTCTCCGGCTTGACCAAACCAGCCAAGAGGCTGAGGAGGGAGAGCCACAGACCAACACCACAACCTTCATGGCCTTATAAAACTAGTCCAAAAATGAATTTTTCTTCTCTTTTTAAATAAAGCCGCTAGTCTGACAGCCTAGAAAAAATCTTGCAATAGCGCAGTCCAGTCCATGCAAATACCCCAACGTCTCCACATCGTTTGCAAAAGTGGTTTTAAAACTGGAGCCTAGTACAACAAATCATCCAGATCAAACAGTTAAAGGTTCAAACCACTGCCATCTACAGACCCAAGCCTGAGATTTAACAAAACTTTGATCTCCTGTTAAATCTGGAAACAAAGATGCTAATCTCAGCGTGACATTTCAAAAGCAGATGGAGACTGCCCATGAGAATGAAGAAGCACCACGTCTCCTCACGGAAGACACTGACAGATTCCAAGTAAATTAACAAAAGGATAAAAAAGCTTTTCACAGTTAAATGCCTCATTCAAATTCTACCGTGATTAACAGCTTAACTGCCAGGGCACCTAAGAGCAGAAGGTCAGCTTTTACTTGGCAAAGAGGTCTACAAATCAATTCAGTATGTTGTGCCAGTCAATGGACTGGGGTATCGCTATTTCACAGCTATGAAAAGCTCACACAAGGTCTCCTCTGTTTGAACTCACTTACACCCCAAAAGTAAAATAAAGAAAATAGATCTGATCAGACACTCTTCCTTGATAAGACATTTTAGATGAATAGCCGTTCGGACATGATTAAAGATTTCAATGGAAATCGTTATTCTTGTATTTTTTTAAAGAAAGAACTAGCTTCTTCCAGTGATGCTGACTGTCATTATCAGCCAATCTGTACCCTGTCACATCACATTTGGTGAAGATGTGAAACTAGACACAAAAGTAATATTTGTAATACTCATGCTCCCAACACATCTGTAGAGTGACTGTCTATGGAAGCTCCAGACCAAAACACTAATCCTCGATTCCAAATTCACCGCTTTTATTGCCCCCAAGTGACTTGTCCTCCAGCCAGAACAGCCCCCATCTGCCCACGAAGACTTTCCACAGCCGGATTAACGGCGATGTATCTCACTTGTACCAACGGGCTGGAGTTTTCATGTCCACTCTTTTACGGAGGACAGCAGCTGCCACAGCTCCCCATGCTTCCTGTAACATCCAGAGATCCAAGATGGGGGCACGGATGTTGGAAAAATTAGGAGTGTTTGAACCCAGAGCTAGCTTACAGCTTGCTGAGGCTGCGCCGCAGAACTGGAACTACATTAATTGAGCCAGGCAGCGTGAGAAGAGCAATGTTCCCCAGGGACTGCCAGGTTTGGTGTGAAGAAGTCTCAGCAGACCGAGCATGCACACACCTCCGCCTGACCCTCAGTGCAGGGGGCGCTCAGAGAGAAGAACCAGACCAGTGCCTAATCTTATAAAAACTACACCAAGTGTAAGCCTTGCTCCTGCAGGGAATTTTCATGTACAACAGATAAAATACTGGAATATGCTGTGGGTATAATAAAAGCCTACTCTAAGTAATCCTCCTCTTCAATTAGAGGAAAATTCAGCGCTTGTACTTTCCCCAAGAATGGATAGGAAGGAAACATCTTGCCTGCTGACTGACATCCTTTTGCTCCGCCTAGGAGTAAACAGACAAAAACTGAAGTATAGTCTTTTCAAATAAATTTAAAGAGGGTGATTTTTTCAACATCTGAAGGTTTTACAGAAGCAGAGATATACACCATATTTCTGAGGATCACCAGATGACAGTCTGCAGGAATAACCAGGCTTTCCAATAAATCATCTGTTCAGTCTGGTTTTTTTAATATGATTTTACATGGTCATATAAGTTGGATTCATATGATCTACTTTCATTGTACTGTCATTTCTTAGTGAGACATATAATACTAAAAAGGTTGTTTTGGTCACTTTACAAGAACCATAAAAATAAATTTGAACCATTACAGCAAAAAACATGCAACCTCTGCGTCACACCACACCACATTGCTACTACAAGGGAGTCGGTATTTGGATTTCTGTAGGAGTGCAGTTCCTGCAAGCATCTATTACTGACAGCTCCTCAAGCTCCCCAGCCATGCGCTGGCACTGTGCAGCCCATCGCTGTTCCACCCCAGTGCAGGGGAAGGCAAGACCAGCAACGGTCAAAAACGACACCAAATCTGAGTCTCAGTGCCATAGCGACCATGCAGCAGTAACACTGCTTCTTGCTACAATCCATCATTAAATTATTGTAACTCTTTTCCATTCAACCATTTTAAAAGGTGTTTGCCCTTGTTGAGTATCACAGTAACTGAAGCGCTTTAAGCTTAATTATGGCAGTGAAGTTCTTGATCATTTATATATTACTTGGGCACAACTTGGAGCTAAGGGTAATAATGAGAAAAGCTCATTCTACTACAGTTATTACACACATGGAGGAAAATTGTATTTGAGATTACCAGGCCACATAACTGTGAAGAACACACAATATGTAATTAGTATTACATGTAGTCTAAGTGTATTTAGAATTAGGATTGTATAATACAGCAGCAATACTTAATATCTGTGCAAAGAGTTAATGTAGGGTAAACAAAAATACCTGTTAGCATTTGAAGACAAAAGGAATTTTAGGAATAAGACAGGATTTCACAGTGGCTTTCCAAACTACAGGGATATATCAAAATATGTCAGACAAACCAAAACGTATCAACTTTTCTCCAGAAAACATGAAAGAGGATTGACACACCAGCAGGACAAACAACACCACACTGAGGGCTTTCAGAGGTGGGCTGGTTCACTTCCCATTTCATGGCTGTCCTTAATGAAGCTCTGATCTGCAGTTATCCTGATCAGAGCGCTCTAGAGGAGACTCATCACCAGGTGAACAACACAGTCACAATTTCTTCATTTACATTTGTTCAGCATTTTTATCTCCCAGCTAATAATAGGAACAGATATATTAATTATTACAAAAACAATTCACAGAGATGAGAGAAGTGCTGTCTGAGGGAACTTCTGTGTTTTCTTCAAAACATTTAACATCTGGACAAATCCTCTACCCCAATTTGGGGTTTTTGGTTTGTTGTTTTTTTGTTTGGCTTTGGGGTTGGTTGTTTGTGGGTTGGTTTTTTTTTTCCTCACTACTTCCCCATACTGTTTCTTCAGCAGCAATAGAAGTTTTCCAGAGGCAAAAGGCAACCAGAAAGGTAAGTATCTATCAGTAAAGCCTTTAGCCCCACTCGCCAGGATCTCATCTGGAATTCAGTGTCAGATCCTCACCAAGATACTTGCCCATGCAACTATGTCCTTCCCCAGTGGACTTCAGATTTCCAGAACAACCCAGTAGGAATCAATTTATTCCATGTTTAGATACGAAAATTTTAATTAAAAGTAAAACCAAGATCTGAAGCAGGAAGAGAAATAAGGTTCCTTTGTTTCCTTTCTTGTGAGGTCACAAGGGAAAGGTTATTCCTAGGGAACTCTCCAGCTTATATCATCATTTGTCTGCAGCATGGGTTTAATATTTTGGCCTGCAATGCACTGAATTAAGTTTTTTTCCTTCCTCTAGTTCTACTCAAGTCCAGAGCCAAGCCAGGCAGGGTCCCTTTAGAAATGGAAGTGGATGCCCATGTTCAACGAACATGAAAACGCCACGAATACTAACCGGCTGAACATTACCGAACGTACTTGTCATTAAAAATCAGGTCTCAAACAAAAGCTAACTGAAAACTTGTCCAAGTAAACAGGCCTTTCCTTACCCCTTACAGTTTTCCCCGCAGCTATAGCACACCTCCATGCATAATCTAACTTGGTCTAAGCAGTCTCATTCATTTCTGTCTTTCCAGTATTTAACTAAACTACTCATTTTTCAATTGTCAACGCATCTAAGTAACTTTGCCAGCAGCACAACTCACCTCTTCCATAATTATAAGAGATACTAAGAGTTTCCTTTCATCTTCCACTGAACATATATTTAGCTAGTTTCCAAATACTTGCTGCAATTTATTATCCAGGGCTGCTTCTTGCCCCCGGCAGTCTCCTTTCTGTAATTCAGTGCCATTCTGAGGATCCAACAATGCATTGTACAGCAGCAGTACATCACTTATTTTAAGATGTTCAAATTGTTTCCTGATACCAATGAGAGTATTTATTCAGTCTTCTGAACTACTGCTACATATCAGAATGACTTTTTTGGACCACTGAACACAAGAACACCTAAAATGTTTTTTCTTCATCTGGGTACACAGCCAGAGTATCTTTCCAATGCAGTCCTTACTCACTACAAACTGGTTTAAAATTCTCAAATATACACTCCATTCATTAAGAGGCTTAAATGATCTACATCCTTTTGGGTCTGGGCAAACTATTATTACTCAATCAGAATTTGTTCTGCCTTCCACCTCCAATCACCTTCAAGCTTAAATTTCATTAACACACTCATTTCCACTTTTAATATGGTCAAATCAAGGGAGGATATGGACCTAGTACAATTATTAAAAATGAAGGTACTCTGATAGCATGATCAACTAATCAAGCAAAAACTGGTAAAGCCAACATTATGTACCATTATAACAGCATATAAAACACAGCTACCCCGCCTCACAAATTTGACAGCACAAAGGAAAACTCAATGACCAGCATCACTGAATACATCACACAAAACCAGAAAACATATTTCCATCAAAAGAGTTTATGGCTCTAGGTCACTGTCTTTCTCCTGCAGGTACATCGAGCAGTTTGGTTAGACATTAACACTCTTGTGTGTTCACCCTTAATGCTGTATTCCTTATCTTACAATCCCTATCGACTTAAAATCTCTTTCCACTTTGTACCGAGTCTGTCTTCTGCTTCTGCCCTGTTAACTCATGTCAATATAGCAAAGGGAGCAAAATAAAGCAGCAAAGTCGATGCTCATCCATCACATTTTTGTGCAACTGTTGCAATGAAAAGGAACAGATAAGGCATCTCTGATTTTGACCTAGGTTGCTGCTCCAACCATCCAGTCCCGCTTGGCATCAGATGGGACCACAGCTTCACTTTCCCGTGGCTCACACAACAAGGGAAGTGGCTGCTTAGGTCGGAAGTTCATCCGCCAAATTAACATGGAGCATCCCGACTATTCAGAGCAAAGCCCACATGCTGAAGCAGAAGCTGCCCTGATCCCTACTGTGCTTTTGCAAATAAAAGTCACTCACCAAATACAAGCTGTCTTTGTTTTAGGAAAACGACAAACTGTGGTGGGATTTACCAGATGGCCCCAACTTCTTTCCTATGATTTTTCTGCCCTTCCCACAATTGCACCTGTCTAGCTAAACCGCAGAGTACCTCTGGGAATAAAGGAAGGCATCATCACTGAACACTTAACTGGACAGGTTGGGATCTTTTCTCCCCCAGTCCCTGCAACAATAGGAACACTAGAGATCTGAATTCAGAACAAAGAAGAAAGCATTTATCAGACAGAACAGAAGAGATTAAAGCATTTCTACCTCTGATTGAATGACCACAGTATCACATTACCTCTGCTCCTGCTGCTACAGAGGAAGTGATTGAGCCCAGGCACAGGGGCCTTGCTGAGTGAGGAAGGGGGCAAATCCTCTCACCAGAATTTTAATCTCCTGCTCCTGGAACCAGGAAATCATTACCCAATGCAGCAGAGAAATGAATGCTGCATGGCACCCGATGGTCTCCCTGCTGGTAATTTCTACGTGAGGCACAGTTTATTTCAAAGCCATTGTATAAGCTATTGCAGACCTGTAAGTTGTACTGGACTGATGAAGTGCTAAGAAACCAAAAGAACAAAAAGAAAGAAATGAAAGAAGAGTAAAAATGAAATTGTGAACACAATTTAAAGACAGATGAAAAGAGTCTGAGCGAAATCTCTGACTTCCACTGTGGAGCAGCAGAACACATTAACTCATCTTGCCAAAATACACGCTGCAAAAGACATTATATTTCAGTACCTTTATACACATCTGGGCTTAACTGAAGCCTCATTTCTCCTTTCCAATGGTCAATGTTGAAGGGTGCCAGGAGAAAACAAAGGTAAGAACTCAAATGCTGGATTGATGCCCAGATGAAAAGATTTGTGACTCCTCTCCAATTGATACTAGGGTTCTGCGGAGCCGAGCCTACCTTCACCCACAGACACGTCAGCAGCACAGCTGTGCAAGGTGGGAACATGCCTGACCTCAACGCTGGCTGAACACGCCACTGCATAAAATTCAAAACTTCTCCAGAACCAGAAAAGGAGGTTTGGGCTTTCCGTTGTCCCCACATTTGCAAGACAAACTCTCCAAAAAGTTGCTTTTCGAAGTCACAGAACTATTTAGAGGTAGGTCTATCAAGCCACGCAAGTCTGCCATCCATTGTTACAAAAGCACCTCCAGTATAAGATTAGAAACCTTAACAACACTCGTACATGTAAGAATGCTTGAGATACTATAAAAAAGTTAAATGTATTTTTTCTAAGAAACCATATCATATTTACTTCAAGGCAAAATGTCACACAGTGTGAGTTGGCTCCTGCTATCACAAGTCTTGAATACTGGACAGTTTCTCTAAACTACCAGTTTCTAGATGTGGATTTTCATGGTAAATTACTGACCTTCATACTTATGGAGAAGAACCTTAATAAAACAGCAGCCTGGGCAAAAATGAAATCAAATAGAAAGAAGATTTGTGCAATTTAAATGCTGGGGGGTTGATTATTTTTGCATTCCTGAGATGCAGCATCAGCTATTCCATTGGGCAGAATGTCAGTCTTGGAGACATAAGGCTCCCTTGTAATAAGGACGGATTTCTGTCCAACTCAAGTCCGTTGCATGACAGTTCACCCTGGAGAACAGGTATAATCAGACAAAACCCCCAAATTGTGGAAGTTTCATCTATTTATAAGTTACATCATAAATTTACTGATTTTTTCTAGTCAAACAGCATCTTCCACAAATACGACAGGCACAACCTGAGTATTTAAAAAACAACAAAGTTGCAGCCTTTTAGAACAGAAAAAAATTGAGGTTTTAAGGAGCGGTGAATTGAGCACCTTTTCCTTCCCATTATCTTCAAACCAACAGTTAAAGGTACAAGAATTCAAATGCAACATGATGCAGAATTTACACAGGAACACACACAGTCACGGCTTTTTAATTTTCCTTTTTGTCTTTTTTTTTTGCTGTAGAAACTAAGGACCAGTGGGAAAATAATGCAGGTTTAATAGAAGGAAAAAGTAAGCTGTTGGGATACTTGTTCAGATGCAGACAAAGCTGAATGAGTGATGGGATACCTGTTTTGTACACTCCAAAACAAATCTGCATTGGCTCCCAGAATGATTAAATGGAAGTAATAAAGCAATTATTAAAATCATTTAATGCAGTTGTGTATCCAAATTCTATGACCATTAAGTCATTTGTACAATCAAAAACCAGATTTATCACAGATATTACTGGCAGCCTGTAGAGCCATTAAATTTTCCACTGAGGCTTCAGGTTAGTGGGCAGAGGATGCTGACATGGGAACTGTGCCTCTGTCACCAAGTTTTAAGCTGTTCCTCATTTGTGACAGTCTGATGGATTCCAGGGTTTTTTGTTTGGTTTTGACGTGGGGGTTTGTTTGTTTTAGCAGAAGCAGCAAAGCAAATAGCCCCTATTCTAACATGGCAAAGGCTCCAAGAAAGCTTGTTCAGTCGGTTCCCTCTGTGGCTCCCAGTTTGCGCTCAATGCGGAACTTGGTATGAAGTGGCTGCTACAAGACACGAGTTTGTGACACTGGAGCTGAAGTTGTCACTTGCAGAAATCACCATAAACATTCTACAGGAACACTTACTATCTGTTAAGCTGTGATGAAATCAGAACTAACAGACAATACCACAGGCACCAGTTCTCAAACAGTTTTAATGTCAAAAGGTGTAAATAAAGTTCTGACCACGTGGAGATCAGAGACCAGCCTTTCCACTCTCTGAAGGAAGTTTCAAAGGCAAATACTCAACAGTTAAGAAATATATCCATGGAACCATCCTCCAGTAACTGCGTATCTTCCCAAGTTATTTCAGCTTTCAAATGCAGCAGGACTAATTGACTTTCTGAAAGCTGGTGTATGAAAACACATTTTTTAAGGTTTGTGAGTTGCAGAAAGAATAATTGCAATTAATAGAAAAACTAGAACTGCTCCTCATCTCTACATTTGTAACCCTGTCCTGGATTGGGCAGAGAATCCCTGGACTACAGTGATTGCTTGTTTACTCCTTCCCTAACAAGGCTCCCTGTTGAAGAAGCCAGGCAGGAAGGCATGAACAAGCTCCCAATGGTTTTCAGCATTCGGCTCTATGTGCAAAAGCAAAAAAATCCTTACCGATGGCTTAGAGCTTGCAGGAATAACACCGGTACATGCATATGTCTCCCGCAGCTCAGAAGTTATAAAGACAGGTCCATTCATAGCTCTTGGTTAAAAACGAGCAGTCAGCTATGAAGGGTCTCAGCTATACCACATAATAGCTATATATATAATAACTTGCTGAACCTTTTTATGAGAAGGAAGGAAAGAAACAGAGCCTCCCTCCTCTCCTCACATTTGGATTGATGCCTCAAAGCATAAACCAGCTCCTCAGATGAAAGGAAAAGGAGGAATTTTTTAACAATGAAATTCATTCTCAGCTGTGACAGGGATTTTTTTTAGTTCTGAACTGTCTTCGCTAAGCGGATGATCCTAGAGCTTCAGTTTAAGCCTTTCAGTGGATTGCAAGCATCCTCCCAGCACTAAAAGCATCACTGCAGTGGACACTACCTCATTTCTTAGATTTTTATGACCTACTATATTAAAACTAGTTTAAATGTAATAAAATCTGTAACATTTACAGCTAGAAAATACAAAAGGACAATAAAATTAGCCAAGCATAGAAATAAGGGAGTCTTAAACATCCTCTGCTCAGTTTCCAGGGACAATATACACGGAGCAGGCAGAGACTGAAAAAATCAAAAGGAATTTAAATCAATTTAAAATTCAAACAACCATTTCTCCTGCCTGCTAGGGGCTCAAGGGACATTAACACACACAGACTCACTCTTCTGCATTGTTTCCTCAGGTTTTCATTCTCGCTTTCTGAAATTTGTTTATAAAAGTGGTGATGTGAAATATTGATGGTTTACTCATCTCTCATACATTGCTCAGCTGCGGCTGGATGTGCAGTAGTGACGTACATTCTCTCTTCACTTCACACTCCACCCCTTTTCTGCAGAAGATGGAGTTGGAACATATGACTTTTAAACTGCTCTCTACTTCATCCTGCTTTACCTACTCTCTCATACCATCAAAATGTCAGGCAACCAGCAAATTCACACTGAAGCAAAACTTTGACTGTCACAGCTCCAAAACAAAGCTGTTCTCACAACTGTTCCTACCCCTCCGTCACTCCCATAGTATGAGCATGAACTGCACTGGAGACTAAGGTAGGGTTGCTTTCCATAGTAGTCTATTCCAGAACCGCACAACGCCACCAGGTTCTTCCTCTCCTTAAGAGGCTCCCCAGTTTCCTTAATAGGCTGTTTTGTAATGGATACAAAACTGATTGAAGCAAAACAATATTTTTCTGCTTTGTGACATATTAAGCAGAATTTTAAAAAAATCTGTTTGTGGCATATACAAAAGCTTTAGGAGTCGCAAGTGACATGAAGTGCACTTTGAGAAAGCCCTGCACAAGCAGTGACAACGATATGCTCTAGTAAATATTATCATACGCCTTATTAACTATCACTTCCATAGGCCAGGGGGCAGACCACAGACTTGCTTAACATCACACAAAAGTCCTGGGTCAGAACCAGAGCTGGAAACAAAATTGCTTCCAAAGGTCCACCGAGTTCTGAATATTTCTTCAGCCCAGTCTTATACAGGTCTCTATTTCCATCCACTCTCTCCCTCATCCTGCTTACCTTAAGCAGCTTTCATGTTTCACAGAAGCACTACATTATAGACCATAAGCAGCGACACATATCCTTGTACACTTAGAAAGAACATAGATAACATTTACTGTTCCTCAGAGAGGAGCCCACCTGGGCCAGGTATAAATACAAGCAGACACACGTCACTGGCATCATCAGTCTCCTCCTAGGAAAATATGTGGTTTTTTTACAGTCCTCTTTTGTCTCTGCTCTAGGACTTCTGTTGGGCTCTCAAACTTCCTGCATTCCACTTGACCTTCACACAAGCCTCTCCTGACACAGTGATGAGGACACAGTGCTATAAATCATAGGATCAGAGTGGTTTGGGTTGGAAGGGACCTTAAAGTGCACCCAGTCCCACCCCCTGTCACAGGCAGGGACACCCTCCACTAGCCCAGGTTGCTCCAAGCCTCATCCAGCCTGGCCCTGAACACTGCCAGGGATGGGGCATCCACAGCTTCTCTGGGCAACCTGTGCCTCCCCACCCTCTCCGGGAAGAATTTCTTCCTTACACCCAATTCCAAATCCCAGCATGTGAATATGTAAATAGCTTCTATATCAGTAATGATTAGCAAAGTGTCATGGGTTTTATGCAGTTTCCAATTCTTTCTCAAATAAAAACACAACAGTGCCACAGCTTTATTGGACAGCTGGTGATTCAGATGGTTGGTTATAAAGATTTGTTCATTTTTGAGCCATGGGGAAGGAACTGCACTGGACACAGCCAGCTTTACTTTAGCAGTTACCTCTGCTACAATAAAGGTCTGTATTTGGAGACATGATTAATTAAAGACTGTTCTTTTGGGATTCAAATCCCTAAGACCCAAAGCACTATTCTCATCAGGGCATGTTTCTAGAACATGGCTTAATACCTTGCAGCAGAGACTATGATGGTCTTACACTTCTTTGAAGTCAGGTAACTGGAGAAGGAGCTTACTATTTAAAAGTGCCATGGGAAAAAAATGAATTAAAAACTAGCCTGACTCATCCAATATGGTAGCATCTACACTGACTCCTTGGCTTGATTCAGTCCTTTAAGGATTAGGAACTTCTTCAAAGTCTGTACACGTTAACAAAAGATGCCACTCACTTTATTTTTAAAACATCACAACCAATCAAGTCTGAGACAGGCTGCCCAGGACTGCTGGGTTTATAAGGAGAAGGACACTGTAACTTCTGTCAGCCTCAATGACAGCTACCTTATCCATGAGCTACAACTACCCTTCTCTCTCTTGTTCAGTTCGTTCAAGAATTGGACAACAGCCTCCAGAGGATGGGGAAACAGAAACTACTAAAACTTCACCCAGCCTCACCCACATACATTCAGTTCAAAATCTTCAGCATTAATTCAGGGAAGAGGTGAACTAACTACTTCAAGACAAAATTTAAAAATCCAAATTAAAAAGCTTGCAAAAACTCAGGAATTTGTGCCTTATACTTGGCAGGTTCATTTGAAACAAGGTCTGCATTTCATCACTCACAAGTTCACCACTGAACCACAAATTTCCCAAGGGAGTAAGAATGAATTTCAAGTTTCCTCTGACTAAGTATTAACGAATACTTCCTGCGTAAGCTCAAGAATGGCTCCGTGTCACTGTTCATACACAGAACCCCCACCTTCAAGAAGCAGGCTTGTGAGATGACACAGCCTGGGAGCTTGTCACCTCCACCAGGCCAAGCTTTCCCTGCAGTTCTGAAAAAGGGCACGTTCTACATACAGACCTGCATTCTGGGCTCGAGGAAATGACTGGAATGCATTTTCTCTTTGCATAAAGGCATTCCTTTGGCAGCATCTGCAAACCATGCAAATGAAAGCTTTCCAAAAGGTCACTGGCAATATAAAATGTAATTAGGTTAAAAACATCAAGTATTTTTAGGCACCACTTTGCCCCAGGTTATCTTACTATTTCCTGGAGTTTTGGGATAATTTGGGTTTATTTTTTGTAACCACTGTTCTTATTATCAGCTTTTTTTCCTCCTTTTGGATGTAATCAGGAAAGGGGGAAAAAAAAGACAAACGCACTGTTAAAAGAAACTACATTACTCTCCAACAGGCGAGTTGGAGACTTACCACCCATGGCGGTGCACTACCCTGCACATAATGATACCAGCTAACCCAGCAGCAGGGGCACTTTTTTTTTTAAACTGTATCCTATTTATTAAAAGAAACAAGCCACAATGTGGCTGTCCCATTAAGTCCAAATGGTTACTCAAAACTAATAACAGATTTTGCCACAAACACCAATATCCTACAGGGTACCTACAGCTGGCCTTTCCCAGCAGAAGCACAGCCCACAGTACTCAAGCGCAAGAGGCAGAACTCCTGCACCTCAGGAAACACGCGTCATTCTACAACACATTTGGACAAAGGAAGCAAAACTCATTCAACAGTCATTGTAAGAGCAGGTTCAGACTTGCTGCTGCAGCTGAGTGCCCAGAAGAGATAAGTCAAACAATATGACAAAATGATTTTATTGACAGTATAGAAAATAAAGTTTTTCGTTAACATAAAATTGAAGTTCTAGCCCCTTAATTGCAAGTCTGACATACCAGTGCTGAGTCAGTGAATCACAGAATTTACTGGTATATGGCTCCAGCAAAAACACAACACACGCTATCTGCTTCCAAGATTCTGCTATACGGAGAAAGTTTGTACTACTAATTGCTTGTCTTATCGAAGTATCTGAACTCCAGTCATGTATCAGAACGATTTAGACCGAGTCTCTCTCTCTCACAGATGTTAACAGCCCTTTCATCTCTTATGTGTGATACCATCCTCCCCACACCCCCGTTCCAAACATGCCCACTATCTTCCCTCTCAAATTGCCTAATTGATTAACCAAGGTAAACTCTGAGCAATTGTTCTCAACCTGCATTTAGCTTGAAGGTTTTTGCTGCTGTATCAGATCCGAGTATTGGCTGTGTGCCCACACGCATGTCTCCCTTCTAATCCTATCAGCTGGTCTAATAAAAGGTATTACTTCTCCTTACAAACCTTGCTTTGCCGATTCCTCTGTGAATGATCAAAATGCACTCTGGCTTCAACAAGCTCCTATTCTTACACCAGTGCAAGACTTGTAGAATGAAAACCAAGGCCTAAGACCCAGAAGGGCAAGTTCACCCAATAAACTGGGAGTGCGACACTGCCAAACAACCTGTGTGCAAAGATATCCTTGGTGGCACAGGATTCAGATTCTTTCAGCTGGAGGGGATGTAAGCAGCACTGCTCCACACTCCCAGCTACAATGGAAAGGGCTACGAACTGACTTTGGGTTTGCTTTTTAAGTAAAGATGCATCAACATAAATGATACATTTGGTTTCCAAGAGTCAACTAATGCATTGTCTCAGTGACAATTTTTACTTCCAATCTAAGGTGCAAGAATAGGGATTTTTTTCATTAGGATGATCCATGAATATGTGATACTTTGTCACTAGAGCCCCATTAAAAAAAAAAAAATCTCACAGCGTTTTCTTAAAGCATACAGTCTCTTTTATTAGCAGCAGGTACTTTGGACTCTATGTACTGCATCTGCCATAGGCTAGATCTGATAATCCCTTATTTGTACAGCCAGAAAGGGGCACATTTTGGTTTATTTCCATAAATATTTCAAACACTTTTTCTGGCTGAGAAACAGAAAGCCTCTGCAGTAGTTATTTCACTTACAAGAATTTGATTTTTGTTCCTTGAATAAAAGGAATTTTTTTGGTTGGGATTTTTCTTTACTGATTTCCATTTCTTAAGAGTGAGAACGTATTTTAAAACTTATGAATATGTGAACATTGTTTTAAATATTGAAAATATGTAAAAACAGTCCATACATAAAATATGACAAAAAGAAAATTGCATTTTGCTGGAACACTGTTCTGAACTCTAACAGAGTACAACGCCTAAGCCTTCCAACCAAGCATCCAGCCCCAAGGGGCCCTCTGAGTGTCAGATCCCACTACAGTTTTTCTTGTATGGCTAAAGTTAAAAAACAAACAAACAAACAAACAAAAAACCATTGACCCAGTCACCAGCAACAAAATAACTGGATCAGTTGCCAACCACCCCTTCAGACCCCATCTCCACCTCTACCTCATCTCCCTTCCCAAGGAGTGACACATTCCTGCAAAAGAGTGACTGCACCAAGAAATGGTCAGAATTTCTTGCTAGCCACAGAGCACGGCTGGACCACTGTAGCCTGAAAAAACACTGACTGCTGTCTTAAAACCAGACAGAGCGAGAAACTCACTGTAACATGTTTCTCCTGGGATGCCCATGCAAGAACTAAGCAAACAATCTGACTTTGAGAATTTAAAGTAACTCTAGAAATTTGCTTCAAAAAGAAATCTTGTGAACAAGGATGGAGAGAGGAAGAAACGCTTAAAACACAAACACCCTCAGGACCTTTCCAATGTTTAACAGAAGCCCTGACTTGTTTCCCTGTGCCTGACTCCTTCAAACCACCACTCCTTCCTGAACCAGATGCCTCAAAAGCATCTGATGCTTCCCCAAAAGCTGCACTAGAGCTGTAGTGAAAGGCTACACCCAAGTTCTCCACGGGGAAGAGTTTCCAAGACAGGCGTATTCACATCAAGATTCGGCAGCTTTTCATTTCTTTCCTTTCACTTGTAACATTTTTTAGCTAATTGGCTCCAGAATTTATAATCCTGGTGACAGCACCCTGCCTGTTCAAGACAGGAGAGGTGGAGGAGGAGGGGAGGGGAGGGAGCAGCTGCCAAGGCTGCCGGCACCATCTTCCGTTCTGTGCCGGGTACTGCACAGCGCCGGCTGGATCTCCGGGTGCTGAGCATCCCTCGCTCTCCCACAACGCCCAGGGTATCTCATGCTTAGATACATCACAAGACAACTTAGGAGGTTTTATGCAGACTCCAGAAAAAGCAGAAATCCAAGTGCAACTAAACCCACCACATTTGAAAAGGAGAAAATTAAGCAGACGGGGGTGAAAAATGCAATTACAGCGGAAAAAAAAAAAACTGCGTTTCACCATTAGCATTGCACAATAAGAAGGTTTGTCAGGCACCGGTTTAGCCTACACATGTTCACATCCGTCAGCATTTCCATGATAAATCCTAATTTTCGCCATTGTTGATCACATTGAACTCAAACTTGGTATGCAAGTTTTTAGCACAGATGCTCAAATAAATTATGCACATTAGTCATTTAACTTTCAGAGCAGCAAAAGAAAGCTGCTGGGGGGGGACTGCAATTTATGACGGGGGGTTTTTTGCCTTACACAGCTAAAAAAGACAAGGCAGCTTCCTTTATATTTTTGATTAAACTTTCCAAGCAGTATGTCTTTTGTTTAGATGATAAAACTTTGCCATTAGGAAATTAGTATGTCCTCCATGTACTGCGCTGCCCCACGGCCTGTGCATACACGTGCACATAAGCAGACAGAGAACAGTACAGTGAAAATACCAGTAACAGCAGGCTGAAGAAGGGATGAGGTAGAGTTGACATGATCCAGAGGAGAAACTGTTGAATGAGTGATTAGCTAGAGAGTTGAACAAAGTTTACATGTAGTCATTATCAACTAATTGATATTCCAGCCAAGATAATCTGGTTTTTAGACATAAGCACGTTCTGTGCAGTATTAGAACTGACAATACTTCACAGCAGTTACAAAACCCTACAGAATTCACATTTACCTTGGTAAAATCATAGAACGCTGTATTCTGGCTGTGCCCACTCTCCCCAAGCACTGGAAAACCATCAATCTGTTTAAAATAAACAATACAAACAGTACCCTAAAATACTTTCGAAAAATCCATAGTTCTTGATAACCCTGTTATTACCGCACTGACAGCTGTACGAGCGTAAAAAGAGAAAATTCATTCTGCATTCAGACACCAATCTTCCTCTGGCTTCTCATGACTGCTCAGGAAAGCTGTAATGCAGTTCTGGCATTACAAATTAAGAGACAAAACGGTTATATGCAACCTTGTTTGACTGTTGACAACTTATAAAACACTTCAAAGGAACAGTTCAAGAGCCAGGGTCAGCACCAGAATTTTAAGATACTATATAGGAAGAAACAAACGTGTATCGTGTTCTGGGGGGAAGAAGGGAACAAAAAAAAATCATAACAGGTATGGATAGAGAGGAATTAATGTATTTAATTTGCTTGAAAATAATTACGTACAGACTAGCCAGGACACACGGAGCAGAAATGTTCCTTTTCATTCACGTGGCCTTCCAGATCTGCACGTGAGAAAACTAGAAACTCAGGTCACTGTGTGAAGCGACGCAGCAGAAGCCAAGCAGACACAAAGCTTCTCCAGGAACAAGGTCCAGACTTCTCAGGCCACTTACTCCTACCTTATCCCTGGGACCATCCTGATGAGTTCAAGACTGATTCTACAGATGTTACCAAACTGAAGGGCCATCCTCTTTTCCAACTCATATCAAATTTTTCAGGGCTTACTGTCACATTGCAGAGGCAATAAAAGACAAATCCCTAAGCACTGGAAATCTTCAATCACTACAATTCCGCAAGCTCTATACAAAGCTTGGCGACAGGCTGAATTCGAGATTTTACATAATAGCACTGGTTTCAAAGTAGAATATTTTTGTACTGCTGCCTGTTGCATAGCTGAGTGTATAATTTCTCCCTTTGTATTCATATCACAGATATTACATGGACATGGGGCACTGTTCCTTTGGCCCATCAACCTCACGTAAATCATTAATTTGATCATAGCATGGCTCTGTTAAAAAGGGAAGAGTATGAATAATGAAAATAGATAATAAGTTTTGCCTTCAAATTACTTCAGTAATTCCAAATATTCATTCTAGTTTCTGAGAACAAGAGCAGCATTAACATACATGTCTTTCATCTAGGTTTTTTGGGCATTTTATTCTCAGGAAAGTCAATGACAGCACAGATGTGAGCCATGTATAGAAGACATGCTAGGCAGACTTCTCCTTCCATAACTTTCACAATGCAGCTCCGTGTTGAAACATGGAGTGTCTGCTGTTCACACACCATCGCAGACAGCCACAAATTAACTGATTACTTTTTACACATTTTTCTGGTTAATAACACACACTGGTACCTGGACACCCAAGAGAATGCTGAATCAGCATCTCCAGGGGAAGCATTAACAAACGAAAGCGATTGCTCATTCTAGTAATGAAAACGTGCACACACATCAGGGATGTTAGTAGGAACAACAAGGGTCGATCACAATCCTGGAACACACAAAAAAAACCCCACCTTAAGAACAGAGTTAAATATCTTCTACAATTTCTTTTAGTCATTAAAAGTGACCACAGCACTGAAGAGAGGCACTCCCCAGATTCTCCTTGAATGTTCTCCACGCAGCAGAGACAAGTATAAGGTAAGAAACTAATATTTTTACTGGTTTTACACTATGCAGCTTCCACAGAGCTCCAGGCTGAAAAGATGGTACAAGTACAGCTGTATCTGTCCCTGTAGGCTGTTCTTAAGGCTTTTTCTATATATTTTCTTTCGAACAGAAAAAGAGACTACTTCCATGAGCTTCAAAAACCAAAGTTGCCTGGTTTCCTATGAATTTCTTTCTCCAAAGGTGAATATTGACTCAAGCAGACTTCCATTTCTCATACCAACAGCATGAAAACGATACTGATACCAACAACACTACCACAGTACTATCAAATGCCACGAGCCTTTGGAGAACTTGGTAGAGCAGAAATTATGGATTGCGACACTGCCGCCATCTCAGAATAGTGCTCACTCGCTGCCAGTCTCAAGGCTGAATGAGCGGAGGCTCAGGAGGCACGGTCTCCGACCAGAGCCTTGCTGTCAAGGTGACATTTAAGAGTGTTTTGCTTGGAAGGCTCCAACACCTAACACCTGCACCAACAGGATGGCTGTCCTGGAGCTGGAGACCTGTTCTCCTTAAACTTGCTGGAATTCATTATTACTGAGACCTCTACCATCTGCCAAACTTAACAGAAGACAACTAGCAAGTTCAAAAGTGTAGGGTAGGCACAATCTGATCTACATACACACACAAAGCACAGTAATAAGCCTCACTTCCTCAGGAAATCAGACTAAAAATAGCACAATCATGAAAAGCAAAGGTCTGGGCAAAATCCCATGTTTTTAGAATTGGAAGCAGAAGTCAATGTCTTGACTAAATTATTTTTTGCCTTCCTATTTTCTGCTACGGATTAACTATACAATAGAAAAAATTTAGAAAAGCTTTGTATCTTCCAAATTAGAGTCACGAACAACCAGATGTTACTCTGGAAGCTTACAATTTGAATACGTTTATTTGGAGAGCATAAATTGGTCACTTAATGGGACACTGTCAACTACCTTCCGGTATACAAATGCATGAAAGATCCATTTTGGAGACAAGAAAAAGCAATACCTACCAGTCATTTCTTCATAATACAACTCTATAAACGAAAGCAGAACCTGCCAGCAGTTAATATTGCCCCGAAGCACTGTGAATAAACATTTGTCTGGTATTAGGTACACACACACATCCACATATAAATCGAGGCGCAACTGCCATATAGATGAACATGAGAAGAAAAAAAGAATCCCTACCTTGTCCTATATTAGGCATTAAGTGCTTCTTTTGATCACAAAATAACTCATAAAGCCTATCAAAAAGCTAGCACTTCTCTCTGTCAGATAAAAGACATTTCACTGTAATTAAACTTCTGTCCAACTTTCCCAAGATTAGGGGAAGGAGTCTGACAAGCTCTATTTATATTTGTGACTGACACTCCTTGGGATGTCCAAGGAAAAGAGAAGACGGGCAATAGATTTACAACACACTTCTGAGCTAACAGCATTTATGGAGATGGACGGTTCTGAGCTTATCATCACTCATTCATTGTTCTTTTTTTTTTTTATTAAAAAAATCCCTGATGCCCAACTCAAAAGCATTTTCTGTTCCATTTGCAATCTACATTCCCAGCCTTCAATGGTTTAGTTTTCTGTTTCATTTTTTTAAGCAACACCACACACACAGCAGATTGTTTGGGTAAATCAGCTTTATGTGATTTATATGAATAAAGTTGGTAAACAACCATGTCTCTTAACAGAACTCTACAAGCACTTGGAGAAGGAAAATAGGTTTTCAAACATATTCTCTGTATCTCTTTTCACATATGAAACTATATGTCAAAACACATGGCTGGTTTCTGACACTAGGTGATAGGAACGAGCCATCGGCTTCAGGAACCCAACACCAGATTTATTGCTCCTCCGTTTTAATTTGTGAGCTTCATCCTGCTCGGTACTAACTTCACCTTCGTGTTTCCTTTTATCTGACTTCATACAAGATATCTCAGTGGTCCAAAGTCAATATTACATTTAGACAACAAGAGCAAAAGTAGAAATGATCACTTTGGGATAATCACAAGTAATCAAAAAGGTACATTTTCATAGCCAGTCTTTCAGGATTGAAACAAAGATCAAACTACAAGCAGCATCATTCCTTCCTGCTCAGCCATCTCAGATGACAGCAATGATGAGAAAGGATTTGCCAGGATTAAGAAATCCCTCCAGATACTCCAAATAGGATGCTGGAAAAATAAATATGCAGCTTTTCTCACATTAAAAAAATAGTGTAACTACTACATCATTTTTCCGTAAGACAAAAGCTTATAAACCACTTGGCCAACTCTCCATATTACAAACTACAACTATCAGCTCTTCCTGAAAAAGCACATTTCAACATACCACACCTACAGCATTCACGATCTGGGGGGGAAATGTGCTTAAACTAGTGAGGGCTGCATGGTTAAACTGACCCACTAATTAAACACCTTCCCTTCACTACCTTGTCCTAAACAGCAGAGCAGGTACCATTCATGCTATCAAAGCGGCCCTAAGCAATCTTCTTTTGAGCCTTTAAACCTTTACAATGTTATCTTTGTTCTGCTGTTACAGAGCTCCACGATACTTCCTGCTGTTACTGCTGAAAGTATAATTTACTCTATTTACACAACTTGTAGCAATGCACTCCGAAACAGCCCTGAGACCCTATCACTCGCTAGTAATGGCACTTTCAGCTACATTACTCAGCAATCCTGAAGTTGTGAAGAGAAGTGAGCTGTTGCTGATGTGTTTGGTGCAACAGTGACCCTCTCCTCCTTCCCCACGCTAGCACCACAGGAAGGTTATCCTCCCCAGCAATAACAGCAAGCTCCAAGGGAGCCTACACAACTCAAACATGTGAACAATCACTGTTAAAAGAAATTGATTTAAACCTGCTGTTCAGGAAATTCAGTCCTGGGGTTCTGCGTCTAAAAGCATCCAATCTGAGTGATACCGCAAACATGATATGCATCATTGTTTGATCTTTGGGAGGCCTCAAGACACTGGCAATTGCACAGGTTACACAAAACACAGACCGCGCTTCAGATCCCCGGGCCAGATCAGCGGGAATATCAGTGCAAAGGCTGATTTGTAACGACGTAGCCTTTTTGCGGTGTGATAACCTCTGTTGCCTTTTTAATAACGGAAACACTGGCTGTAAAAAATACATAATAAATGGAAAAGCCGTTCAAGAATTGAAGGATGAGACAAATTTAGTCTGTTTAGTAAAGCCACATGCCATTTGGAAAACGTCGCTACCAGTGTGTTAGTATCCCATAACTCTCCATCCTAGATGAACTAAGGGGCACCGAGAAGCAGCTGAGCTAGGTTTCTCTCCCGTTTTGTAGAAACGGATTGGACGTTGCACAGCAAATAGCTCCCTTGTGATGACTTCAGAAAATAAACCAGGCATGGAAAAGCTAAGTCCTGCTCATATTCCACTACATTAGCGATTAACTCCTGCTTCACTACCAAGCATCTCTGCGTATCAAAAAGAAACTGGGAACTATGTCAAGTTCTGAGACAAACAGTAGCTGGCAAGTCTGTATCACAGTGATGATACCTTTCCCACACTGTTTAGTGACTGAGATAAAATAATAATAATAAGACTGGGGAGAGAAAAGTACACTCAGCTTGTAAAAAACCCTTCTGGGCACTCTTCTGCCTGTGTTTGAAAGCTCGGTGGTAACCAAACAATCACTGCACAATCGCAGTACCAGCCATTTAGGGAAGAGGGTCGTATCACCATCTTTCATACCACACTCAAACCTCAGCTAAACTGAATTTTGCACTGCAGCAACAGGTAAGCCAGAACTGTCTGCAATCCTCTACTTCATTGTCAAAAAATAAACTCAGATGCCAAATGCCATAATGTTTTCTTAAGCATCTACCAAATAATTAATTTTAATGGATAAAATTAATCAAAGCTTCTTAGAGTAGGCAAAAATGCTTTTGTCTTTGTAGCTGTATAGAGCACATTGCTCTATATCCATATATCCACCGCCTTTATAAATCAAACCTAGCACTACCAGTACTGAAGACTTAACACATTTCAGCTAAAGGCAGAACCTGCCGCTGAAAACAGGAAGATGACCAAGTGCTGGGCTCAATCACTAGAGGGAGTCGCGATCACACATTAAGTTACTGTAACACACAGAACATGCTGAACACAATTAAGAAACAAATAGAAGACCATCCGCTACATCTGGATGTCATTCAGGGAAAAGAGAAAATTAGATTTGCTTCCTTAACAAGGTTTTATTTCCAGAGACTCAAGACCTTCTCCTGGGAACTTTCAAATCATCTGTAATGAAAGGTTTTTTAAAATACATCTTATTGCCTACATTTTAAGACAGAATAAGGTATGCAACAGAAGAAAGCCAAAATTATCAGTTCTGGAAATGACATACAGCATTGCTTCATGAAAATGTTAGAATTTTAATTTAAGCAGCTTTACAGCCCATTTCACTTGAAATCAAAGAGTAATCTTAATCATGTTTTTATTTTTAAACTAAATTGGCACAATTACATCCAGCATGAACAGGCACTACCAATAGGGTACTTTTTCAACAGATGACTCCCCTTGGCCATTAATAAATTTAGAAAACTAATTTTTCTGACAGGCTGAGAGAAGCAGCCGGGGGGGGGGAGGGGAAGGTAAAAAAATCAATAACTGAAACATTGCCATCATTCTTTTATTCGATCATTTGATCAACTGTGGGTTTGCTTGGTTTATTTTTAATACATGAAATGTCTTTTTTACATTGGTGAGATGTTTTCCTCTTGTAAAATTCTTCACAAAAACCACAAAACAATTTGGTCGGCTGCACTCATGGGAATTTACCCTTGGCTAACAATTTTACAACTGACTAAACAATTTCATTAACAGTAGCAGCACACATAAAGCTTTTAACACCCAGCTTGAATCCTGCCCATCATTAGTAAGGCGGAGCCCGGACCACGATCATCTCTTGAACCAAAATCTACCACTTACCTCAGGAGACACATTAGCAAACACAGCCCAAGACAAACAAAGTGCTCATCCAGTGCTCAATTACACAGCCTTTGACGGCTTTACATTCAGCACGTTTACACCCAAGGTTGAAATTCTCCACACTTCTGCTGCTTAGATGAGTCAGCTAACACCTTGGCAATGCAAACAGGCCAAGGGCCTTTTTGAAAGATAGAGGTATGGTTTTTAACAAGGACAGACAACAGGTTCCTAATGTCAGGAAATAAAAGTGTGGGAAACAAGAATATGTGCACCAAGGATAAGAAGCACTTTCTGGCACCCTATGGAACCGTGCAAAGAAATGCTGTGTGTAACCAGTGCAGTCAGAAAGCTAAGCTCTGGTGGACACATTCATTTCCCCTATTACATACTCACTCCCACACAAGGACAGAGACTTCAACACTCTCTAGTTTCAATTGCTTATCTCACTCCATGAACAGACTGCTCCTCCCAACACCTACCAGTACTTTGCCACCACCATCTATACAAACTGGCTCTCTAAGTAGTCAAAGCACAGTCCTCAGGGCTCTTACTCCCTTCCCATACCCGGAAGGCTACTTTGCACGTTTTGCTGTGACATTCCCTTTCCCAATGGGAAGCAGCTTACTTCCCCTTGCAAACACTGTAACTCATTAAAAAAAAAAAAAGCTGGGTAAACTCTTCATCGCATTCTCCCACAGTTGTCCATTTTTTTCTTCCTGCAAAGATTTAAGCAAGCAAAACACCCTTCATCAACACAGGAAAGACCATGATAGCAGCAGGAAAATCTAAAAGGCCATCCTCACAGGCTGCAGTCCTTGGTTTCTTTACATATGCTTTAAGACAGCAGAGTCTTGCTACCAACATCCACTATTGGTGTCACTTACCTGTTTGTGATGGTGGAGTTCTGTTCTTTCAGCACAAGCTCCCTCTGCTGCAGGGCCACAATTTGCCTTGAGAGATCATCAGGTGTCCTACACAATAAAAACAAAACAGAAGCTTTTAACAAATCATTGGTTAAAATTGTTCCATACATGACTTGGACTAAGTCTCACAGAAACCAGAGAAAGCACCTTCATCAGACCAAAGTTGCTGCAGTTCCTTTGATCAACACAGGGTTGCACCCTGTCCAGCTGACATAAAAGCCTGTTTATTAGAGCCATCGCTGTACACTGTAACCACCCAAGTCACAGCATCTCACCACTGTTCACTTCAACCCATAAACCAACTCTAAAACCGTAGAGTCAGCAGGACCAAATCCTTCAAAGCAAGCAGCCTGCATCAACATTCATACCAGATGAACTGACAGCTTATCACATGAACACGTATACATGCAGAAAGGTTTTTCTCTTGAGCAATCAGAAAGCGTTTCCCACCCCAAGAGAGAAGCATCTGTATCGCACTTCTCAGAGGAAAGGACACTGGAAAGGGTATCACAGTACGTACTGGGTACATCCTTTTGCTACAGCAAGATGCATCACCCCCAAGGGGAAGAGTGACCCAAACCCTGATAGGGTTTTTTATGGGAGTGAGTAGGAAGCTAGTTTTGCAGAACTGAAATCTGGAGAAACACATTCCATCATGTCCCCAGAGATGCAAATCAAGGCTTGGCTTTGCCAGCAGATGAAATTAATCCTGGCCAGGTTTGACATTATTCAAATACAGACCTGGGATGAAGCTCCTGCCACTCCAAAAACTGAATAGGTGTGAGATGTGCCTCTAGTCTGACCATTGTGTTTCTGACTGAATCTAAGACTAAAGAAGCCGTTTCCCTGATGATGCCACTTTTCAGCCAACTATTCACACACGGAAATGGCATCACACTTTTTCTCTTTAATCATCTGTCACTTCCAGTCAAGTGAAAATCTATGAAGCACTGAGCTGATGAGATAGTCAGGATTCAGTTCTGGCAATCCCAATCCCTGTTTTCTGCTTCTGGAACTGCACACTTGTAACCTTGCTCAGCAGAAAATTTTGAAGCCTCTAATAGCACTTGCATTACACGCAAGTCCTAGTGATCAATATGTAACAAAACAGATGGACATGGTCTCCCTCAGACAATGGAGACACATTGCAGCAGTCAAGGAAATCTGTGAGAACAGGATGAAACACTATCCTTCAGAGACATTACACACCATGGCCAAGGAGACTATGGGAAGAAACCAAGACACCAACCTGCAGATGGCTTGATTAAAACATCTAAAATTCAAATTCCGGTAGCAGTTTTAGGTCAACATGCACTTGGGATTTCAAATGTGTTGCAGCACACACTTCAAACTCCTGTAGCTGAGCCTGAAGGGATTCCTAAATTTAAGCGGTTCCACATCTCTTTATTGAGGGCTACTTAATGGCTGGTCATCAGAGTAAGCACTGCAGAACTAATTCAACCCAGCCTGATGCAAACCACATCTCCACATAACCCAAAAGCACGGGAAAAACAACACTAGTTTCTTGGAATCTCAGCTCTGAAGGGCTCAAATCTAACACTACTCTGACATTGTTTTCTGAGTTGGAGGACTCGGGTTCTTTCTACTGGTATATAAATGGAGAACTAAATGACAATATATGCCAGAAGGTGGAAGACAGTTGGTTTCAGACTCTTCACATATCTGCAGGTGGAAAAATAACAGCAAACATCCTACCAGAGAAGTCTATAAAGCTACAATCTGATTTGAACTTGGGTTCAGTTGCTCCTATCTGCAGGAAGCGGACCTCTGACTCAGATATTTTTTTTCCATTATTTAAGGAAATAGATGTTCTCTATCCGCAGTAGTTTCTAACTAGAAAAATCTAGAGGTAAGTTAGTGATGAAGGCAGCTTTGTATTAGTGCTGATGAGGAAAAAAATTATGAATTATGTTTCCCTTTCCACTTCGCCACCTTTCATCTACTAAAGTCACCAGAAGTTAAAAATCTGAAAACACCAGAAATGGACTGGGTATGCTTCATCGGTTTGGCAAAGAGAGGCTGTAAGCAGACACACCAATTTCAACATGGACTGTCTACATAAAATATAATGCCAAGTCAACATGGCTCTGAAAAAAAGCAGTTCTAAGCCTCTCATAACTCAACTAAATATAGCAGTTTTATCACAAGGGTAGTAAGTATCAGGCATCCCTCTGGCCATGTTGAGTGCCGGACCCCAACACAAGCGTTTGGCCCCTGTATCAATGAAATAATTGCACAGATATTTTCAAATGGGCAAAAAAAATAGTTCATTTGCCTTGATTTTTTTCTCATTTTCTCAGAAATGTATTAGGACTGAGACAGAGAACTGAAATTAAACCAATAGTAAAATGAGAGAGGATTATAAAAGCCACAGATTTCTAGTAATGATAGCTACTGACAGATTTCCAATAAAAAACAATCATCCTCATCTGTTCAGCAATTCAATTCAACAATCGGCTTCAGCAATTGGCAGCCTGGGGTTTATACTTATTGCTGGAGGATGTTTTATTGGCATCAGATACAGGGGGTTTGTGCCTTTTTTTTTTTTTTTAGTGGAGCACCATAGACATATAACAAAATAAAGTCAATGGATATTAACCCACTCTGAAGAAGAGTTCATTTTCTGTAAAACTAAATCATGTCAGGTGATCAAAGACATCCCTTGCATGCGCTCAGCTATTAAACACCTTTATTGAGACGTTTCAAAGCCTGTTTCTGAGGTCTACATCCCATCTCAATCACACAAATTTGGCAAAAGCCAAATTCACGCAGTTCCAAGCAGAGAAATGACGCTGCATGCACAATGAAATTAAATCAGATGAGCTTTCAATTTGAAGAGAATTGGTCAACTCCCAAAGCACTGCAAATATCAACCAGCCCTCATTGCTGTACACAGCCCGCTCATTTCCCAAGTTTCTGAAAACAATGCCACATAAAGAGAGAAATCTGTCAGCATCCCAACACACACTTAACATGTTCTGGCCTCAAGTGCCTTTCTCCAATGGGCTAGCTATATATAATTTTCATGAAAGCTCCATCCATTCCCTATGGAACAGTTGATATCGAAACCAGTATTAAAAAGCCAAGAAGTCAGCTTTAAGAGTATCTGTCTGACAGTATATCTTGATAACACTACTTGAATCACCACTGCTACCGGAGGGAAGTTTGGAACTCTATGCTTACATAAATACACCCCAAACTCCTTTTTGGAGAAGCTGATGCCACTCTTTGCCCTGCAAACCTGCAGTTTCCTTCCCCATGTAACAATGGAGCCCACGGAACCACAAAAAACACACACCTAGTTTGCATCAGCTGTGCAAAATCCTCTAAACAAACCACACACACCCAGCAGGAAGATTCAAGAACAGCGTGTTATTAAAACTGAATGGTATGCTATGTAATTACAGAGATAACATGAAGAACAAATGACAAATCGTGGCTTCCAAAAATGTGTGTGCAGTCAGAAAGGAACAGTTCCTTTCTCCTGGGTAAGAACAAGGAGACAGAAGCTAGCATGTAGTTCCTCTGTCCCACCATCCCATCCCGAGGCTGCATTTCCTTCTGCAATAACACTTAAGTAAAAATAATTAAAAAAAAAAACCCAAACAACCCACACACAAATGGAAGAATTTAAGCCTAATTTAGAAACAAGATTTTTTGCCCTAAACGAGCACCATAGTTTAGCAGCACAGTAAGGCTGGAGAGGGACAAAATTGCTGTTATCCAAAGCGTTCTGGCTTCCTTTGAAGTGCAGATAATTTGAAAAGGAGCAATTTAAGGATGATAGCAAACTAAAACTGTTCAAATGAAGTGAAAAATTAACTTAATGGGATGCCCATCCAAGTCACTCAGTGACTTTCAAGCAACGACTGGCACACGTTTTTAACAAGGAAAACAGCTTATACTGGTTTGGGTTTGTTTGGTTGGTTTTTTGGGGGTTTTTTTGTTGGTTTTTTTTTTTTTTTTAAACTTACACAACTGGCATTTCATAGACATTTG
Organism: Rhynochetos jubatus; assembly: GCA_027574665.1. Lineage (NCBI taxonomy): Eukaryota > Metazoa > Chordata > Aves > Eurypygiformes > Rhynochetidae > Rhynochetos > Rhynochetos jubatus. The sequence goes on from CM050664.1 coordinate 20,347,049, forward strand.
CTCAAAAGCTCTGTGAACTGTCTGCGTTAAGGATCTATTACTATTTCACTATAAACTATGACAGCTAGACACTGAGAATTAGCTGTTGAAGTAACATTAAACCAAGATGCAGTAAGCAGATGTTAGTTAAAATTGGATTTTTTTTTGATTTATAATTTATTAGAATGTCAACTTCTTATTGCTTCTATAAAATGTTTCAGAATTCACAGCAAAGGAAGAGGCTCGATTGTAGCTAGATATTGAACATTAAATTTTAACTATGGAAGTGAAAGTCAAAAGGAAAACTAAACAGAAAAACAGGTACTTAGTCAACTGTTTGGAACTCTAAGCTCTTCACCGCCTTTTTTTTTTTTTTCTTTAAATCGAATTTACTTGAAACTACCAAACACATTTAAAATACTAAATTACTCAGAATTACTTATTTTTGTATATCTATGGAATCAACACTTCTCCATATATTTTTAACTCAGTATGAATATATGATGACACAGATTTGGTTGTCTCAACTAACTAATCAACATATTAAAATGAAATGGAACATTCCCACATTTCTGACACAGCCAGTGGATCCATAATTATGCTTACGTGTAAAACAATTTACCTGACAAAAACTAGAGACAGAAGTTTTTACAGAGATGTTTGTTAAGACAATCAGGCACAGAAAAGGAGGGCACATCTGCTTCTTTCTCTTCAATCAATAAATTTCTAGCTTGGGTTTGTGTGGGTTTTTTTAGGGCAGTCTCCTAAAAGTAGAAAATCTGGATTTTGTTCCTTATCTGTTTTTATATTATTAGAAACACCAGATGATTTTGAAGTTCTCCTCTCCCCAAGAAGGAACATTTCTACTTTTAAGCAAGAATTTAATCTTCCTAGGCAGAAAAACAACAGCACCTGAAGAATAAACACAGAACGATAACATGACAATAACAGACGATTTCTGGAAAGGCATTTTAGTTGTTTTAAATATTTCTTTGTGATTAGAAAGGCCGTGGAATGTCTGTAATACAGTCTCTTCCTGTGTGTTTGAAGTGAGTCCCCAAACATCCTTTTTCTACATTTGAGCTCAGCAACTGCTTAAACACCTCTATCTCTGGTTTACAGGACTCCCGCTTATTTCTTAACTTTCATCAGCAAATCCTAAGGCAGCTCACTTCCTGCGATGACCTGACCTTTAAGAAAGTACAGCAAATAAAAATCACAACAGCACATACCAACCTCCCAACATACACAGAATCCTTAGATTTAATTTGGCCACATTAACTCAAAGTTTGTATCAGAGAACTGCAACTGCAACATCCCTTTCCCCTTGAAATATGCATCACCTCCCTTGGACCGTATTAGCTCCCCCCTCACCTCACCTACAGGAAAACATTGTCATTAAATCCAGCCTCCAGGCCTGGAAGTTCTCAGAGTCCAGTTTCCCAACAGTACTTCTCTTGCAACAACGCACTGTCAAACTCCAGCCCAGGTAGTTACACTTACTTGTTAACTCCCCTTCCGCTACTAACTACATGAACCAAACCATACAGTACGGGATGTGCTACACACATTGTTCACAAAAATAAATTCTCAACATTCCCTAGGCATTTAGGACACAGTGTTTTGTAACACTGATTAAAATGTTTTGAAGAGCAATCACCTTTTTTCATTCAAATTAAGGTGCTAAGAGCTGTTATAAAAGTAAAATTAAGGTATACCTGAAACTGTTTCTCCAACAAATTGCATGCTTAGTATTTTATGTACAGAGTTAATGGAGGAAATCTGAAGTGTAAATTGAACACAATCTCAGCTTCTGAGGTTCCCTTCGTTTAGAAAAGGAGCCTCATATTTGTGTACAGACAGAATCAACAAATCCAACTGCAGTTTACCAAAGCAAATGTTCCCATTAACCACTTGAAGCAGAATAACAACTTCTTTGTAAGAACACATTGTAAACGTTTATAAGCATCTTGACAATTCTAAAGACAATTGATATGTCTCTTTTGAAGCAACTGCAAAATTAGCAATTAATCCAATGAAGCCATAATTTGAAGGGGGCAGGAGGGTGAAGGAAGAAAACTATCTTAGGTTCCAGCCAACAGACTTTTTTGGGTTTTAATGAAAACAGGTTTTTTTCCTCCCAAAGTTAACGATGTATCGATGTAACGATGCATCATAACAACTAATCTTTCCAGATTCATTCCTACTTGAAAAATATATTTAAGAGCTCAACAGGATAAAATTGATCTTACTTGTGAAAAAATAAATAATTTGGCAGGCATTTCAACATTTCAAACCTTCTTCTCATCCCTACCGCTGCTCTCACACCGAGCATGGCACAAGCCACTGGAACTTCGTAAGCACATGCATGGCACAGCTGAGCGTGACCTTACAAGTGGATGGCTTTAACGCATCTCAGGAGACGGAATGTTACACACCGTAATAACAAACCTGCTGATTTGGAATGTAACATAAGAATAGTCAGCTTTGTTTTTCAATCTTCACCCAGAAGTCCAGTCAGCGGTCAGTGAATCACATGACATGCAGTTTAGAGCTTTGAGGGGTCACAGTGAAACAAAAGCAATTTTCTATAGTTTGATTTTAAAAGTACTGGAGCAGATGACTGAGCTTTTTACATGGCAAGCCCGGAGACCGTTGCCTTCCCAAAAGGAGGCCAGCTCACACAGATCATCATTGTAGACTTCCAGGCTTCCCTTCTCCAGCTGCAATTCGGTGAGAGCAGCGGAGTAAATCTAATTGCCTGTGCCACTGAAGTGGCAGTCACTAGCTTTGCTTGGTTCATTTTCTGTCACTGCAGGTCTGAAACAGCTTGCTGAAATTCTCCTTTTCAACAAGAAGCTGCTAACCGGCTCAGCTGTCTTCTCATCAAAACATATCCTCAAGCTCTCACCCAGCTTACAGTGCTACAGTCGAGTAACATCAGCCACATGGAGAAAGCAATAAGGGGGTTCAAGGGTGAGACACGTGAACTGTTAGTCTGGCTCTCAAAAAAGTCCAGGCTACCTATGTTGCAAGAGATCCACCATCATGTCATCATTTCGGATTTCAGGGTGGATGAATAATTGTATGCTTTCTCGCCAAGATTTGTCATAGTCACTGTCAAGACTGGAATTCGTTAAGAGCCAAAACTAACCTATGCTTTAACCAAAAAGAAAGATTTACTACTGCAGAGAAAGTACATGAGTAGCAAGAGAAACAGAGGGTTAACTAGAAAACAGAACAACCTAACTTGAGCTCTTACTAATTACAAGTATAACCCCACACAGGCTCAATTCGTCCTGCTGCTGGCCCACAGGGATGTCCTGTAACTGCTCTGCCGGTTGACAACACAGCACGAGGCTGACCACTTGGTGCGACTGGAGCAGAGCATGCTTTGCTCTCCACTCTACTAGCTGCCATTCTTCAGGGCTTTTTGGCACGGAAGCTAATGATCTGTAGCATAAATAAGGAATAAATGAAAGAAGTATTGACTCTCAAACTCTTATTTGTGCTTGACACTTTCGAAACAATTAAAAAAATACTTTGCCATGCCCTGTTCTTTACTCCCTCCATAGACAAAACAAAAACCCAATCTTTTTGGTAGTATGATAGAGATTAAATCAATTCCTTCTTGCAGCATGCATTGCTATGCCTTATCCCACAGGAAAAAGGGGAGAGATTTCAATCATGCTGTAACATAGAAGAATTTTAATTTGGCTCAAACTCAGTTGCATACAATGAAACAGTTTATAAAGGCAACAATAAGCCACCTGATATACAGCTCAAGAAACACTGAGTGTACCTGGAAAGCTATTGAATGCTCCATATCCTGTGCTTTTCCAATAAAAGAAATCATGCAGTTCTTAAGATCTTCCCTTTTTCCTCTTTTAGGCTATCAAGGAAGCACAAGAAATCTACTGTACTTACTAATCCCTAAGAACCAGTGTCTTTGAAATGCTTTCAACCCACTGTGGTATGATGCAAGGAAACTCCTTGGTCTCCAGTAACAGAGACTTCCTACAGCACCATCAGCATTCTCCACGGCAGACAGCACTGTATCCTCTATCCCACCCTCTCCATTTTCAACTGTCTCTCATCACTGCTCCATCTCTTATTTAAAAAAAACCAACACCGAGAAGCCCTATAGTAAGGAGGGGGATCCGTAAGTACCTCAAGGATTCATTCACAACCAGTTTGAAATTCTAAACCCTGTACTATTCAAGGCTCTAAGATGCCATCTGTGGATAACAGTTCTTTTTGCTTAACTTTTCCCCCAAAAAACAACACAGATCAGCGATCAAACAGAAAAAACTCCACAAACTTCTAACGCACCTTTTAGCTATTTACCAGCAGTAGGACAGAAGTAGCGAAGTTGGAAATGATCATAAAGGATTTTCAAAGACTGCTGCTGCTGCTCACACACTAGAGCAGATATCGGCACGACCTTTACAATTAAAGCAGCATTTCTTTTTTCTCAATTTGAAATGTAATCTAGTGAATGTAATTATATATATTAATAATGATGCTGAAAGGAAATTATTGTGGCATAATTTCATACCTACTGCCCTTAAGATTTCGAGCACAAAATGTAAACACATTTAATAATGTAATGTTTCATTTTACTGAAGCAGCAGCAAAAGCTATTTTAAGTCTTTTAACCCATCATGAACTTACTTTGGGGGAAAAAAAACAGCTAAAGGGAAAAATAGTGCCGTGAAATTAATAAAATAACTTATTCTAGGGAGTCATAACTAGGATAGCTTTTCCTATAGTTTCCATTTGTCAATGCAGTTGGAACACTCATCGTGACAATGTAGAACTGGCCAAGAGGATAGCATGAACTATCTGCTGGGAAAACCTGAGGCCTCACGGCGGGGCTGGGGAGGGAGGGCAAATCAAACTAATCTAAAGAACGGAATCACAGCAGAATACCAATTGTTTATTCTAACCATGTGGATATTGTAAGATTTCCAAGGCATTTGGATAATTGTAAGTAATCATAAACAAAAAATTGGTATCTGAAAATCGCAGGATGAAATATATGCTCAGTGGAAACAAACTCTGAATGGACAGATGTTGTATATTTCAAAGAGATACCATTCAACAGAGGAGCTTTGGAAACCCCGAGAACTATTCCAGGCCAATTACTAGGATTACAGGAAGCTCAGAAAGTGTCCTGACAGCCAAAATAAAGGCAATAGAAGATTAGGCAGAAGCTTCTCTTTCTACATTTCACATCAATGAATAAATGCTAGTTCAGAAACTAGCTGAGGGAGAGCAGGGATGGCTGGTTACACCCAAAGGATGGCAAGTAAAAAACTTCACTTTCAAATTAGTCAAGAAAGTTTATGCAAATAAACAAACTGAGTTAGTAATTCTGACATGATTTTCCTGCACCTCCACCAGTTCCATTCTGCTAGGTCACTTCCAAGCCATTTGAAGACACTCAGAGCAGCCTAGAAATCACAGGCAACATCAGCTTCTTTGTAAGGAAGGGGGAGGGGAGAACAAACCACCAAAAAAAACCCCCCAAAATCCACAACTCGCATATATCCATCACACCCCTCTGGCATAACTTCTACCCACATGGAAATTACTAAAACAGAGACATCATTTTTACAGATAACCAGGGCTTTCGTCTGATAAGAAAGGGAGTTAATACTGTAACCAAGGCTGGGTACCGACAGTATACGTATATTTGCCTATTTTACAGTTTTCACGAAATTGATAGCCTTGTTCTTTTGACACCTGAGAGAATCCTTGCAGAATTTAATTTACCTAAGTTCTCGTATTGTTTTCAACATCATTATTGATCACATTGTTTTCCTAGACTCTTATCAGCTGAAAATATTAGCCAGCAGTACACTAAATCCCTAATCTTGAGCAAGAGGAAACACTACTAATGACTGCCTACAGGTCCTTGTGACAGGCCAGATCATATTTTCAGCTACTTTTATATAAAGTATTTGACATTCCATATATTATTCTTATTTACTTCCGATTACAATCACATACCTCTTCAATCTCACGGCAGGAATGGCCACTTTAAACTGCAACTTCAAGCTACAGTAAAAGTTGACCTTTTTTTTTTAATATCATCCAACATCATCAGTCACAGGTAAATTTATGATAATTTTAGAGAGAATGAAAAGCATACTGCTTGTATGTTCAGCTGGAATACTAAGCTATTCTTTCAGACAGAAAATTGAGGCTAAGCCTGTTGCTTCGATTAATTAAAAACTATCAAAACTCCAGCAAAGATTATCTCAAAGCTTTTCACAGCAGATGTCTCACCTCTGGCAGAAGCAGAAAGTGAGACATCCTAGGTTCAGCAATTGGGGAAGGTTAAAAACCTTACTGAAGTACAGAAAACACGCAGCTGATAAATGATTATATTTATCATGAAAATCAATAGTGGAACAAATAAAGTAGAAAGTGCCTAAGGAAAATGCTTCTGTTGTCAGTGGCAGCATATTCCTACAAGTTATTTGTACAGATGGCACAAAAGGCAGCGGCTACCACTGAGGCTCCATTCGTGCTGGATACATCAAGTGTGTCATACACTTTGGGATACAACGAGATTTCTCCAGAAACCAGACCAAAGGAAGGCCTTAATTCTAGAATTGAAGGCACAAAAAGTTTAAGCAATCTGAGTAGGGATACTCAAAAAAAAAAAGAAATCTGTAATTCAACTCCAGTGTGAGGGTGTTTAACCCCACATTGATTTAAAGGATGTTTAAAGCTACCAACCATAAGAGCTGTACCCTAAATCTTTTGTTTCTTAACTTGTAAAGCAGCCAGATATCAGTATGCAACATTATTTGAGTGCCTAATACATTAATCCTAAAGCATGAGTTTAAATCCTAGCTTTCTGCTTAGTCTAACCTCACATTTAGCTATCACAGCATTTCCCACTGAGATCCTGTAGCTCAGGTACTGGTTTTCCCAAACCCACAAGCACGTGAGCTCTCCATCCATAACCCCCCACCACCCGTCTTGGGCCTCCCCATGTAATGAAGCACATTTCTCACTCAGCTGTCCACGAGCCGGCAAGCCAGCTTAGCTTCAGGAAAACGAATTACACACGTCCCCAGACACATGTAAATAAAACGAAGAAATTTCAGATTTACAGTGCTGCCTTCAAACCCTCTCCCCCAGCTCAGGGAGGATTAAAAAGGACTTCAAAGAAGCCAGAGTTCCAATTAAAACACTGTGACCACCCCGGGGACGCAAAAATATTCCTCTGATTAGTGAGATGCGCTCTTTGAACTGTTTATCTAAAAAAAGCTTTCAGAACTTTAAACAAACGCAGTAATTCTCTCCCATACTCTTTTTTTTTTTTTTTTTGAAAGTTTCCAAAAATGTAATATTCAAAGTGAAGGACAAAAAACATTCCAGACCAAAAGTTTTATGGAAGCCCATTAACACATCAGCTCTAGGCATCTACTAACAAAGATGAGACACACCAAGACCTAAACACTGCGCTCCCAGTACAAACCAGATGAAACAAGTCATTAGATGGGAAGAACCCAAATAGAGTCCTTGTTGCTACAGTGGTGCTGGCACCCCAATATTACAGCCAGGGAAAGATGGAACCAAATCCCAACCTCATCAGCACTCAGAACCACTCTCCTGCAAGGACAGCGCACAACAAGCCCATCTCATTTTGAAATCCTGCTTACTTTCCTTAAAATTCAAATCTCCCAAGCCAAACATCCCAAGTGCCTCATATCCAAGTCCTTTGACACACCGTGACAATAAAACAGTTGCCCTCAGCCTTGGCAGTAAGTATTGAAATAAAGAGCTCTTTCCTGAGAAAGAAAAGAAAAAGAAAAAAGAAAAAGCCAGCTCACCCCACCCCCTCAGTCTCTCAGGCCCAGAACCAGAGTTGGATTACACACTCTGAAAGTTTTAACATCAAGAAGAATGATGAACATTAAGAACAAATGCTGGGAAAACAACTGAGTCTCAGAGCACGCCAAAGCAGTCAGTGCTAAGTGGATATAATAAACCTGCCTGTGAAAGCCAAACCCCAATCACCATCATCCATAAATAATGAATAATTCATGGCAGAAGGAAATAGAAGCAGACTTAAAGACTTGTTCATAGAAAGTGGAACTGCAATAGTGTAATCGCATTAAAGATGTAAACAGTGGCATTTCAGCAATTACTGCTGTCCTTTTGCCAGCTCGCTCTCACAAACCCACACATCAGCTCAGCTGCCTGCACCAAGCACCAGGTTCAGAGCAGCCAAAAGCAATTATGACTTCCCTCTGTCTTTGCCACAGGCTCCTGTGACTGGGATTAAGATAAGGACTGGATTGGTGCCACAGGCACTTTGACACCATCTTGGTTTACTGCTATCAAGTTTCAGTCACTTTCAATGCCTGAAGCTGCTAGGGAGGCACTAATAAAATTAGATGGTAAAGAGTTTCGCTACCTATTCTCTCCATTAAAAGAAACACACATACGTTCCCTGTTTCACACCACTTCTGCATCCTTCCTTGTACGCACGCTTACCTTCCACATCTTACTTCATCACACTGTACGATACAGCATATAGGACTACCCACAGCCAGTTACTTTTTCTTTGGTAAATGGACGGTACCATTCAGAACCAGCCAGACAACAATAAAGAGTTAAAAACCATCCTTTGAGAAGTCCTCACAGGGTCTGCCCCACCAGAGAGCTCCTTGCTCCTGTAGAACCTGCAGCTTCCCAATTCTCCTCATTGCTGGTGCGATTGCAGTTTTGTACAACAGCTCCACATTTTAGGAAAAGGTGCATCACATATTCCTGCCTCCTCAGATTCCACCTGAGCTTGACTGGAAAGATACTGCAAAGTATTCCTAACCTAAGTGTAACTGGGACTCCTATTGATACAGTAACTGTTCTATAATAACTGGGCTGCTAAAGGTGTCTACTTCAGACAATGGTTTCAGTGAGCAAGCACAAGTGAAAGCCGCAGCCATTAAGCCACAAAACAATTTAAAGTCACTGGTGCAGAGCTACCTCACTTAGCTTCTTTCCTCCTAAGCTTGTCTGAATTTTCAAGCTTTCCTGTTACATTACTGAGAATTTTTTTAATTTACTTCAACCATTCTGGTTTATGACTTGAACATTTGCCAGCTAAAAGCCTTCTCCAATCTCAGCTCAATCCTCCTTCCTCTGCTGAACCACAGCTTCCCTCATGAAACTCCCCACTTCAGAAGCATCTCAAAGAAACAGCGCCAGAATTCCGTATTTCTTGTAGAACTTGATACCTCCACTACGTTTCATAATTAACCTTCATAAAGACAGGATTAAAATGAAAACACAAAGGCATATGGAAAACAAATGCTTTCAGAACACTTGGCCACATGCTAAGCATTTACTCTGTGCAGGGTGGTCACGTATCAAGTCCAGGATTTCCAAATTGCCAAAACACCTTCCTTCTACCACATTTACTGTAAGGTGTTGACAAGAAAAAGTAATCTGCACACAGCATACAACAGAGAGAAGGCACTCAAAAAATTTTAACTAGTGCTTATGCTGTGCAAAGAGCTGTTTGTAACCTTGGGTAAGAGGATGACTGACCAAAAATTAAAAAAAAGAAGCCAAAATTCTACCTTTCACATAAGGAGATGAACTTTTCAATCAGTGCAAGAATCATACAGAAATGTTCAACAGCATGAGCCTCCACGTGAAACCAATACCTCTCTGCACAGGCACCTTGCTGCCCTCTACACCTGCTTCAAAAAGCTGAAGTCAGGCAAGCAGATCCATCCTCCACTGGCACTCTTTTTTCCACAGAGGACCACTTCCAAAATCCTGATGGAATGAGCACAATTACTGCAGTGAGAGATTCAAAGATATCCTACAAATAAACTTTTTGCTTCAAACTCAGGGAAGTACATAAACAATCACAAATCCCACGTGCACATTCACCACAGTCTGTAAAACTATCCATTTTTTATCAGGCTTAAAATAAATGCTCAAACATACAGCTTCTCGAAAAGGAGAAACGAGAGCTGCCTATTGATTTTGTATCAGGGCTACCTCAGAAAAGAAGGGGAAGAATATAATAGCTGAAACAAATGTTGCTCCCCCACATTCTCGCTTTAGAAATCACAAAAGCTTTGGATACACAAAACCAGATCAACTGTGTGGTTACCCCTCTGAAAGGCCATCAATTACCTAAACTGGGCTGTGTGGCAGAGAGGAATAAAAATGAGACAGGGTCAAACCAGGTCTGGAACGGACTGGGGAGGGGAAGAGGGCACATTTCAAAAGAAGGAGGGGTCTTTATTCTCACCTTCCCTCCTCCTCCAGCAATCGCCATGGCCCAAAGAGACAGCAGAAGAGGATTTCATTAATAAATTTATTTCAACTTTCTTTTCAATGGTGCTAAAAATGTATGCAAATCCATTCATAATTAGGTTTAAAAATTCCATTTCATGGGATAATCAGACTTCAAAAAACTCAGTTTTAGTTTTAATCAGATTTTAACAAGGATATTAAGTCCATTTCGTTCAGAAGAGGGAGAAACGGTGAATTTAACACAAAATGTATTCAAGCTTAGCCCTGGGAGATAATTAAATAAAATTAATTTGGCAAGGGTTGTCTGTAAATGGAAATGCTCCAGACAGCAGAGCACGTTTCTGAAGGAAACAAAAGCAGTTCATTACTGTACAAACAGATACAAAGCTTATTGTTCAGACAGAAGGGAATTGCAGCTCTTCCACAACAGCAAGACAACCTGGGCCCTCAAGCTGCCTCTGACAAATGCAGCGGTTTGCGGAGGAGGAGAGGAGGAGAAGGTAGTTACCTGCTTGTCATTTCAGCTAAGTCCTTTAAACTCCCCTAGCATATACAAACCTAATGATTCCAAATTATCAAGCACAGGAAAGGATAAGAAACAACCCAGTGAGAGACAACTTCCTAGAACCATGAAAACCCAAGTGCAATTTGAGGCCATCAGCAAGATTCTTGTCAGATACAATTCTACCATACTCCATGTAGTGCTTTAATCCCTACACCACAGGCCTGAACTACTATCATCACACAGCACTAGAGACTGTCCCTGAAAGTCACTTCTGGCAAACACTTCACCAACACACATCAGGAAAACATGAAACGGAATAGCTGACTCTAAAGCAAAGCTAAAGGTTTACTTGTGTCCTCCAAACTTCTCCCCAGCACTGGACACCTCTACGGTTCAGCTGGACAGAGCGCTGGACCATCTTGTCTAGACCATGCTTTGGCCGTGAAAGGTTGGACCAGATGATCCTTGAGGTCCCTTCCAACGTGGTGTTCTAGGATTCTGTGAAACTCTACCGACCTAGACACACCATCTTTGAGAAGAACAGTACATCATACAAGCAACAAATATCTTTTAAAAAGCTAGTTCAAATATCTAACTGCAGTCAAAATACTGACATTGAGCAATAGCATGTTTATCTTTAGCAGCTATCACAAGCCGTATAGACAGGTGCACACACATTTTCCAAGACCTATGTCTACCCAACTGGAAAAAAACCCAAATTCAGAGCACTTTTTCACTCTTCCTCTCTACCAGCCTTCCAAATATATCAGTTATTACCAAGCGCCAATTGCATCTCCCCTTGCCAGCTACGTGCAAACAGGCGAGCCGATCGGTGTTCTGTCACCTTGACAAATGGGCCAGCTATCCAGAAGGTAGATCATGTCTTTGCCAAAGTCACGGTGGAAACCATCAGGCCTAAATGAAAGCCTTGTCACAAAATAGGCTCGATGCCATCAACCTTGGCTGCTAAATTTGCAGAAAACCACCTCAAGTCACAAAGCTTTAACTCTGGGAATACAAAGAACATGCAGTCAGAAATGTTTTTTGCAAACGTATTAGCAAAACTGAGTAAAAAATAAAAACAAATGCATAACTAGGTTAAAGCATCAACTCCTGAATGAGTCAACAGCAGAGCTGTGAAGTATCACCAAAAACTGTCCAAGCTAACTAGCTTATGAACAGCTCACTTTACTAATTGAGGGCACTGATACTAAATGCATTCTCAGTCAAAGCCAGATACCCTGTTTCTGTCCTTAGAAAAGTTAGTAGGATTTCAGACCCTCACTGAACAGCTTTGTGTGTACCACAGAAAGAGAAAGATTGCCTCATTAAAACAGAAAAGAAGTTAACTTGGTCAGCAGGGTACAGATCGGGAAAACCCTGAATTTCATATTTCTTTCTGCTGAAAAGATTGATCTTCCTTTCACTATGCTGCTCATATCAGAGTATGTCTGGAAGAGAGTTTAAACAAGTAATGAGAATTCAAAAGCAATTCCAGCAAAAACAACTTCTGCTAGAAAACGGTTCTTGCGGTAGTTGCTCATTAGTCCCCACACAGAGGCACAGCAATTGCTAACTTTGCTGACAAGAGAGTTGAGAATAACACAGAGAAAGGCAGTGGGCAAGGATTGCGTGAAAGCAGTACTGGAAAAGGAGAGAAGAGATGCTCGAGATTGCAAGTAAATACATTTCTAGAAAAGCCAAAACTGTACCTATGTTGGAAGGTCAAGCTCTGACTGATCCTATTTCCGTTCATAGCAAGAGGCAGTAAAAGCTGAGAGCTGCTCCAACGTGCAGCTGTTTCCAACACACTGTTCTGAAATGGATCATCCTTTTAAAAGAATGACATCCTGCAACAGACATGACTTCAGGAGGCCTAAGCTCTTATTTCAGCTGTTCAGGTCAGCACTTTGAAAATAACTTCCAGACACTGACTCCAAGAGTTCACTAAACATAGGGATCCACTCAGCCCCCAACACCTCTCATCACTGCGTTCAGAATGGGAATCTTGCCCACTGTCACAGGCCCAGTTCTCTTGACAGCCTGGAGCAGTGCCTGCTCACATTCAGGTGGCTCACTTCAGGCTGCACTTGCCAGCTTCCAGCTCTTCCTCATCAGTTCAGGGAGAAGAGGGACATACACCAACAAAACTGCGTAACACACCTAACAGCATAGTACCATTGTCCATAGAGGAAGGGCAGCCACACAGTAAAAATCGAATTACAAGGTTACGACAAAAAATACTTTTGCCTTTTGCAAACAGAACTGCAAGATAAAAAAAGCAGCATTTATAGAAACAGCAGCAATTTAACAATCTCACTTCTCAATACTTTACAACTTAGTTGCACATAGTTTCAAACAAGAAAGGTTATAACTGAAAGAGTACCAAAGTAAAACATATTCCGATTTATTCTACACATAATATTGCCATTTGCAGTTTTTACTTTTAAAAGGGGAGGGGACACACTAAATAAAATTCTTTATGCTTAAGTAACATCCGTGCTGAGGTTAGTTAAACTTTCATTCTCAAGGTCTGCTCCATGTCTTGCACGTTATTCTGCATTTTCCCATCTAGACCAGAATACCATTGTCTCTGACACTGGACCAGAGATGGATTAGTAAATAATCCAATCCAACATGGCAATTTCGGTGCTTTAAGTTATTTTAAAATAACAAACACCACTTACATAATCACAGCTAGCTCCAAAGAACCTTGAGGCACTTATCACATTAATCTTTTAACTCACTAACATTTCAAGTGCACTATGCCCTTTAGGAAATGTTTGAAAATATTGTGCAGTGCTCTTGCTGCTACAAGTCACATTAATTATTTTCTCTCCAAACACCACATGCACAGAGGTATATTTACAAGCATATTCCCTTTAATAATGGAGCTTGTGAGGAAAGAGAATACAGCCCAGGTCAAGACGTACTTTGGTCAAAAATACTCACTGGTAAAGAGGTCCCAAGGGAAGAAAGACTGACGCTTAAGGACCAGGCTTACATAATAATATCACACAGCATTTAAGCTAGCTTGTCAGAGCTAGGAGCATTTTAAAGGTGCTCAAGAACTGAAACTGTTCATACATTTCCAGTTTTCTCCCGCCCCATCTTGACATTGCCATGCCAGCTACCCCAGTAAGTACGATTAAAACTGAAGATTAGACCGTTTCTAGTTGATCCAGCAGAGAACTCCCCCCTGCACTGATGACAAACCAAAGACAAACAACTGAAGTAGCACCTTCCTAGCTACCATCAGACATATGGGTCCTTGCTCTAGGCATTGATGAGGTTTATCAGAAGAGAATCATTTTCCAAACATCATCAAGATAACCTGCACCAAATAGGCTCAGAAAAGCTTCTTATATGCTACGAATCCTATTTTGGTCTTATCTACGCTGGCAGATAAGCTCTTCTTAACAGTTCAGTGCGTTTTTCCGCAAACTGCTTATTTCTCAACATGATCAAAGGTCAGCAGTTCTCACGCTTCAGGTCCCTCTCCACAGTGGTTCTGTGTGGGCAGAAAGACGGACAAGGTTTACCTTTATTCACTAATGCACACACCCCCTTTGCCAACTGCAGTTTTCAGAATCCTGGTATTAAACAACACCTGCAATTCCCAACTAAAATACACTGCCTCACACGTACTCTTGAGCCCATTCCCTTGGCATGAATGCCTTCACATTACAAGTGGGACTTAAAAGGATCTCTTAGTTCAGGTCTTGTCCATTATGAACTTGAGTCATCTCTTCCATAACCTTCCGGAGCTTCAACTTAGAAGCAGTAATTTGTGTGCTTTCGACTCCACTAGAAGCTGCATGCAGAACTTAGTCTGCCTAAAAGCTAGAACCTCCTTCTAGCTGTATTTGTGGCAGGGTTACAACGATTTGACTTAAATGCCAATGGTAGTCTTTAGCATGGCCAGTTTTTTTCTCACTGGTATTGATCCCCCGCCTCCTTCTCCCTCCATGCATGTCTTGTCAGCAATTCCATCCCCCACCAGCTGGTGCTAGCAGAGGCCAGTCCTTCCCTTCACTCCCATTCAGGGGGCTCTCAGGCTCCCACCACCAACCCTCATCTGCATTTAGTTCCCAGCATCTTCCTTCACAGCGGGTGACCAGAACTCCGAGAGGCATCTCCCAGTCTACAGAGGCCCTTGGACACTTATTCCCAAAGAAAAACTTCCACAGAGGTGGATCCTATGCATAAGAATTAACAGCCATCCAACAGCCCTTCTGGTCCTTTCCACTGCATGTGCCACATTTTACAAAAGTTTGTATTCAGCTCCCAATTCTGTGGAGCCTTATGTTTTGTTTCACTGCATTTTGTTCTACTTCTTTACTCAAATCCTTAGGGTCACTCAGTTCTGCATATCCAGCTTTTGCATATATATGAATCCCCTGAACTTGGCATCATTAGCCGAGTTTTATCAGCACACACCAAATTTTTGCACCAAAACCATTAATAGAAATATTAAATAAAGCAGATCATAAGGCTAATCTTTGAGGAATTCTACTTATCCTCACATTTCCCTTTCAACAATACTAAATCTATCCCTGCTTAAACAATTCTTTATACACCCTACGATTCTTCTATTAATTTCCATCTTCTCCCACACAGTTTACACTTTCCCAAAGGGCTCTCATGATCAAATGTTTCAGTGAAGTTCAAATAAATAAGATCTACTGTGTTTTGTTTGATAAGATAATCAATTCTCCAGACAAAGCAAGCTGTTAGTCTGGCACAGTCCACCTTGGCACTCCTTGATCCAGTGAAGCAGGTAGATTCCTTGCCCTGCAGATAACAGCCATGCCCGCTAGGGACAAGGGAGTAGCACAATACAAGAGTCTGAATACTTACGGAAGTGTTTTGGTTTGCTCCTACCCAGGAAAGGCCTGTGCATGTTGAGAAGAGTTTTGAAAAAGGCATTGCTACGCTAAAATGACATCATCCTCAATAAGCATGTACAGAATCCATTTTTACATTTTTGTTTAAAGGTTTCCCTGCAAAAACACAACTTTGGGGATAAATGATATATAACACGCTGCTCATCTAAGGGAGAGGGAAGCAAGCTGATATATCACATTGACTGACCCAGCAGAAAATTCAGAACTGAAATACTGAAAGACGCTAAAATGGAAATGTAAAATTAAAAATGAGCTACAGATTATAGCAATTATTGGGCTTGTGGAAATGACCAAATGGGAGGCTGAATAAAAATCAAGCATTTCAGCTGTCTGACAGTAGCAAGCCATCCCCTTGCTGATTAGTCTTTGCTATATAAATGATAATTTCACTTCAAGGCCAACAGGACTGCTTAATGTAAGGAAAGTGGCTCTTCATAAATGTGTCTGTACTTCTTGAAAGCTCCTTCACAGCAGAGTGAGCACCCAAGTTCAAGCCATTTATCCATAACATGGGTCACTACGTGCTGGATGAAAGCAAGCTACTTTTTCCCAACTGTTTTTCAACAGCATCTCAAACGCTGCTTGCAAGAAATACAGCAGTAACACAAAATGAAGTGTCGGACTGTGGGGAGTCCCTGCAGCAAATGAATTGTCTGCTACGCAGACGACAAAACCAGCACATGTTTCTAAAACCAGTCTGTTCCTAGTGAAGAAAAAAAAAAAAAAAGAGACAAGCTTCTTGGTTTGGGAAACACACCCTATATTCAAGCTGGGACAATGCTCTATATTCCGATAAAAAGAATCAGTGGAAGAACTTAGATTTTCCAGTAAAAAAAGGATCCACTGGCATCTTCACTTCCAAAATAAAGTTCTTATTCCCCTACTAAGAATCATCCACCTTTTCTTTGATTTCATTATTCTCCATACAGTTCCTGTAGGTGAACTACCGAAGTTCCTCAAATTATTCTTCAACAAAAGATGGATAGTGTGCTAAGCTATTGTTCAAGAGTTTTCTCTCTCCAGAATGCTAGATCTGTGATCCTGGAAAAGCAGCTTCTTTAACTGTTCTCACAGCTTTGAAATGCAAAGCAAGGACAGACATATTTTTGATGTGAGCTTGCTTACTTCATACTCGGATTCTCTGACTATATATTACAGCCTCAGTCTGTCAAGGTGTCAGGTGCTCATCCATTATGTTTTACTCTTGTCTTTAGCCTCGAGACTTATTACTCCGATATATTCAAATGGAAAAAAAATAAAAAGCATTAATGGCAAAGGAGGATGAGCACTAATATTTTTGAACATAAGAGAAGTACAACATTCCTGGAAAAAATTAATATCGGATAGAAAATTATATGGCAGGAAGCCTTGCATGGCATTTCAATGAAGTACTGGCAGGAACAGACCTACAGTATTTTAAGAAATCTATGAAAAGTGGTGCAGATGGTTGCCATATTAAAATTAAGTGGATCAACACCCTAAGAATGGGAGACGACTAAATTCTAGCTAAAGCACAGATTAGACATCAGGCTTTCAAACGTGACTTTGAATACGTTACTGCCTCCAGCACCCAAACATGGCCTGAAGTCTCCTGAAAATGAACTCTTACCACTCTCAAAACTAGAGTTTCAAATTTTGAGATGACAGGAACATTTTCTCCCCACCACACACAAAAAGCATTCTGTCAGGGAAAGCCAAAAATCTAAGGCACTGCAGAAAATGAAGAGTAATGTACATTTTAACGTAACAGGATAACAAAGAGCAGAAGAGCTTAGAGCAATACTCCAGCACATGCTGCGTATCACATTCAACAGGCCACAGCTTCCTCCGGGACTCCTCTCTGTAAAGCATGGTGGCTTTGGTACACATACAGTTTTTGTACAACCACAATTAGTTTTCTCTTGAAACTTCTACCACACTTCCTAAAGACAAAGGTTCCCTTTGGAATTGTTCAGGCACTTTTCCCTGAAGAACATTTTAAATGCTTCTAAAGCAAGTCTTCCATCTTGTACATATCCTAAGTCCTGAAAATACTGAGCACGTAAACCTTATTTCTAAATAAATACAATGATTATCCTCATCCTCCCTTCCAACTCTGGCTCCCTTCCTCTGCCCTGGAAGCCTGATGGGGGAGCAGATCTGGCTGAAAGCTGTTTTCCAACCTAGATGACAGTTTGCTATGCAGGACCACCTCTCTCTCAGCTGCAGTGCTCACGGAACCATAAAGTACCAGGTAGGAACAGAATATTTTCATGCAGATGCTCAAGTCAGAAGCCCCACATGCCAGGAATGGCAGAGCTGCTCCAAGCTGAGACTTGCCCTGGCAGAACTAGGCATGAAAAATTCACACCACGTTCATCCCCGCGTAGAAACCAGCAGAAAGCCTTATTCCGAGGGGCTCTGCCAAGGAGTAGCAACCTTCATCCACTGGCCCTCTTCACAGCATGAATTCCAATGTCAGTGAAAGACAAAGTTTCTGATGACAAAATCAAGCTCTTAAAACTATAAAATGCAGCATTGTGTCTATACAGGACAACAGCAGATAATCCTTCCATGAGGCAAGCTGAGACCCCGTAGCTGCAAGTTTCTCTAATTAGCATAGATTCTTTTTTGTTTTGCTGTTTTTGTTTAGGTTTGGGGTTTTTTGGTGGGTTTTTGGTTTGGTTTGGTTTTTTAATTAGTGTTTCCCCTTATGTAGTGTTTATCTCCCTTTTTGGTGCCCTGGGAATTCCCACTGTGATGAGACAGCTTGTTTTACACTGGGAATCTCATCAACAGCAGTCATGCAATTTTCAGTATGTTCACAGATCATAAATTACAATTTACATAAAACTTAGATGTACAAACTAAAGTTTTGATATCTTCATATTATGCTAATTCTAATTTTATTCTCCAATTAGCAACTTAGCTCTGAAGTAGGGGGCCACCATTAAGCAACCCACACAAACCCCCCAGAAAGCACAGACATCAGCACTTCAGGTCAGTGGTACAGTTACAGAGAGCAGCCAGCAAACACTTTTGATCAGATTGATTTCTTGATTGGTGACATAAGACCAGAGGGCTACAATAGGCCACTCCAATAAAAATATTTGCTCAACTATGGACCAATCATTCCAGAATTATGGCATTACTAGAACTAGCAACAGTAACCCCCAGTCCTGTCTTGATTGGCTGCAGTTAATTAAGTATCCAGAAATGCATATGAGCAATTTAAATTATTTCAGCATGCTCTGCTTTGTATATCTGTCAACAGTTGGGTTTTTTTTAAACCTGTAACAACTTATTCATAACGGACATTCAGAGAAAGGTAAATTACTACCTTGTGATAAAGGAGAAGATTATGAGCTTCATTCACTACTGCAAAGATATTCAATGCCTTGGATGGAAGAGTGCAGAGTAGCTAAGCATAGTTAATCAAGATTCAAAAAGGGAAGTAGAGAACTCAAATATTCTCCCTTCTATTCACTGAAAAAAAAGAGCACTAATCCACCACTAAATGCAGAATCAAGAAATTTGATTCCCTTTTCCCTCCCTCGCCCCTCCCTTCCCCCCAACTCCAAAAGCAGAATCTGCATGGAAGGACTTCCCGTACTGAGTGTAGCACCTGTGTAATTACAAATTACAACTGTGCTAACCACTGTACGAAATAGAGATGCTTGCCACTTAATTAAACCCTTTCTTAGAGAGGAAATGCATACACATTCACACTATCTTCTCTTCTTAATTGGTCTCAGACACTGCAGGAAGCTAGTCCCCAAGATTTGTCAGCCAGCCAGCCCACAGCTGTTTCAGAAAGAAAACCAGGTCAGCATTAACAGGTTCACTTCTTTGGCTCTAGGCGACAGGTCAGCAGATCAGTGTCTGCTGTCTGCAGCTGGCAGGCTCCACTAAGTGAAAATGGCCCTTAAGCATTGGCCTGAATTCCTGTCAAATCTGCGCTTCTCTTTACAGGCCTGGACAGCCAACATGCAAAACAGCTACAGTGGCTTAATGCGATATCATTACTGAAGCCAACTAAATTCACCCTTGCAAATTGAAGGACGAGTAGAAGTAGTCACCAAACCCATCCTTCATCAAACCTAAGAGTGCTTCCAGGTCAGCCTTACACTGTAGGCTTCAGGGGCTGAGACCTGCCTTCCAACGTAGCCGCAATTAGATGCAATTCAAGAGTGTCCAAGACCATGACTGGAGCCTCTGAGCAACACAGAAGTGTCCAAGCACATTACTTTTCTTTCTGATACATCAGCCTCGCCTTTAATTTCCATGCTGTGTTCCATGGCCCTTCAGAAAAGGACAACCAATCTCTCCATTGCTTCCCTGTGGTGGGCATGGAAAACAGAAAAATGATACTGAAAACTAATACGAACAAAATGCTCTATCTTCCACCCACAAACACCGAGCCTGAGCTGACAGTACTACTTGCAACAGAAAATGGTGCCTCAAAAAGGAGACACCTAATTATTGATATATATGATTACTTTCCAATACTTGATTAACATCAAAAATCTATGACTGATATAAAATAATTCTGCTGCGTATAGAAGGATCTTTCAGCCCAGCAGATGAAAATGCATAAACTTTAGTCACTACTTCCAAGAAAACAACAAAAAAAAACCCCAAACACACCCAAAAAACCCATTTAAACGCTAAAACTCCTCTGAAGCTGTTGCTTGTGGTGCACCTGTCAGCCTTCACAACTTGGCACCACTTATCCTCAACACCTTCAGCTTTTCAAAACTTGCAACCTTCTGCCACTGGTGGATAAGCACAAGGACCCATTCAGCACTAACCCTCATCAGCTGCTATCAGCTACTAGCACTGTCTTCAGTATCAGACTTGCTAACCACCCCATCTTTAAAACATACCTGATGCACAGCATTGCACATCATTGAGTACTCCAGGGTGTAACTGCCTATGGATAACAAAATCACCTGGCTAATTCATGAGAGGGCAAAGGCAATACCAGCCAGGCACAGACAAGCAGCAAAAGGCTTATTTAGATTAAAGCTCACAGAACAAGAACCCTCATTTTTTTATTTAAGCATCTTCTACATGTTGCAGAAGAGAAAGTCAGAACAATAAGGGTGCTCTAGAGGATGCAATTCTAAGGCTTGGGCTGGGGAGAAAAGAACCAGGCGCTGAAGGACTATTAAATAAGGCAAAACGAAGAACGTGCGGTGTAAACACGAAGCCCGCTCTACCCTGTATGCCGCCAGCGAGATACGCACAGGCCTCCTGACACCAACTTACTACCTTGAGTAGTGGGCAAGGAGACAGCGGCTGCCCGCACGCAGCACGAGGGATCTCAGGAGGTGTGACAGCAACACGGAGCTGAGACAGTTCCCGCGCCCGGGCCGCGGCGGGGCCGAGCCGCGGGCGTCCGCCTCAGGCGGGCCAGGCGCGCGCCGCCGGCAGCAGGGGAAAGGGCGCCACCTGGTGGGCAGTTCGGCGCACCGCCGCCCAGACACCCACCGCGCCTCGCGCGCAGCCCCTCAGCAACGGCTCCTCGTTAACACCCGCGTTGTTACCGGCACCGAGACTGCCCGGAACATCCTCTACCTCTGCAATAAACAACCGAGTCTGTCACGATTAACGTGGTTCTTCAGTGAAGATGGGCAGCAACTCAATTACACAAATACCGGGTTATCGCAGACCCACAGACCCGTTTGGATTGGAAGGGACCGTAGAGACCATCCAGTCCCACCCCCCTGCCATGGGCAGGGACACCTTCCACTAGCCCAGGCTGCTCCAAGCCTCATCCAGCCTGGCCTTGGACACTGTCAGGGATGGGGCATCCACAGCTTCTCTGGGCAACCTGTCCCAGTGCCCCCCACCCTCTGCGGGAAGGCACTGGACATCCTTCCTGATGTCCAGTCTCAATCTCCCCTCTTTCAATTTAAACCCATTACCCCTTGCTCTGCCCCCCCTTGCCCTTGTGAAACATCCCCCCCAGGCACCGGAAGGTGCTCTAAGGTCTCCCCAGAGCCTTCCCTTCTCCAGGCTGAACACCCCCAACTCTCCCAGCCTGTCCCCACGGCAGAGGGGCTCCAGCCCTCGGAGCATCCTCGTGGCCTCCTCTGGACTCGCTCCAATCAATCTATATCCTTATTATATTAATTGAAAGAAATAAACTACATCAGCAGAGGCACAGACTACAAGCAGCTTGTTTCCTCAGCACATATTGTTCCCTAATAACAAACTCCTGCATTAGCCAAACATGAATATCCTTCTCAAAGAGAATAAGCTCCAAAATAAGTAAGACTTTCCTCTTACAAAGCGAGAATTTCAAAATTCAGCATTTTTTCCTTTTACAGTTGAAATTAAATCCTACCGCAGGAGTATCAACTCAGAGCAACACAACAAACATACGAAAATCCCTGGCAGCTAACAGCAACGTACGAAAGACCTACAAGACAACGTTACAATAAGAGACAGAGCCAACTACACCAAAAAGTAGGCAGTAAGAAGATCAAGGTATCAAAAGGCCATATAATTGAATGCAAAAAAGACTATGTAGATTCATAATGTGTCCACATGAACCACACAACCATGGTGTGTGTTATTACCTGGTTACTGTGCAGCTCACAGGTATATTACAATGTTTGTATAAGGCAGGTGTAATTCCAAGGGCAAATTCTGGAAAGAAAACTGCACAACAGCAATGGAAACACACCTACATGCTTCAGAGCTACAGCTGTTTCCACAGTTTGAGAGCAAAAGGAAAACTCAGGAACTTACAAGTGGATGTAGCAAACAGAAGATTAACCTTTGAGTAAACTGCTAACGAGCTTGTTTTCTCTCCAAGAGGTGAAGCACTATAAAGACTTAGCTTTTTTCATTGTTACCAAAAAGGGACAGTACTAAAAACGCTCCTAAAAGCTGCACTTCCTTTCCACATGTTACTACATAAAATAACACTCAAAGATGTGATCACAAAGCAACCTGACACAAAGCATGCTGGGACCAGGCAATCGGTGAGCAGAAACGACCAAGAGCAGACACAGAACAAGCCCCATGGAAGTGCTCGAGGAAATTAAAAACCACCCTCTCCTAAAACGCCACACGCTGTACACACTTCCCTTACATTCTCTGTACCAAGGAAGAACATAAGAGGAGAAACCCTAACGCATTCCCTGTTTCCTTGCTTATCTGGTTATCAGCAAACAGCACGCTGCTCTGGCTCTTTGGGACAACCATCCAACTTGTTCCTATTCTCCTCTACTATGAGACGGGCAATTAACTCTCCTCAAACCTTCACGAGCAGCATACTCCAAGAACCTAACCAGGACAATAATCTCTCATCACCCTCGTAACCCTGACGGAAAATTAACCTAATTCATGCTGTAAGGAGTCTGGGCAACAGAAAACAAAAGAGGGAGGGTGAAATCATCCAGTTCCACTTGCTACAATTGCATGCAAAAGGTTATTTTTCTCAAGAGCAATTCCCTTTTCTGTGTGAGAAGACGCCATTAATAGCACTAAACAATATGGCCCAATCAAAAACCTAACACTTTGCAGTGAATATTCTGATTTTAAATGAAGGGGTTATTAGACTTCAACAGGCAGAATCACTTGGTTCCATTTCTCTCCCACTGTGAAATTACCTCATTAAACCTTTAACAGCTTGAGGTAAGTAAAAAGCTTTTACTCCACTGTCTGATAGAACAGGTTTTGTGAAAAGGATTCATACTATTTCTGTCCGTTCCTCACCGTAGGAGACTTAGCACAATTCTAACTTCATCTAAATGCATGTATCCTCAGCAGATGCAGGAGAGAATCTCAAGCATGCTACCTACTAGCATGCCTCCAGAAAAAGCTTCATTATCCTCATTAAACAGAAAATACTGAGAAAATTAAGGGGGCTTTCCCAAGTTGAACACAAGTATCTTTTACAGGAAGCAATAATGTGCCCAAACCATATGTGCATATCCACACACTCCTACTTCCAAACACTTCCAGCAGTGTGCAGACACGGCCCTGTGCTGGGCACGTTTAATGAATGGAATGAAGAAACAGCTGGTAAAATTAGGTTCTGCAGTTCATGCTGCAGCGCAGGCCTTGATCCAGGAGGAAAGGTGACAAGTACTATAATGCTCAGAGAAAGACAGTTACTTACCAAGAAGTGTATCTCCTACTAGGATAACAACAATGTCAGTATTTACAGAAAATAGAGGATTGCTGAAACATGACACACAAAAGCATTGTAGCTACACCAAACCTTCTGCCACAGGGGCAAACGATCAGAGGATGCACCACTTCCTCATACCACACACACATACCAAAGACCTTAAAAAAAACTAGTTCTAGGCTCCAGGTGTCAGGAGTCGGTAAGTAACACCACACAAATAGCCTAGCTGGTGTTACATAACACTGCTGGGGGGGGGTTCCCCCCACTTTTATAACAAACCCAGCTTATTCCATTTCTCGTTAGACAAAATAACTTAATTAACAACTCTTCATCAGCTGTTTCAGGGAGGAAAAATCACAACATGATGTGGCAGTTTATACTGACAACCAGATTTCAAAGTAATCATTTACAACAGTTTGTCACAAGTAGCATACAATCTCTTCTCTGGACATATCCTAAAATCCTTAAAAGTTCACTTACTAAGCTACCAGACTCTGACTAAACATGACCGTAGCTATGTGTAACATGTTCAAAGAACTCAAAAGTGCACCTCAACCTCAAAGACACTGGTCAAGCTGACTTGGGGAAAAACATGTCAGTTCCCAAAGACACTTTATAACAGTGTGTACCTTACGGTTCTTCTCATACATGGTAAGTACTGGAAGAGCTTCCACGTGAAGAAGAGAGCACAGGAAAGCATGACCAACACACTTCACAGGTCAGATGATTGAAAGGAAAGTGGTTAAAAGTTTTACCTCCCTCCAGAGCTGTGAACACATACCTGATATTCAAGCCAGTGCTCTGGTCCAGTTTCTCCCAGCTTTTTAATTTTTCCAGAATTTTCTAAAGTAGAGATCAAAAGAAGAGTTAGAGATACAGACAATATTGTAACAGCTCGTTTTCCACACAATTTTCTCATAATCCTCCTTTCAAAGTCAGTGCCTTTCCTTTTCCTCCTGTGGATTTCTTTATCTTCTTACCTAGCACTTCTGCTCTGTCATTCTCAGCCCTCCCAACATTTTCCCTGTCACCACAGCTCTGTGACACACAGAGCCCACATTACACTTCAGCACTACAGATTATCTAACCCTGTGAGCTACCATCACTTTAGTAGATCTTGGTAGTCAGGACTCTTGGCAGCAAACAAGGAAACTAGCTGTATTCTCAACACCAGTTCTGTACCAGGTGAAGCACCCATTTCTCCTCTTCCAGTTTCCACCCTCGACATAGGGTGGGATGGAAGCAAGAATTTCATTCAGCTGAGACCACATTTTGGCCTAGCTAGCATTGGCAGCAACCCAGGCACGTATCGAGGTTCTTAGCACACGCTTGCTTGGCAACACTATGGCTGGGCAGAACTTGAGGCCAAAAAAGCATTTCCAGCAGGAGAAAAGAGAAACAGCAAGGCCAAAAAAGTCACTGTGATGAAATTGTTCCTTACACAGAATCTCCAGCTGAACAGTAGTTATCCTTTTGCCCTTTTCACCTTCATTGTCATAGCTTCCCTCATGCTGACATTTATTTAAGTTTGGGAATGCCTAGTTCAAACCCATTAATTAAAACAGATACCATAAGTAACACAATATTGGAAGAGCCTAAAAGTCAGGACAGGCAACAAAGGAAATCCCTATTCTGCTCATCCACCAAATGTTCCTAGCTCCTCACCTCATTTTCCAATTCAGTGCTCACTAGCTGGGCTTGGACTTTCTCATAGCGTTCCAGCTTTCTTTGGAGACCTTCTACCTCCTCTTTAAGCAATCCATTGTTTTCTTTCATTTCCCTTTGGTGAAAAGAGAGACAACGATTAAAGAGCCATGCAACCCAATTCACCCTCACAAACTCCCATTTACCCATGGAATTACAAGGGAATCAAATAGCATTGAACAGACATTACGACATTCAACTGACGTCTCTAACCTTCACTGCAAAGCCACTGCTGCAAACACATAATGCACCTTTATTAAACTGCTTTTTTTTCTACTCTAAGTGCCAACCTAATTATGTCCAAACAATGTGAAGTTTTGTATCTGCTTCACTGATTGGCAAAACAGCTTGAAGGGTAGCAAAAGATTCCCATCTCTGATCTTCAGCCAGGCTGAATGCAAGGCTGGAACACAGCAAGCGGTAGACACTCAGGCTTTTTGAGTACTCTGATGGCTGAGCGGGCATTGAGCCTGCTTGTTTTTACTTTAACAGAGGTGTGCAAAGGTAAGAGAAAACTGTTTAAAAAAAAACAAAACACTTTAATCTGCTGATATCATGTTTTTGCACCCAAAAAACAAGCATGAGAACAGATTCCAAGATAAACAATTTAAAATTATAATGAAACAATAATAAGAACAAAACCAAGGGAAATTACTTAATTTTAGAACAAGGAAAGCTGGTAAGATCACTCATGTGATTTAGGCTTTTTTTTTTTTTGTAAGATGCACTGAAATATGGTAATTAAGTTTACTCTCTCTCAAAAAAAGGAAATTATTTCACAGTACATAGGAATTTAATTTTTCAAATGAATTGCCACTTCAGAAACCCAGAAAGTCTCCTCTACCGAGGGTTGTATCAGAGTGCTTCAGAAATTTAAACAAAAGACTTTCCAAACATTATACTGGAACAACAGACCTTTAAAATAGTGGTAACAATAGCAAAAGCAGTTATTAAACAAATGTTCAGCTGTCTTCTCCCTACAAGGATTTCTTTCCCAATGCTGAATAGAGTTCATCACTATCTCTAAACACTGAATTTTGTTCTATGAAACAGCTATCACCATCCGGAATGATCAACACACATTCTGGGAGGCTCTTGCTGTGTTCAGGAAGATTTCCCTGATCTTGTCAACTCCTCTCATCTATTGACCATCACAACACTGCTCAATTCATACGCAGTATTTATATGAAGCATTTAAATTTCCTTCTAAAGTTCCCCATATGGAAGCTCAACAGAGGGATCTGAAAGTGCCTATAGCACAACTGTAGGGGGTACAGAAGACCACAAGATAACCCTCTCAGCAGCTGAACCCTTCTTTCACCTCAAGTAGGCATTTTCCTCCCTGAGTTGGCGCAATTCCCGCTCCATTTTTGGGAAACGGGCCAGTTCTGCCTTCATGTTCTTGACAATCAGAGCATCATGCTCCTGCTGGGAGAACTCCTGCTCCAGATCCTGGAAAACATGGGATGACAAGAGGATAGCAATGAATAACTTTGGACTCATAAGATCTACTTCTCCACTGTACTTTTAAAACTCAAACCAGTGACTTCGGTCACTGGTTTTAGAAAGTGCAATTATCTGCAAAGCTTTCAAAAGAGCTAAACCCAACCCCAGAGGAAAGATTTTCTGGGAAGCAGAAAAGTAACTGCTAATAAAACAAACTAGGGTTAACAAAACAAACTTTCCTCTGGAAAAAAAAAAAAAAAGATTGCTCTAGAGCAAGGATGGACTGGGCCCTGGCACAGGAGCAAACACAGCATGCATTCAGAGCATAAGGATATAAATCACCTTTCTGTGGAGAAAGCAGGGGTGGATTTTTTTTCCTAAGCTGATACAACAAAGACGAAGAGTGTCATGTCAAGGCTAATTGTGGGTAGCCTGGTCCATTCAACAGCATTTAGACAACTTCAAGCTCTTGCTGACCACCAGATCAAGTTATTGTATGACAAACTAACCTTTTATTTCTGCAATAGTCATTAAAAACCAAAAAAAACCCAAACCACAATCCTCCGTGGAAAAAATTAAAAAATAAATCTTTATATATGCCACAAAGTTCCTCACCTTAATCTTCTGTTCATATTCTGCCAGTCGGGATTGGCTTGCTTGCAACGTCTGGATTTGCTGAGTAGCCTCTTGCCATTTTCTATTAGATGTAGACACAAGAGACATTTAGCACCCAGGAATCACATACCAGAAACAAGCTACATGCAGAATTCTCTCTGACAACCATTTTCAGACACCAATAACAAGGTATATGGTGCTGTTACAGAAGATTCTCTTACACAGTTTCACACTCAGTATACCATCTCTCTCTAACAGAGAGGCAAACATACCCGTTATCGTAAAAAGATGTATCTTGAGAAACATCCCACCTGAACTCTGAAACCAGCAGATGTACACTCACAGTGAACAAACAACACCTTTGAAACTGAAGGGTTGAACCCAGTAAGCAAGGAAAAGCACTCCTATCTTTCAACTAGCCCTCAACTATGATTTATTGGCTTGATATTTTTGTTCTGTTCAGTCTGTAAAGTTCAGATTAGCCTTTCCCACCCACATGCCTTCTGTTAACTCTTTACCATGAACATGAGACATCGTGGAGATTTTAAGATCAAGTTTAGTTTGGGTTTTTTTTTTCCCCTCAAAGTACAATTAAATTGCACCTTAGAGCTAGTTTCAAACAACGGTTATAACCTGCACATCCAGATCAAAGAAACCCTTTGAAGAGCAGAAATCAAACGCTGTTGAAAGTTCTCTGAGTGACAACAGCTGCAGAAGACTGAAGTTTTGTTTGCCTTTTTTCCCCCTAGTCATTCATCCCCTGCTTACTTATGTTGAAGATCCAGCTGTTCCATCAGTTCCTGCTTCTGAGAGTCTTGGCTTGTCATCTGCATCTCTTGATTCATTATTTTCCATTGCAGCTCTGATATTTTCCCTTTTAATACAGTGATTGTCTGAATTAATGGAAAGAAAGAATAAACACCCAAGGCTGTGAGTCTCCAAGCTGGACATTAGGGATGGTAATAGGCAGAAACCACATACAACTAAAAAGTACTAACACTGAATCTAGAAACAATCCCACGCTCTTGCAAACCTTCAGACCTACAAACCTCAAAAACAAAGGCAAGAGAAAATCATATAGTTGCTTTCATCTGTCACCCAAATTGTCACTTCCATTACCTATTAAGTGGGTGACCTCAAACTGGCATGAAAAATATCAAGCTTCAAAGCCAGATGATGATAAAACACAAGTATATATATTAAGGTAAAAAAATTATCTCACCACCATTCCAAATATATTTTGTCTGAGTTTAAAAATTGAAAGTGTCTGGGTTTGCCTCAACCAAACACCAGAAGTATTGGGCTTTTGTTAAAAGTAAAGGCCAGCGGGTTTTTAAATTTTGGTCTAAATAACTGAAGTCTAAAGAAAAACTCACAGGTTTGTTTCAAATGGCCATCACTCAGTCCCCTTTAACAGAAAAAAACAGAAAAATCTCAAAACATTACATATGTAGGGTGCTTTCTAGACAGAGACACACGTAGGGTTCTCATCTCCGTACTGATGGAAATGGAAATAAAAAGAACACAGGACTAGAACTGCTACACATCATTCATGTATCAGCTTAGTTTCTCTCACGTGCCATCACTGTCTCCCTGTTTTTCATCATGGCACATTAGATCCATTTACCAGCTTTATCACACCAGTGTCCAGTGACACCTAGGCAGGAGGAAGGCTTAAGGGCTTAGTGGCTGTTGATCCACAACTGGTGCAGGAAACCAAATTAAACAGACAAGTTACGACTGAACTAGGTGAACTTAACTATAATGATATCTGAAAGGGTTGAGAAGATGGTCTGCTCATCTGAAACAACCAAGATTACCATCCAAGCATTTATTCTACATTTAAGACACTTCAGGAAGACACACATTGCACGCAACTTTGGTCTCATCCATTCTACCATTCTCTCTACTTCCCTGAACACCTTCCTATCTTATCTCCTCCACCACGTCCCCTTTCTTTATTCATCATCACAAAATCTGACTACTAAACCTAGATGCCGCATGTTGCTTTGCACTATTTTTCTCCTTCTCCCTACCAACCTGTCAAAGAAATCTCTTCTCATTGTTAAATAACACAGCAACATCTTCTGACCTGCTCACTTGTGTCTGGACCTGGTTAGGTTCCAAACTTTGACAGCAAAGACACACACCACCAGAACTTATTCATTTCCAGACGATGAACCCAGTGATTCCAACTGTTTTGTTCAAGTTTCTTTTTAAATTAGAAAAAGGCATTTCCAGTTCACAAGAACTGCAAAGTCACCTGGAGCTATGAACGGATTAAAAAAATTA
The DNA here is from genome assembly GCA_027574665.1 of Rhynochetos jubatus. NCBI lineage: Eukaryota > Metazoa > Chordata > Aves > Eurypygiformes > Rhynochetidae > Rhynochetos > Rhynochetos jubatus. Next base: position 20,376,924 of record CM050664.1, read on the forward strand.
CTCTGTTCTTACTTCATTAGCTTCAGCTAATTTGCTCTCCTTCTCTTGCAGCTTCTTACTCATTGTCTCCATGCTCTTCTTATAGGATTTGTTCATCTCCATTTGTTCCTTCAGTTTATTTTCAGCTTCCGTTTCCCTCTCCTGATATTGCTTTATGCGTGTGAGCAGCTCCTGGTTACGGTCAGCCTCTCGCTTGCAAAGAAAAAAAAGCAGAGACATAAGCAGCAGCGCAAAGGGAAAGCCGTTCTCATTCCTCCTGTCTCCATTCCTCACTACGGTGGCTGCCAAGGCATCACCACGAAGCAACGTCACTCAGACCATAGCTCTAACTTCTGCACTATCAGGGCAAATATCTTACCAGCAGCAACTCAGTGTCAAGGAAGTACCCAGGGCAATGGAGCTTGACGATAAAGAGCCTTCCAAATCTCTTAGACTAAGACAGGAATAATGGAACACAGACACAGCTTCACAGACTCCACTCCACGCTCTCCAGCGGATCCAAGAGGAAAACATTTGATGCTCCAATTTAAAGCTGACCCATGCATAGCAAATTGACTATCAGAAACTCAGATCTCAGTGGCTGGGTTAATAAAACAAACTTCCCTCCGCAACTTCTGGGAACAGTATGAGGCTATTTAATAGAAAAGAAACTGGGTTCAAACGCACAGTATTATCGATGAATACAATAAGTATTTTTGCACTCTGACAACCTTTCATACACCATTTCAGTTTATTCCTACCACAAATTGATTCACACTTATTGAAAAAGTGTGTAGTAAATTGCTTTGCTAATCAAAGCAAATCGAGACACGGATTTACATAGTAAGGAAGGATTATGCAAAGCAATGTTGAGGTTCCTAAAACCTTTATCCACACAATTTAAAAAAACCCCCGCAGAATCTGAGCAGGGTAATTACCACAGTGCTGGATTACTGCTGCTCCCTTTTTTTGTAACAGTATTTCAAGGGTTTCTGTGACTGACTCAGCTACATTCCAGTTTGAACTCTTCCTGGCTTAATCCCACATCACCTGACTTCAGATGAACAAGGAATTTAGTCACTGACTCGCTATTTCACAACTACACACTAAATCCATCACCCAGCACCCTGTAAAATGCAGCAGAATGTGCTTATTATTTAAAAAGAAATCTTTAAAAAATAAACAGCCGCATACAAGACCTTTATTATCCTACAAAACCCACACATCTACTACTTATTTCAGTAACGTAGTTAAGCAAACATACAGGCACAAAACCAGAAATCAATAGAAGCTATTAGTCCCACAGTGAGGCTCACTGTTTTATCAGTGCAAGCTCTCGTGTGTGACAGTGCACGGTTGGCACTGCTGTCATTCCAATTAATTACAGTCACACAGACTAAATGCTTGCAATTCTGCCAGCAGAAGTTTAAATTCATCTGGGAGAAAAAAGCTTATATACTTCTGGGAGAAACAAACAACATCCCTTTTGTTATTGTTACTCACGACTATTTCCGTGCTAAACCAACAGAATCTAGTGATGAGATCACCAATTTGCTAGCCCAACAAGGCTCTGATGTTCGCACTCTTGTGTACATTAGAAAGTTAGTGCAATGCACTGCGAGGGGATCTGTAGAGCAAGACACCTGGTGCTGGGAAGGCAACACCCACACCACCACCACATTTGCAGTAAATGCATTCCAGGAGACTTTACTACAGATTTGCTGAGGTCTTGCTCTGAAAACACTGTCCATTAGCAGCTGGAGAACACAAGGCTCGCTCCTGCACTGCATCTTTCAGTTTAGTTTCATCCAAAAAAGTTGACTATACACATTCTCTACACACACCACTGCAAACCAAACCACAGCACATGAGAAGTCAAGAGCACATCCCTGATCCAAACCAACCCCCCAGCACAGATGCACTACATCTGTCCTGACATAAGCACATGATATCCAGCCATCTGCAGCTGTCTTTCTTACCTCATAGTTTCTGGCATTGGTATTAGCTGCCTTCTCTAGCTCAATGCGAGCTCGTTTGTGGCTAAGCTCCATCTGCATCTTCTCTCGTTCCACCTGCAGGAGCTGGGACTTGGAGTGGATCTGCCCAGCTTGCTCTTCCAACTGGCCAGGTCATGTGTGAAAAGGGACATTACACACCGTCAACAGCACTGCAGTGCTAACGTTATCTCCCACCCTGTACCAAGCAGCTGTCACCTGCAGGCCATTTTACACGTTACAAGGAAACTATCACCCTATTGGTGGTACTTGTCTCCTCACACCAGCTGCAGATGGGCAAACACTCAGAAACTCAAACCAAATCGATTTTAGCTGGAAAGAAGTGAATTTCAAGTACTTCATTCAGAATTTCTCACTCATTTTCTGGACATAATCTGACAAAATGTACCTCTCTCTCTAAAAAAAGTTTAATTACAAACTCCTGAAGCCTCATAAAAGTAACAGGAGTTAACCAAGAAGCAGAGATCATGCTCCTCATGAAATTTCAACCGCTGAGCAAAATACCATGTTTTTCTACTACCTGCTACAACATTATGTTCCCTTTTTCCATTCAAATTACCTTACATCACAAACAATATTAATAGAATACCTCATCAAAGCAATATACATTCAATACATAGCTAATGAAGACTCTCTAACCAGAGACCCTCCTCTGACCGTCTCTGTAACGAGATGTACAAGGAACAGAAAGTGCATATATTTTGTCAACATTCCAACGGCAAAGCTTATTTTATACTTAGAGACTGAAATAGAAATTATTTCAAGACACAGAAACTTTATCACAGCCTATTAAACAGTCCTTATGATCCAAGATGTCAACCTACTCCATGCTTTATGAGCATAAGGCAGCTTACAGGAAAAAAGTCAAAAATATCCACACGGATACAAGCAGAAGGGAACAAGAAAGTGCAAGTGGTTAGCACATCAAAGCCATAGCACAATGCAAGTCTCCTGCATGTGTCCAGGCAAAGCAACTTTAAGGGAGATTGTGAAAAAAGGAAACAAAGTGACTTAGTAGAAAAATATTAACAGATATAAAGCTCCTTTGTTCAGCAATACGAAAACAACTTACAATTTCATTTCCTGAGCTGGTATACAGATATAACAAGCCAGGAAGAAATTCAAAGGACCTTTCTGGAATTTTTACAAAACAGAAATAAGTAGGTCTGACACTTCAAAAAAATTTAAAGATTCTAGAACGTTGACCAAAAGCAAGCTTCTATTACTGGGCATGCATGGATATCAATTTTAGAAAAACCAGTCAAATCTTAATTAAATCAACCACGATTCCTGGAATCAAAAGGAGTCTACAAGCAGACTGACATGATACCGCCGGCATCCCCGAGCCGAGGATACCTCACCTGCACCCTCTGCTGGTACTGAATCTGTAAGGAGTTTTGCGACGATCCTGGTGTAGCCAGTCCTGACACTCCCTCCATACGCTGCGAAATAAAGTTGTTAAGGGATCGCAGAGTGGAGAAGACTGTGGTATTATCTTCCAGGTCCTCCATGGCTCTGGAAATACATAAAAGGCCATCAGCAAAACATTCAGGTACACAGGCTGCTTTGCTAAAAAGAGATAGGTTACTGCGCTGAGGAAACACTAAATGCAAGGCCTTCCAGATCACAGGGTACAAAACCCAACCTGCCAGTCACTGCTGGGACCAGAAAACGCTGCCCAACCAAGGCTGAAGTCATAGGTCTCTGAAATGAGAAAGAGCCTGTCCTTCCCCCAGCTTTCTGTCTGAAATGGTTTGGTTTTATTTAAATACATTCTCCCCTGAATTCAGCCCATAAGCATACAAATAAGAGCTGTCAAGTTATACAAAGTTGAATTCTCCTTTCCTTTCTGATCAAGATATATTCTGGGATACAAGTTAACATCGTAGGACATGAAGACCTACAGCATGTAACACTAACAAACAGAACTCCTTACCCTTCATCCAAACATTTGAGGCTGGTGGGGGAGAAGAGAATCAATTTCCTCTTAGCAGCAAACCCTGTTTGGAACACACCTTGATTCTGGTTCCCAAAAAGCACTTTGGAACCCAGCTCCCACCAACGAGACTTCCCAAGTTCACAGATCACTTTTGTAAGTAGAACTGTGCCTCCTCGCTCACATGAAAGCTTCTGCATTTCTCCACACTTGGGAGGGTACTAACCAAAACGCCACAGCCAAATCAAGCCTGGAGCTCGAAAAGCCTGCAAGGCTTCCCAGGGGACTTTGGGAAGCCTGAAGTGAGTCCTCCTGGTGCCTGCATGCCCCAGGAAGCCCCAGAAGCATGGAAGAAGGTTCAGGACCAGGAAAGGCAACCCAAAACATTCTCGTAGGCATGACCAGAGCCTCAGATTTGAGGCGAACTTTGAGGCACACACACTCTCAGAGTAACACAGCAGCTACTCGTTGGATTTACAGCATCACGATGAGAAGACATAGTAGAAGCAGAGCAGCCAAACCCCGAATGAGAACGTTTATTCGGAATAACGACATGCAAATAAATTCAAGGGAGACCCCTGCCAACAGGTACCTGCGCTCCAGCCTGCTTTGAAATCTGCAACCGCGTTAAAAATCGACAACACACGCACACGCCGCCTCCCGCCTTCGGCAAAGGCTCCAAGGGCCCCCAGCACACCCCCCGAGCGGCCGCAGGGCTGCTCCTCCTGGGCATCGTCCTGAGGGCGCAGGGCGCGAGCGGGGCCCCGGCAGCGCCCACAGACCCGCTCCGCCTCGGGAGCGGCGAGCGGCCGCCCGGGGGACACGGCGCAGCCTCCCTTCCCCACTCCCACGCCACCAGGCTCGGCCGGGCCCGGTGCTGCGGAGCCAGCGCCGCCTCACGCGTCCCGTCCCGTCCCTCCCCGCCTCACCGGCCGCGGGCGGCGGCGCACACCCCGCTTGGATCTCCCTCCTCGCCCCGACGCCGAGATCTCACGGGAACTCGCGCCCAGCTCTCGCGAGAACAGCGGGCCGGGCCGCCGTAACGACGGGATTAGGCGCGCAACCCCTACCGTAATGCCCCGCCGCGGTGCGAACGAGTTTCGTGCGCAGCTGCCACTCCCAAAACCGCCCTGAGCCCGCTCCCTCGCAGGGCCGAGCTCCAACGCTCCTGCTCGGGCAGCGCCGTCCTGCCCCTCCGCAAGGGCCGCGGGGAAAGCGGACGGTAGCCGGCGCCCTGCTTGCTCCCGCTCTGTCGCCAATGGCTGGCCATAAAGTTTCTCGAAGAGCTGACCCACATCGGTTTTTTTTCTTTCCCAAACATACCCAAAACCCCAGTTTAGGGTCTTGGGATGTGCCCCTTCACGCGCACCGTTCGGTACGGAGATCCCGATCCGGCGGTTTCAAGTTTGGTAACTGTCAGCAGTTCCAGTGAGTTGCTCATCCAGAGAAAGATCCGGAAGCCTTAAAACAAGACAGCGCTACCAGCCCCTCTCCCAACTCATGCCACGGGCGGCCTGATGAAAGTGTTATTTAATGTACAATTGTCACTTCACGATAAGGCAAGGGCTACGTTTATCTTTGCAAAGAGAATTCAATCCGTAATTCTCCCTGTCTGGGATCCAAGGAACATCTTGTCATTTCACCTACAAAACATCACTGGTCACATATAAAACAGTGCTGAAAACAGGGGAAATTACCTTCTCAGTAGCCATGACCCTGCCCTACTGTCACTTTCTGGATTTATGAGCATCACAAAGTAGCAGCTTCTCAACATAACCCCTGTCCTTCGAAAAGGCAGCGGAGCCATCAGGCTGAATATCCCACAGCCGGAGCCGCGTGTCCCCAGCGGCTGCCTTGCAGCTTGTACGCGACGATGCAGATCCTGACGTGCACGAAAACGTTCTCCATTTTCACACGTGCTAGTAAATTGCACCAGCTTTTAAGAAAGATGAAGAGGCAATAAATTGGTTGAAGCTCCCCTTGCTGCTCCCTCTCGTCCCGACACCCGCCCGGATGGTTAGTCTCATACACGACAACATTAGCAGTGCAATGATTCTCAAGCACACATTAAAACCTCATATAATCACGGTTTTATTTTCATTTCCATTACTCCAGCCCCAGAGGTTGCCTTTCAGATTATCCTTCTCTATTCCCAACCACTTTCTCCACAGGTGAGAAGCTAGATTGGATGTCTCTGCTTGTGTAATTAGGGATAAACTCTGCAGGACACCATCACGGTCTATTTTTTGTATCTGAAAAGCAAGATGTACTTCATAAGAATTGTGGCAGATTTACCCAGCGTCTTAACAGTGGGACTTTTCTTTAAACACACACCAAATCCACATTTCCAATCAATGCCTGATCACCTGTTTGATAATCTGCAGTTCTCAGCTTTCATTTCCCTTTGTACAGTCTTGACAAATAATAAGATTCAGCAGACTCCTTCCGGCTGGCCTGAGGCTTTATAGTTCTCACATCTTGGAACTGCTCCTTCAGTCTGTTCTGCAGAAGACGGGACTCATGTCCATCCCAGAATTTACAGAGCATCGTTCCTTTTGGCTTTAAAATACTTTCAGACAGATTCAAAAGGCCTAAACACAGATTGATCAGCTTCTGATGATCCAGTTCTTTAATGCCTGTTGCGTTAGGTGCCATGTCACTCAAGATAACATCCACCCTCTCTGCAGGAAGCAGACTCTGAATTGTCCTCAGCGTGCCTGGGTCCGCAATGTCAGCCTGCGACAGGAAGACCGCTCCTTCCAGAGGAGAAATCCGCAGCAGGTCAACGCCAAGGACGAAGCCGGTGGGGACAGCAGGGTCTAGATTATCAGAATGAATGACACACTGAACACTCACAATGGTTGCAAACAACTTACTGATTAGCATGGAGCTTGTGCATCTGCAAACAAAAAGTTATCGCCTGCTATGTCTGGTGTTCTTGTCCTGACTTTGCTGTGTGCATCCAGATGGATGGTTTGCTATAAGCTAATCCATTCAAGACATGAAAACTCGATTACCTTGGATAAACAAGAGGTATTTTTCTTGGTTTTCTCCTCTTATTTCAAGGCTGACAGTCCAGAAATCCTGGACAACAGCAGAGATGATAACACCTTATCTTGTACATATTAATGGCGTAAAGCACATAAGCCGTAGGCAGTGGTTAGTACCATTTTTCAAGAAAGGAAATAAAGATGCAGAAAAGCCGAGTTACCTGTTGGAGGCTACACGAATTTCAGAACTGGATGAAGGGATCCTCCCCGCAACACCGTTCATCAGAACAGTCTGTTACACCTAAAGTAGCACCTCCTGGTAAGTTTTTATTCCCCAGATATCATTTCTCCACACCCTATGAAGATTTTCCACTGTCACACAGACACACACCTTCACATTCCATCAGCAACTCTGGCATTTCTCAGTACCCATGTCTCTTCCCCAAGCCACCACCATCACAGCTGAGTTTTCTCACATGCTGTGAGTACTGTCCCCATCCCGCCTGCCAAAACCGTGCACTTACCGGTACCTAAGGCGTTGACCCTCTCTACGGCAACCTGGCTCCAAGCACCAGGCGCTGCTCCACAGTCAAGAACAGAAAATCCTGGACGAAGAATATGAAGCTTGTCATCGATCTCCAGTAACTTGAAGGCACTTCGGCAACGGTAATTCTGTCGCTTCGCTGCCTTGACACAGGGATCCTTCAAGTGCCGCTCCAACCACCGGTGCTCGGGGCCCGTTTTCTTCAGAATCCTCGCTGTGGTGTGGAGACATTTGCTCGCCAGATGCCAACAGCTGGCCGGGAAGAAAGGTGAGTTAATGCGTGTTAGTATCACTGTGTATGTTAAAACTCTCCGTACTAATTTATCCAAACCGCAACTACGGCCCTGCACGTTTATCAAGGTTCACAAAAAGCCTCCAAATTTGAGATTCTTGGCACCTGTCCAATCTCAAGGGGTGCATTCTGGATGGAGGCCTCTCTGGTGCCCCGGGCGAAGGCAGGGGAGGGTCTCACTCCAGAAAGCTCACTCCCGGGCGCTGACATTTAAGGCTCGCGGGGACCGGACGTGGCAGACTGACCCCAGCAAGGGCCTGGGCTGCCGCAGGGGGGCTGGTGGCCTCTGCGAGAGGGAAGATGAGGGCTACAGCCCCCCAGCCCGCGTGCTCCTCGCCAGCCCTCAGAGGAAGGAGGGAGGGATGCTCCAGGCTCCTGGAGGCCCCTTCACCTCGCCGGGCTGCGCACAGGGGCAGCGGCGGGCACTGCTGCCACCGCTTTCCCGGTGCCCAACACCCACCCCGGTGCCCAAACGTTCCTTCCCCGTTCCTGACGGAAAGTTACGGGTCCCTCGCGGGGACACCCCACCATCCCCCGGGTCAGGGCGAGACCCGGCCCGGCCCCGAGCCCTCCCCAGCGGCCCCACCACGCACCGGCCCCCAGCGACGGCAGCGGAGCCGGGACCCGCCATGGCGGCCACTTCCGCCCGCCCCCCATGCCGCCCCGCCCCCTCGGGGGGCCCGCCCCCCCGGGTGGGCGGGGCGGCGGCGGCGGCGACGCGGGAAACAGCCGGACCGGGCCGAGCCGGGCCAGGCCGCTTCGGAGGGGGAAACGCAACGGTGGGCGCCGGCATGCGGGGAGGGGGTGGGAGAGTCGGGGCAAGGAAGGGCTGGGGGGGGGGCTGGCACTTGGGGGGGCTGCTGGGGCGACCAAGGATTTGGGAAGGGAACTCTGGAAGACCAAAGATTTGGATAGGGAGGACAGGGATTTGGGGAGGGGACTCTGGGAGGACAAGGATTTGGGGAAGGGACCCTGGCAGGACAAGGATTTGGGGAGGGGGTCAAGGATTTGGGGAGGGGGTGCTGGGGGGGGGCAGGGGAGGAGGGGTCAATGGCAGCGTTAAAGCAGGCGTTAGTAGAGGCACTGAGGGCCCAGGGGTTTGCGCTGGGGGTGGTAGGACCACGCGTTTGGGGAGGGGGTGGTGGGTGTTTGGGGGGGTGAGGGGCTATCTGCACCCCCCGGGGCTGGAGGAGCGAGCTGGCTTCCCGTGCGAGGGGCGCCGGGAGCCCTTGGCGCAGCGTGCCCTCCGGTCTGTTCCCCAGGAGCCATGTGCACGTCCAGGCTCTTCACGCTGGTCCTGGTGGTGCAGCCACCCCGCGTCCTCCTGGGCATGAAGAAACGCGGGTTTGGAGCTGGGCTGTGGAACGGCTTCGGGGGCAAGGTGCAGCCGGGGGAGAGCATCGAGGAGGCTGCTCGCAGGTGAGGCCTGGCCGGGCTCGACTGGAGCCCTGGGGAGCGGAGGGTACTGGGGTGCAGGTTGGGCCATGGGCATGTTGGACCATCTGTGGTGGGCTGCAGGGGGAGTTGCGGCAGCTCCGCTGATCGGTAACACCCTCATAGCCAGCGTGTTACCCACCCGTGCTGTCCTGAGCTGTCTCCAAACAGAGAAATATGTTGACCCCACAGGAGGTGGGGGATCATCCAGGTGTACAAAGAAACGGGATTGCTCCCCGTTGTGATATACTTACTATCTTAGAATCACAGAATGGTTTGGGTTGGCAGGGACCTTAAAGATCATCTAGTTCCAACCCCGCTGTCATGGGCACCTTCCACTAGCCCAGGTTGCTCCAAGCCTCATCCAGCCTGGCCTTGGACACTTGCAGGGATGGGGCACCCACAGCTTCTCTGGGCAACCTGTCCCAGGGCCTCCCCACCCTCTCTGTGAAGAATTCCTTCCTGATGTCCAATCTCAATCTCCCTCTTTCAATTTAAACCCGTTACCCCTTGTCCTGTCACTACAGGCCCTTGTAAAACATCCCCCCCAGCTTCCTTGTAGCCCCCCCCAGGCACTGGAAGGTGCTCTAAGGTCTCCCTGGAGCCTTCCCTTCTCCAGGCTGAACACCCCCAACTGTCGCAGCCTGTCCCCATGGCAGAGGGGCTCCAGCCCTCGAGGCATCCTCATGGCCCTCCTCCTGTGTACTGTGTACAGAGCCAACTGTCCTCCAGCCTGTGAGTAACGCAAAGTTACTGAGGGTCCTCCCTTCCACCTCTTGGACCCTGATCTAAACTGAGACTTAGTCTGCTAGGGGTGGACAGAGGATCTTGCCCTGGTCAGGAAGGTGCCGAGTTTCATTTTGGCTATATAGCAGAATTACAGCTTATGCCAGCGTACTGATTATTGTTTAAATTTTGAAGCTGTTGAACAGACGCTACCTTCCAGCAGCATTTTTAGTACTGTGTGAAAACGCAGTGACAAAAGAGTAGAAATTCTTAGGGGTCTCATATGAAAGGCACTGTAGAAATTTATTATTTGACTGTATGGCAGCATTTTTAAGCCCTAATGGTGAGTTAGGGAATCAAATTCCATAAGTACAGAGGTACAGTACCATTTCTGAAGCTTTTAGTACTGATTTTTTGAAGTTCTTTCTTCTGTCTAGTCATTAAAATGAAAGAGCAGATCACAGCTGAATTGCTGCACTCTAAAAATGAGGTACCTCATTCTTTAAGTGAACGTTGCTGATACAAAGCCACACTTGGCCACCTCCTCACTTCTGATACACGCCCAAAATGGCCCTCACACCTGCAGGAAGCTCAGTGTTGGTGTGCTGAACAGCTACCTAACAGCTTTTGCCCTGAACTGCCACCTCAGCTGTGCCAGCGCAACTGCCTGGCTTCTGTGGTGAGCTAATCCGGGGGCAGAAGGGTCCTCCACGCAGATGTGCACCCAGCAGTGCACGATGTTAACGTACCTCGTGCTTGCATCATGGCCTTTCATGCAATTTATCATCTCTGAGTGGAGTTCAGTGTTGTTACTCAAATCAAGCCTTCGTTTGCTAGGCTTACATTGCCACTGACTGCCGTGTAAATCTAATGATTTCATTTAGCATTCCACTTCCTAGGTGCGTGTTTTTCTGTGCCAGCCCGCGGTTAGAAGCCGGAGCTTCAGCCCATATGAGATGCCAAGCAATAAGTTTCAGAGATCTCAACCACAGCCCCATCCTCAGCCCTTTCGGCGTAGCTGCTCAGAGTTTACAGCTGAACAACGCAGCCAGTTCCTGCCGAGGTCAACTGAGCAGGAAGCAGTCCCTGGAGCCAGGGCCAGCTAGGCACACAGCTCACCTTCCTGGTGGGAACGATGCCGGTGGCAGTGCCACCCCAGGCTGCAGCTCTCCTTCAGGAGGTGTCCCACGGTCCAAGTCAAGCTTCACTTGCGCCACTCGGTATTCGGAGCTGAGGTTTTACGCTGTGGTTCCCTGTCACAGTTGGGTTTGCAGTGGCATACGGTGTGAAGCGTCCTCACAGCACAGGTAGTTAAATATTAAGCTGAAAAATGAACAAGTTTCCTGTATCGGTAAGATTCCTGTCCTCCAATGGGTCACGTTCCCGTGAGCACCTGGGCACCCACGGCTCTTCCTTGGCACATCTTGTAAGGGGAGCATTTAGCTAGTGCGTTCTTCCTAGTCTGCTACCTGTGATGTCTCCCCTTCCTACACACAGAGCCGAGCAGCTGACATAAATTGCTCGGAGAAGCACAGCAGTGTTGTGCTTCTTTGTTCAGTTATCACAGCCTGGAAAATGAAGCTTTTAGCTTTGTTGCTGGAAAACTGCTTCTATTTTAGACATGGAGAGTTTCTCAGGAAGACGAACTAAAATTAGCTAAGGCATTAAGTTGGAATATAATTTTGAAGGATGGGATCTATGAAATTGATGCCAAAGAAAGCTGGAGCCTGAAAGATCATTTCCATTACACTTTAAAATTGTTAAGTTACTGCCAAATAGGCAACTACATTAATTATTAACCTTAACCGAAGATACACTGTTTCAAAGTATTCCCTGTTTTGGTACATTAGAAAAACCATGACTAACTTCAAGCTGTGCTGACTGCTAGAGGCAGGTGAAAATAAAAAAAGCCCTAAGTGTGTAGCATAAACGGAGCAAGTAATTGAATGTGCTTCTAGGAGCCGTGCACGGCGGTGCATGGAAGGGAGCTGTCTGGCAGGTCTCTCAAAGTGCTCTCAGAAGTCTTGTCTTCTAGCCTCTCGCTATGCTACACGTACTTCCAAGGAGCAGAAATGGAAAGGTTACACAATTGCTTTGTGTTATTTGTACAGCGTGTGAATGCGGGAGGGTATGCCTAACGTTCACGGGGGGTGTAGCATTACGTAAATAAGCTCCAGTTAGCCTCAGAATTAGCTGGTTTTGTAGCAAGTAGGGATGTTCTAGCCCCTCTGCCATGGGGACAGGCTGAGAGAGTTGGGGGTGTTCAGCCTGGAGAAGGGAAGGCTCTGGGGAGACCTTACAGCACCTTCCCGGGCCTGGGGGGGCGTGTTTTACAAGGGTCTGTAGGGACAGGACAAGTGGTAACAGGTTTAAACTGAAAGAGGGGGGATTGAGATCGGACATCAGGAAAGAATTCTTCCCAGAGAGGGTGGGGAGGCACTGGGACAGGTTCCCAGAGAACCTGTGGATGCCCCACCCCTGGCAGTGTCCAAGGCCAGGCTGGATGGGGCTTGGAGCAACCTGGGCGAGTGGAGGGTGTCCCTGCTCATGGCAGGGGGTGGACTGGGTGGTCTTTTAAGGTCCCTGCCAACCCAAACCATTCGGAGTCTGTGGTTATTACCCACTGGCCTACAATTCTAAAAATTAAATGGCAAAGCCTTTTTCCTGTCTAAACAAAGTGTATCTCAGAGTTCTATAGCCACATCCAGCTGCATTCATGCAAGCGTTAGCAGAACTCTAGCTAATCTCAAAGATCACCATGTTGCAAGGAGTGTAAATTTTACTAACCAACCAATTCTGAATCTTCTCCTTCCAACGTAGCCTATTTTCCTGCCAGAGCAGGAAACAACACACAAGCCAGTCTGATGTGGCTCTGTCGTGGTGCAAGCAAGGTGGTGGAAGCCAGAACTTGGCTTTGCGCTGCAGGCTGTGCCCTGCTCTGTTTTACAGGTGCAGCTTTCACCTTCCTTTCGCTGAAAGGGTTTTGAATGTGCAAGTAAAGCTACTGAGTGCTTGTTTTTTGGTTCTCCCACTGCTCGCTTTCACATAAATAAGTCTCTCTTGTGCAGGGAGCTCCTGGAGGAGAGCGGGCTGACTGTGGACACCTTGCAGAAGATGGGTCAGATCACATTTGAATTTGTAGGCAACTCTGAACTCATGGAAGTTCACATTTTCCGGGCAGATCATTTTCACGGAGAGCCAACAGAAAGTGAGGGTAGGTAGCTAGTGGCAGGGAAGGAAGGATGTGCATTCTCTTCTGAGACAGTATTGCTCTTAAGGAATGCAGAACTGTTCATGCCAAAAATCCCTTTGAGAAGGGAGGCAGCTGGGCTGTGGAGGGAAGCCACTTGTTGACGGATATACCATGTCTCGGCAGCAAAAAACCCAAGAGAAAGTCTCACACAAAGTTCTTTTGTTTTCTTCCACCAGAAATGCGTCCGCAGTGGTTTCAGCTGGATGAGGTGCCATTCAATCACATGTGGGCAGATGATATCTACTGGTTTCCCCTGCTGCTTCAGAAAAAGTTGTTTCGTGGCTATTTTAAGTTCCAGGGACAAGATACTATCCTGGAGCACACCCTGAAAGAAGTGGAGGAAGTTTAAGAAAACGGAAGCATTCGCCCCATGTGCTGCTGCCCACACTGGGCTACACCACCACGAGTACTCCTTGAAAGGGTGTCCTTTCTCAGCAGTCCTGCCAAGGAGACTTGCCAGGTCACTGGGAAGTAAGGAAAATAAGGGGGTTTCTTAGAGCAAAAATAAAAGTGATGAGATTTTCCATGCTGTGAAATCCCCAGCTGTGATCTCCTTCAGTGGTTATGTGGTCATGACTATTAAAAACTTAGTGTTAACCCTTTTCTTCACAAATGATTAACCTTTTAGGCTTTTCCCTTATGACTGGAAATATTTTTTAAAAATTAAACATATTTTTTAGTAAAAGCATGTGTCATTCTGTTGTAAGCTGGCTGCCTTCTAGACTGTTTAAGGGCCTTTCAGGAGTTGGCTTCCTTTCACAGCAACATTAAGTGGACTGTGATGCAGCAGAGTCAATTCCCTTCTCTGTGCCCGTTTCTATATAGGTCCCTACTCAGCGTTACCTCCTGGGACAAGGCAAGGCTGGACCCACGCTGTGAAAGGCTTTTGAAAAGTTTAGGTAGAGATCCCTGGAGGATTCTTCAGCTGAAGGTAACGTAAAGTTATGGGAGTTAAGGAAACAAAAGTCAGAGATAGCTGTATGGCACTGCTGGAGCTCTGCTTTCACTCCTGCAGTTCCTGCCACGCACTTGAACTGTTTGGAGCACTTCAGATAAAACCACACTGAACAAAATCAAGTTTCAGCAAGTCCATGTCACACAGTGCCATCCCCTATGGCTGCAGGCTTTGCCACCTGCTGGCAGCAGGTGACCTGTTGGCATTCAGGTCAGCCCAACTCCGTGCTGGGCAGCAAAAACTTAAACTGCTAGAAATAAGACATCACATATGTAACTTCTTACACGAGTTTGGTTTGTTGTTTGGTTTTTTGTTTGTTTTTTTAAACACTTTTACAAACACATATAACACAGAATCTTGGAATGTAATATAGGATCTGTAAACATTTCCAGTCTACCAGCTGTAGTAATAGTTTAATTCCTGCATTGGGATAAAGTGCTTCATACATAAGGCTATTTGAGCAAAGCAAAGATACAGGATATTCCAGGCAGACAAAACGCGCCCCTTCTGAACAAGACTCTTTCTTCTTGCTCCTTCCAGCAGTCACAAATAATTTATACCACTGACAAATGCCCTTCTTCACATGCTCAGTAAGCCACAGCTCAGAATGAGAGGACAAGAGTTAACACCTTAGACTCTTACTCTTCCTTCTGTGCTGCACACCGGCTTATTTAGAGTTTCGGATACTCACCTCCGCTGACACAGCAGTAAGGGTTTCTGGCTGTTCTAAGGGAGAGAATGGCTTGAGGCAAGTAGAGGAGAGAAAATGAGCACAAGGGGATAGGCAGCTTGTAACAGGATGTAAGATATTACTGCCTGCTAGGAATAGGAGTGACCGGCAGCCGATACCTGTTATGTTCTCTGGATTTATTTCCTGGTGGAAACTGTAAGTTGCATGGGGAGAGAGCAACTTACTTTGTGTTCCTCCAGGAGTTTACGCAGGAAAAGAACAAGTGCAGCTCAGGCTTGCACTTCCATTTCCAATCCCCCCTTCTGCAGTCAGTTCAACCCTTGTACGAAGATGCTTCCACCAGCACTAACTTTGAGCTCGTGTCAGAGCGGTCACGTTCCTGCTCCTGCTGCAGTTGTGGGGAGTGACCTGTTTTAAACAAGTTCTGTCCCCAGCTGGTGATCTTTGTCTTTTGGGAAACAGCACAAACTGAAGAGTGTAAATTAGCCTGTTACAAATGCCAGGAATTACACCCTTGCATGATCAAAGCAGAAGAGTAAAAGCACTGCAATGCAGCAAGGCACTGTTGAAATCACGTTACTACTGAGGAGAAGCCGCTTGCAAGGAAGACGGAAGGAGAGGGAAAGAAGGATCCAAGATGAAATTTGTATTGTAAATATAGTTTGGAAAGCCTTTCAACACGCAGTACTGGTCAAAACCCCTGTATATTGCCACTTCACAGCTTGAAGCAGGAGTCCTCAGGAGTGACAGAAACATAGCCCTTTTGATAAAACAACTTTCAGGTTCTCAGCTGTTTACTACCCTGATACCTCCACGACAGATTTGACAGACACTGACAGAAAGACTGGAGGCCTTTTCTACTGCTACAGTTTTGGACGCACGGAAGTCCCCATGACCTCAAGCAAGACACGAAAGCTTCCACTCAAGAAGGCACGTTAGCTCTTTGGCGCTACATCTCGCAGGAGCATCAGCTCTTGGGTAGGCAGCATGCACTCTTCTGGTTTGCTTAGTGTTTATTGCAATCTGCCCAGCTACCAGCATCAGAACCAACGTCATTAAGTCTTGTTCTCACCCTGGTGTACAGTTAGGCTGTCTGCTGCAGCAGGCAATAGCATGGAGGCAACCAGAACTGTTTCCCCTACGTTGACTCAGTGGAGAGACAAGTGAAGTCAACCGGACTGATGCCCTGCTGCATTCCTCCGGAGGAAGCAAGCTCTACCTGATGCTGCTCTCCAAGTCTGACAGACCCCTAAACAAAACAGTACAAACGCAGTAAGGAAATCCCTCACATACTGAGGTAAACCCAATAGTGCTATCTGCCCACTGACCAGTCTCCCAGAAATAAAGGTTTGCGAACGAAGGGTTGTATGAATTAGTGCGTGCACATGTTTAGGAATGAGAGAGCATGAAATAAACTCCAGAAGCGCCGTTAACTGTATCAGCTTTGAGAATCCCAGGCCTCTGTTCCCCAAATACTAGGTGAACAGAGTAAAATCAAACCAAGAAAACCCCACCCTAAAACCGCTCTCCTCCAAGAGGCAAGGGCTGACAGTGGAGCAACGGGTATTTTCGCAAAACAATGTAATTCCAGTTTCTTCAGCGGTCATGTGGTCTGTGTTTATCATTATTACAGTCTCTGCATTTGGACTGTAGAATTCTCTTTGAAGGGGAACAGGAAAGAGGAGCTCGTCTAAAGCCCAAATGTGGTTTTGATGTTTGTTTTTAAATCCACATCAGGCAAACAAGGCTAAATGAGGGAAGATGGGTCCTAAGACTAAGCAAATGGCAGACCATAACCAGCCAGCACCTTCTGAAGGTGTGAGGAATCAAGAGTGTTTAAAAATGTGACAACATGCTTCCCGTGCTTCAACCACAAACTATCTTCCTGATCAAGACAAGGTCAAGCAGAAAAATCTTTCATGCTGCGCTTGAGATAGTATCTTCTCTGTTACTGTGCTGTCGAAACATTTCCCTCCCCAGCCAGTTTGCTCTGGCTTGCGAGCAGAATCTCTTCTGCGTCACTTGGGAAATCTTGAGGAGAGAATCAAATCCATCACAGCCATTTGCAGTTGGTCCGTCTCACGGGACAAGGCCAGGAGGAAAGTCTCAGAAGAGTTAACATTTGGATTGTTACAGAAAGCTCTCAATAATGCATTCTGAGCAAGGTGGTTAAACAAGACACCGCACACACTCCTTAAGGCCCGGCACCCAAGAAATTCACCCACAAAAGCACATTTTACCGCATTTTCAGGGGTGCCTGTGACATTCATGCTAGTCTCATGAAACTGGGCAAGAAACTTACTATCTTGTTCCTAGCTGAAGAAACTAACCCATAATTTCCACCTGGTCTAAGAAAAGCTTCACATTACACTGAATTTTCTAAATTAAAAAAAAGAAAAAGAAAAAATAAAAGAGCTTCAATGATTGGAGGATTTAAATATATTTCCTGCTAACGGGGAAGTTCCCCAATGGGAAAATACTGTAATGGTTCCAGTTTGACAGTGAGCACTCATCCCTGTTAATGTACTTCCTTTTTACCCACTCAAAGAAAATGCTACGAGGCCAAGTCTCAAATTCCTCTTTGGCAGCTATTTTGGCCCCAGAGAAGTTAGGCCCAGGGGAGTCCTGTTCACGTAGAGTTTTGCTGCGTATTTGCAGTTACTGCACTTATCAGTTGCTCTAGAGGATACGCACAATTTCCCCTAAGGTGGCATGACGTGCAGGTTCTCCTCCCCCTACCCTTTGCTTCATGAGGGAAAGTCACCAGAGGTACAAAGGGAAACATGGAGAAAGTTTAGTCCCTTTATCACAATCGCAAATCATTCTGAAAACCCCATTACCAGGGACCATGCTATCTTCAGAGAATTGTCACTCAATTGTCTTCCCTCCTTCACAAACACACTCAAATGCTACCCACAGCCAGAAAAAAGAACAACAGGAACATCCTGATAAATACTGACTTTGTGCTAATGAACTTTATCAGCATTATGTCCCAGTCTGCTGGCGTAACAGGATACTTCATCTGATATTAGACCAAGGAAAACACCAGCCTTCAGGTCAGCAGCTCTCCAACAGTCCTCAACAGCTACTCACAGATGGATGTCACAGCCTCCAGAAAACAAACACGCTACCCTGTAGCTGTTCTGCTTGTACAGTATGATGCTCATACAGCACGAGTGATTTACAATTATGGAGTGTTTTACTCAATTATTTTCTCATTTATTCCAGACAAACTCCTCTGAGTACCTGAATCTGGTTGTCTTTGGCCCCAAACTAAAAAATACAAGCAAGTCCCTAGGCTGCCCTGCAACCACGAGCTGAAACGTCCCGACAATACAGCCCACCTCATAGGGAAAATCCCTGTCCCACAGCAGCACTGACCCGACCCAGCTGGGTTAGCGAATCCTACCTGTTTTGCACTAATGTCTAGTGGTAGGAAACTGAATCCAAACACCTATCAATGGGGATGGCTCTCAGCCTTCCTTCTGCCTCTAACATAGCCCCTTCCAAGCTTAAAAAGCAATCCATCGCTACTACAAGCAAGTGCTTTAGATATCCTGTTCATCTCAGCACTTCAGAGATGTGTCAGCACGTGTGCAGATAAACATTATTGGAGGACTGTTAGTACAAGATGCAGAGGCATCAGCAACAACACTGCAGCACTCACTGCCCCGGGTCACATCCTGACCCCATGAATAGCATCTGCAGGATAACAACATCAGCCCTGCCCCAGAGCACTTCAGAATTAAGAGATTGTCTTTATATCCATCTGTTCTGCCCCACATCCAGTCTGTCTAAATCAGAGCAGCTCAAAGCAGCAGTATTAAAAAAAAAAAAAAAAGCTGTTTGGAGGATTCATTCTAACATCTGGAGGTAGAGGTCCCACCCCTTCCTTGATTGCACTTCTTGCTCCATGCCAGATGCTCAGAGCTTCAATTGGAGAAGAAGTTTCCCTCTGGAGGTGACAATGGTGGAGTTGGCATATTGCTAGATCCCACGAAGAGGCAGCTCAGCTTGGGCTTCAATTCGTTCCAAACCTTACTCATCTGTGAGTGGAAGCAGAGAGAACTGACATGACACCACAGCAATCATCTTGCCACACTGTATTGTAGCAGCAGGTTCAGGGCACTCAAAAGCACAAATTTCCCAAAGTACTTTGGGGAAGTCCAGTGGACCCAGGCTGTCCCTTTCAGACTGGTGCAGCACTCTGAGCATTTTACCAAGCATGCATGGAAGGGCGATTTCCCACACCCAGGTCTGATTCCTTCACTGCCCAGAAGGAAGGAAGCTGAAAGAGAAAAGACTTGTCTAATATACCAAATGCAAGAAAGCCTGTACATGGGGAACACCAAAGGTCATATTTAGGGGTTAACAAAGGGAGCTCTTGGATTTAGAGCAAAGCCAAGAAAGTTGTTCTTTGTCATGTAATTTCTGTGTAGCACAACAAAATCCAGATTCATGAAGCAAACACACATCATTCATTACAGAACAGCTCACTATTCTTCAACTACCTGTAGGGTAAGGCCACCTGCAGGTGAGAGAAGAAGAAAGAAATAAAACAACAGCTTGCTGCAAGAAGATAGTCTCAGATGGGTTAGAGGCCAGCATTGATCCTCATCACAAATTGCAAAGACCTTAGGTGACATCTTAAGAAGTTATGAAAAAGCCCAGCTGGACAAATTACTGGAGGGAGAAGGCCAACAGGTAAAAACAAACACATTCAAATCCTCATTTGTATTTTGGGAAAAAGAATACAGTCCGGAAGAACTCACCTCTTTGTGACCCTGGATCTGGGAGTTGACAAAGGCCCCCAGAATGTGAGACGTGAGAGGCAGGTAGATGTGGATAAGCTGTGTCTCCTGATGCAGACAATACAGAGAGAAGTAATTCCGCAGCTCCATGGTTAGGATAGCATTTTCTTGCTGAAAGAAGAAGAACTCTGTGAAATACATTGCCAGGAAGAGGGTGCCAAGGAGGTCCACTCGCGGCAGGAAAACACAGCATTCCTCACCGTACTAGCAATTCCAACATACCAAAACCCTAAAAAGGCAGTTCCTGGACACACTTGATATGACAGTAACTGCACTTTCCACCATGCAGACTATTGCTTTCCACAGCTCCTGCAAATGACACATTGCCAAAGAGCCAGTAATAAGTGTTGAGGAAAACAAACGCTATTTCTGTGTAGCACAGCAGGTAGCTCAAATTACCCAAAGTACAGGTTACCCTTTCGGTCTAATGGCTTTCTGCAAATATGACTGAGCTACAGAGTGGCACCATTCTAGGAGTCCAGTACCACCCTTTGCTCTCCCAGGCATCTGCCCTACCTCCACAATCCGAGACTCCAATTGCTCCACTGATTCTGGTTCTTTGTTCTGCACAGTGGCACTCATCATCTGCTTCTTCATCATGCTGTACTTATGCAACGCTCGCTGGTGCTTGTGCAATACCCCCTTCTCGTGCCTTTCACACAGGTCCTTTATGGGAAAAGGCAAAAACAGGTACTTAGTGGACGTTAAGAGACAGCAAGCACACCGGCCAAGTACATCAGGAACACAAACACACAGTCACGCTTTATGTAATGTCTACGCTGCAGATTTTTGTTTCTTTGTTTTCAAGAGGGTCAAAAAAATGTTGGCAGCTAAAAATTCAAGAAACAAAGCTACTTGGACCCAGACCAGTGAGCTTCAGAGGCAATCTGGAGCATCACTTCTGCCAACGTTTTGGATCTTATCAGGCCTCTTATCTTTTGTGCCCTTCTAAAGGTTAAGTGCTGGCAATTGATTGTGGTAAGAGCTTGGCAGTGTCCTTCTATTTCAGTCCAGGCCTGGGAATGTCAGGAGAGGCTGCCACATACAGTTTCAGTAGGTGCTTCTAAAAAACACAAGTGCCTTTAACCAAAAGATTAGTATCGACAAAAATTCTTTCATTTGTAACTACACTCATGTCTGCATGAGCAAACCGGTAGCCATCTAATTCACTGCTTTGACTCAAAACCAGACAAATCTGGAATAGAAGTTAGCTGATCCATATAGTTCAAGCGGTCACATTATTAAATTCCTTGCAGGGTTTGCTGTTGGGCAAGTTCTCATCACAAGATGAGCTGGTCAGTAAGGCTACAGAGCTTGCTACGGCCAACAGCCACTCCCCTCCATCTGCCAGATGACCAGTTCGCCTCTGAACTGGCCTCCCAGACAGTTTTCCATCCAGTTAGCGTTACACCCTCTAAAGAGCACAAGTTTGCTCTAAACAACTTTCTCACTGGCAGAAGAACAGCAGAGCTCACTTTATAGGACTGGAGTAAATCCAGGAAAAGGTTCAGCTTCTCCACCACATCATTCTCTTCCTGTTTACCCTAGAAAACAAGGGGAAAAATTGCATTTTATGTAAGCCTGGCAAGAACCAACAGAATTACTCGCATCTTTACACCCTGCAGGCCCTCCACTGCATTCTCCGGGTCACGTCAACGCTTACACAACCACATCAAAAATCGTTCAGATGGCACTGGAGTGTTTAGTCTTAAGTACGCAGAACAAAGATCCGACTGGAGAAGGAACAGTTTTTCAATTGACTGATCTTCATAACAAGGGGAGTTCTTCTCAGTGTCCTCTGTGTCAGTCCTTTCAGCTCCCTGCCTGGAATTTCTTGCTCTCACAGATTCCTCCAATCTTTCACCTTCCCTTCTTACAAAGATGGCTAACCCATTAAAGCTACAGATACCTGCATGTTCCCCGTAACAGTTTGTGCATCAGAAGGCAAAGATGAGCCACCAAGACAAATTTCACTACTTGTTGGGGTTTTTTTATTTTACTAAATACTGTCTTTTCTTCCTGTATCAGTAGAGCTCTCTGAAGAAAAAGACCTGCTCTGACTGATCTATAAAAGCATGCCGAGTATTTTAACACAATGAGCTGAAGAGAAGTGACGACAAAACTATTACTTTTCCCTCTCAGACTGTCATGTTCTCACATTATTCTAACAGTCATTATCACACTGCACACTTACACAGGAATATGATGCTTCTGCCTGAATAACTCTCATGTAATGTTTAACTACGGGAATGTCAAAATTTGATTCAGAAAGAAGTTCTTTTGGATTCTCTGTAGCAGGTTAGTAAGACAGAACGCAGGACTTTGGGACAACTCAGAAAAGCAGTACAACTTCACTTCTCCAAGAATCATTTTAAAATAAAAAAGATAGCAGGCTTTTCCCTCCTTTCCCTTGCCCATTGTATTTTTTCCCATTTAAACACAACCCAGGTTTTTCACTCAAGCTTGAACAAGCAGGCTGGTGGTTGGCGGTGAGTTTGGACTACAGTCTCCCTCTTCACTCTAAGTGCCTAATATCCACAGAGCTCATGATTCAAGATGAAACTTAAGGCAGCAATGCACCTCTTTCATTTTACAAAAAGAAAGAAAGAAAAAGGTAAAGAACTCACCTGCTGCACAGCCTTATCTGCCAGAAGCGCAAATTCAACAGACAGACCCTTCAAGGCTTGTTTCAGAGTCCCCCATGTGCTATTATTCAAAGCAGCCCAGGAAGGAAGGGGTGTAGTGTCTGAGCCCAAAGCACTAGGAAGAGATAAGTAGTATTCAGATCTAGGAGACAAATTCCACTAAGAAGATACATTTATTTGCAGAGATGCAGAGAGCAGTTCAGAGTTGCAAATCTGCCTAAACAGTTCACAGTGCTGAGCTACTATGGCACAATCACAAATGCAGAGCTGTGTATATAGTGGAGGAATAGGCAATAAAAACTGTACCCAAATCTCAAGGTGTTCATATTTTCTTTTCTCTTGCTCTATGGAATGCAACCTTAGTGGACAGCATGCATTTTCTTCTTTTAGAGTAGGAACAGATTAATTACAACCTACAGCATACATTGAACATCCAGTCTTACCAGACCATTTTCAAGTTACCTTACAACAGTTTGGAGTTCTGAAACAATAGCAGGAACAATCACATTAGCAAACCCTCTTCCTCCCACCCTACCTTAGCTCCTTTCCAAATATGAGAAGATCTGAGGCGTTATCAATGGCTCGAGAAGCTATCCTCTCCGCACGGTCCCGAAGCTTATAGAAGCTGTTATAAATATTTCTGATGAGCTCCCTGCTGGCAGCAAACTGGGCCTGTATGTCAGCTGGGAGGAAGTCCTGAAGGGGTGCAAGAGAGATTACTAGTGGACAGATCAGAGGCACGTTCACTTAGGTTAATTGCGGGCACACCATACAGTCAGCAGAGAGACAGGTTTCCCTCTTGCACTTGCTCTCTCTTGCCATCCTGTAACAACCCTGAAGAGATCAGCTTCACAATTTAGGTGTCTAAGTCAGATGTCATACAAATACCCCTAATTTTCAGAGGCAGAAAGACATTCAATACCGGGTGCAGACAGAGTTGACAAAAACTGCACTTCTACTACACAGTTAAAATGGGGGTTGTGAGGTTGCAGGCTCACAGGTTCTGGTCTGATGTTATGAGTAACTGGCAGCCTGGCAAGGTCAAACGTACTGGAAGTTCAGCTCTTTTTGACCTGTGTATCACTGGTAAAACCCTGAATTAAGCTCCAGTTGCAAAACCTTCTGCTAGCATTGCAGGAACCTGAACAACTTGCTTTAAAATTGCTCAAGAACACAGTGAATGTGTATTTAAGACCTGTCACAGCACTAAACACAGGGATAAACAGATATATGGAGAACTTACAACTAACTTCTCTATAACAGTCCATATTACTCTCCCACAGGGAGAAGATGACAGGCAGAAGGAGGGCATGAGCACATGGGGAAGACAGCAATCTAGATAATAGCTTTTAAATTGTGCAGCATGTGCATTTGTTTGTTATGCAAGTACAAGTAATTACTGAAAAACTTGTTCTGAGCAGGATTCTGTTGTTTAATCTTTATCATAACAATGAACCAGCATTTAGCTGGAATTATCAGGCCCTTAAGAGTCAAATATTTATTTGATCTTTTCAATAAAATTAAAAGTTTAAAAGTCCTTCAAACTTTGGAAATCACTCTCTCCTAACGTCTCCATCATTCAACAAATGCCATAACTGATCCACCAGGAGGAGAGCACCATTTAAACCAGAACACGTTGCAAGAAATTAATATACATACCTTGGCCTGAGTAGCTAATCT
This sequence comes from Rhynochetos jubatus, assembly GCA_027574665.1. Taxonomy (NCBI): domain Eukaryota; kingdom Metazoa; phylum Chordata; class Aves; order Eurypygiformes; family Rhynochetidae; genus Rhynochetos; species Rhynochetos jubatus. The sequence continues at coordinate 20,400,875 of CM050664.1, forward strand.
GCAGGTCATAAATTCATCTCCTACTCCCTGGACCAACTCTCTTAGCTTATTCTGTACATCCTGGAGAAGATACAGAATCAGATGAGCATGGAAGAACTACATAACGCACAGATAGTTCACGCAGGTCTCATATATTGCAATGGTAAGGCACAACTTTGCAGATACAGCTTTACCCAGCTTAGGTTTAATTTATGGAGAAGCATAATATGTATTCCCCTAAGAACAGTTATCATTTTCCAAATACTATACTCCTGGAACTGAGTGAAATTACCTTCCACTTTCTAGCTGTAGAAATACCTATTGAGAGAAAATTCTCCTCATCATGGGGAGCAACAACATGTAGGTCAAAAGCAATTCTGAACCCTGTGTCCAGTGAAGCAGTTACAGGAAGATGTGCAAACTCAAGACTACAGCTAACAAGTACTCACTGAGCCACTGAATGACAGGAAGAGTTTCAAGAGCACATCTTCTGAGAAAGGGGGATGTCGAGCCACCAGGTTTATGAAACGCTTCAGTGCTCTCCTCCTAGATTCTATGAATTCTCGATCAGCTACGGGAAGAAACATTAAATTTCAATTAATGCACCACATATTACAGCTGCTCAGAAAGAGCAAAAAGAAAGCACTCAGTCCACTAACTTCTTTGTACCTATAACCCTTGCTAAAGCACTGCAACAAAACCAAAGAATCGCTACCTGTGGTCTGTCAGCTCCCTGAAACAGATCTTTTGGATTGACCACCAGAGCAATATTCTGTAAGTGGTTCTTTACATCCTACTGAAATCCAGCATATCTCTCTACGTGTGTTTATTTTCACAGGGTGGGTCAGCTAAGCAGGATAAACAACCAAATCTAAGGCCTGAAGCCTCCACTTACAAACTGTGAGCATACAAAGATTATTCTTCCTCCAACATCAGTTCCACAGCTGGACTCTTGGGAAATGTACGATACACTGCCGCTCACCACTGCAAAGGTCACTGCCACTTGCAAAGTGACCATCCCACAAACAGTCATGGGGAGTCTGCTCACTGTTCTGAGGAGTTAGCTTCAGTGTGCCGCACCCTCATCTGTCCCTCCTCCACACTTTTAAGCACTTTGGGGCTAGAGGGAGAATAAAGGGGTGGATTTTAGTTGTCTGTTCAAGATCAGTACCCACCTTTTTCATGCAAGATGTCGGAAAGCACTTTGGAAGCCCTGCACAGCGATGTGCAGTACAACCCCCCGGACTGCTTACTTGTCAAACTAAAAACGTTCTGCTCGTCTTCCTGAAACAGGAAGAGTGGCCATCTGGTGATACTGCAGTAAGGCAGTAAATCAAAAAAATCCTGGACTTTTTCAGGAAAGATGAAAAATTAAAGTAAATTTGAAAGAAAAGCAAGCAGCGCAGAACAAGGTTAAGGGAATGCTCTCACCCATGACAACACTGTTGTATCGTGAAAGGGAATTACTATTTTACCTCAGTTTTAAGTTGGGAGTTTGCTGGCTGCACAGACTCTCCATAATGATCCTTAGTACGCTATCACCCATTAAATGACTTTTCTGTCATTCGGGTTGCAGATCTTGATTATGCTTTGTTCATCTTTCAGCTTACATGGATATTTTCAGTCATCTACACACTTCCTACATGATCTGCCTCAGTTTGCTGCTGTTCTCCAGAAGGAGCAGAGCAGACTATCAATCCTTCTTCATCTGACAGATGGATGAACGTAAGAAAATGAAGATAAGAGCATAACTTATTAGAGCAGAATACTGAGTATAAGAAGCACATAGCTTTGCCCATCCTGTTCTGCAACTAAGGAGGTTGCAAGAGTCACGCTTCTATACTAATCCATCAAATCCTGTGTCCTACAATCCCATTTATCAGTCCATTAACCTACTCAGAAACAAGAACTACCCATTCCATTTCCTTTTTCCTGTTTGTAGCTTCTATTAAGACCACTTAGACAGCTTTTCTGTATGCAGAGTCTCTAGACTAAAGGCAACCACCACTCTCTGCCTCAACACAGTTTTGGACTCTATCAGGACAGTACTCCTAGCAAAGTTTAGGAACTAACCCCATCAGTTTTTTTTCTTAAGCATATGATATCTGTGGGAAGAAATGCACCGGTGAACACACAGAAATATCAACACACCGGCAACGCAAGGAAATAACAGTGACTGACAAATTATACACATCAGTAGTTTCTTTCAAGCCCTCTCTCTCCACCGAGATTAATCAGAGGAGATCGCTTTGCTTACACGTGTTGCATGAAGTGGAAATTTTGGCTAAGAACATCAAATCAGGTCAAATTCAACAGATGGGTTTTCACAACCTCAAAAGAAAGGTTTTCACAATTTACGTTTCATCATAAGAATATATGACCATCGAAGCTTTTCAGCACTATTATTTTGCTTTGTTCCAGTTCACTATACACCCCACTGCTCACTGTTTACCAATTCCTCTTTACTGCAGCAATACATTAACTCCTTGACTGAAATCAATTATTTATTGAAACACGTTAAGCGCTGCAGCATGCACAGGAGTCAAGACAGTGAAAAGCTTATTCTTTCACAGATAAAATTTTACTGTTTCAAATGTTCCATAACTATATAAAATCCTGTCCTGTTTTCTACTTTAAAACCAGTGCCAATATTTCAGATTAGTGAAAAATGTACCTGAAGGAGCTTTGATATGCTTTCAGTCTTGGAATACTTCATTGGTTCTAACAGCTAAAGTGTATCTGAACGAACTGACACCGATCCCAGCCTCAGTTTTTACTTTCTGGTTATTCTAAGCAGATCAACAAATTCCCTTTTAGAACAGGAAAAAAAAAAAAGGCAATAGCTTCTTTAAGGCAGTCAGTTCAACTGCCAGAAAGACACCTTTTTGTACATAAACTGAGAAAGTGTAATCACCATTGTCTGTATGATAAGGCTTTTGTGCAAGGTAATACTGTAACAGGCTGTGCTGAAGCTGCTCAGTTAACACCGCTGTTCACTAGTTCTTAGGTGTGCATGAGGCCAGGACCCTACACTAACTCAACAGCATCAAGGATGCTCTTGCCCGAGAAGCAATTTTGTGGTTTTTACACAATCAGCTCCTCTGCAGTTTTAAGCCTTTTCATACAGGCTTCTTAATTTTTTGGTTTTAATCTTTACTCTTCTCTCGCTATAGGAAAACCATGGGATCTCCACAAATCTTTTCTATCCTGAGCACTTCATAAACCAACGCACTACAACACATCCTACAGCTGTTCCACGGTATGGTAGCAGTGCTACCCTGATAGCACCACAGCACCGATGATCATAACCTCATTTCCTAAAATACAATAGCTGCAACTCTGCCATGCTCTTGGGTAGAATTACATCTCAAAACTTCACAGGAAAATCATTAGGTATTGAACTTCAGTGGGGGAAAAAAATCCACTGAAATTTCACACTAATATCTTACCTATAGCGAATTTCTAGCATGGCAATAAGCCACATCTCCAAATTGTGCGTTATAGCCGCAGAGGTGTTGAGCCGAGCAGAAGCAAAGACTTTTGACCGTTTAAATTTATTTTCAATGGTATCATCTTGATCACGCTTGCACTGTGACCCCTCCAGCAAAAAGACAGACCCAGATTTACCTCCCAGCATCCTCTTTGGTGGAAGTGCTGGCACCATACGATACGGAAACTTCTGAAGCAGCATCTCATGGAACACCACAAAATCATTATATCGCCTATAAACTGAGCATTTGAATCTCTGCAATAGAGGAAGGGGGGAAAAACATAAATTAATACACAGGCTGGACAATCAGCAGCATTTCTGTTATTGTTGTTTTGCTATCAGCTGCGCTAAAATGAAAAGGAATAAAAGAAAGATATCACAATCAGAGACTACAAAAAATGACCTATTTCTTATCTTTAGAGGCCTTGTGGTGGGAAAGAAGGAGAAAAGACTCCAAAGGCAGCCACCTTTCAATTGTGAATAGAGATGATATTCTTCTATCTACAGTCCTTTTGGGAATAAGATTTTCACTTAAAAACATCAGTCAGATTTCATTCACACACAAGACGAAAACCTCTACCAAACTGAGAGGAAGAGGTTTCCCAAGAAATTACAAATATCCCTAGATCTATGTGGTTCCGTACCATTACTCCCTCAAACTCTCTGGTCTTCCAAATTAGACAAGACCATTTAGAAAAGGTGCTGGTGCTCTTCAAGTGCTTGAGATCTCTTTTCTTAAAGCACTGCAAGTGCCTGGTCTCATGCTTAGGAAATTTCTCTAAAGCAGTTTCAAACACAGCTTTGGCAAACAAGGTGGCAAAACAAGCTTTGATCATGTTAAGTATTAGCCCAAATGACAGCTGGTTTAAGTGAACCTCACAAGAGAAAGAGAGAGCTCTCACTGATGTTAGATCTATAAAGATTGAAAGTTCCTTTAAAACCCTCGTCCTTCACTCCGCATTTCTTAGATCAATATGTAGAAGAGGCCAAACAAACTGGTTTTTCATTCCAAAAGGAGCTAGGTAGCAGCTAGAACAGGACATTCAGGATGTAGAAATCCTTTCAAAATAATAAATAAGAACGCCCACAAAGTCCCCTCACTATTACTACAGAGTCAACTACTGGAGCAGCTAAGAAGGTGAGAATGGGTATAGTGATGTGTAGTCTATGTTTGCATTGTACATCCTCCACCACTTACTGCGGCACTGCGCATTTTCAAAAATAAAGCAGTGAGGCACATAACAGCCCCTCAAGCCCCACTCTGTCTGCTCTGCAACGCAACGCAACATCAGATTGCAGATCTTAGATGAAGCTCAAGGCCAAGCTATGCTGCTTTTTGAGGAAGTATCATTCTACAGCCACAACTGCAGGACAGACGTCAGCAACTAAAAGGAGTTGGCAATGAGTTCCTAAAAATCAAAATCTAGAGAGACCACCGGGGTCACCAGGTCCTGTGCCCGGAAATCACAGACAAAACTAACCCTCAAGTCCCAGAAAGCCCACAGGAGCACTCACTGTGCCTGCCTTTTCCCTCTCACAGCTGTCTCTGACAAACTTACCGACATCAATCTAAAACACCTAAAGCCCCAAATGTCACTACAGGCAAGTGATCCAAATGTGCCTCTGAATACCTACAACAGTGACTACAACAGCTTGAGCACTGCTCAGTAACATGTTTTGGTGGCCTGGGAGATGTAAATTGCTCATGGTCTACTTAAAAGAGGACAGACTTTCGTCTTGAAAAAGCACACAGAAGCTACTGGAGAGCTGTTTCACTGGCTGCTCTGTAAACAGGAAAAGATACCTCATCTTCAAGCTGCTCTTACACCGAGAGCAGAACTTACAGGTCAGGATTTGAGTAAGCAAACTAGAAGTGGCCTGGACTCCACAGAAGGATTTACAGTACCTGTTCCATCTACACAGGATTTCAGTTTAGCACTGCCAACATCATTTCTTCTCTGGCTCAAAATAGTTTGCAATATCCAGTCGCCTACACCAATCCATTATGAAAACATTCCACTTGCAACCTTACACATCTGCTTTTGTACCGAGCTCGGGTTTCAAGCCAGCAAACTAGCAGACCATCCATCAGACCTCAGCTGGAAGACGTTCCATGCTGCAGAAGCCCACATCAGGAAAGCACAGTGTTAACCGCATTTAAAGTAAGCCCATACAACTGGCCTACTCAACACCAGCATCACCCAACACCTCTATCAAATTAGACAGGACTTTGCCAACAGCACCTGCACAGCCATTCTTAACAGGATACACAGTCACTGAGACCAAGGCTCATTCACATTACCTTGCTGGAAACCTCGTATTCCACATGTTTCAGAAAAAGGCCCTTCTTCTCGGGTATAAGCTCCACCTGCACACTATCCTTGCTCAATAGCTCTTGTAGCGTGTGGGAAAGCAGCAGTGGATTTCCCTGGGGCGCCTGCATTAGAAACTGTTCTGGTTCCCTCGGTTCATTTACTGGAGGCTTTGCCAAATCTAAAAGACAAAAAGGGAAAAACAGTCCAGTAGATTTGATAAAGTAAAAGAAGTAGCCTTAAAATATTCTGTTCCCTTGCTCGGTGCTCTCACAGCCATGCAACACAACCAGAACCACCATCAAGCCACTCCCCCAGGAGGCTATGCTACTTCACACGCATTTGAGAGGTTGCAACCTCCCTCTTCACAACACCCAGGAGCACCACCAATTATACCAAGTCAGAAAGACATCTCTGCTAAGCGAAAGAAGAGTCACAGGCCAAATTTGTTCTGTGAATCAGCGAGGAGGCCTGCATTTCCTGTCTGTCCAGCTCCCACCACAGGAGGATCTGCCAAAATGAATGAAAGCCTAGCTCAGCACTTTTGGATCCTGCCTAGAACAACTCATGGAAGGAAAGAAAATATGGTATTCTACTGCACAGCAGAAATTTAATACATTAATTTTACATGTCATTACAAAGGAAGGAGACATTTCATTTGACATAATTTCATTAAACTCTATGATAGTATGCTAGAATGAGCATGAACTACAATAATTTACTATGTCAGTATGCTTAAGTTCAAGAGCAGGGGAAAAAGGTTCCTAAAAAGGGCTACGAACCTGACAATTTCTCAATCACAACAACCTCTGGTAAAATCTTTCAGATATACCTATTCCACTCGTAGCTAATAACAAACAGCTTTTTACAGTGAATGCAATCATAGCTGGACAGCTTTGGACAGAGAGATTCCAACTGATTCTCAGACAGACAGAAAGGTGAAAAAAGATGGCTCTGAATAATATGGGTCTGGAGGACAAACTACACCAAAGAAGGGGCAAAGATGAGGATTCAGGGAACTCTCTTATCGAAGGACTGACAGCAGCCCATTATCTCAACTTGAGTTCATAACTACACATATGATGTACTGTAAACTAAGCTTACATTGTTGTTCAAAGCAATCCCTTTTTCCTACCCATTTCACACATAAAAAACAGGGTGAAAAATACAGATCTAACCCTGGAATTGATTCAATCCACACCTAAGTTCTGTTCTCCAGTCTGGAACAGATGGGTACTTCCTCTCTGCATATGGCTGTCTAAGAGGATACTGTAAACAAGCTTTTTTACAAAAAGCTGAAGAAAGTCACCTAGAAAAGGTAGGCAGTATTCATCACCCCTTCTTTGCCATTGCATGAAAGTTACATTCCTTCTTAAAACATATCTAGAATTTTGAGAACACAAAATAATCCAGTAACACCATAGAAACAAGAACGGTTTATTTAAGCTTTGATGCATAGTTCAGAAAGTTAATAACAGTTTAAGAAATTAACTCAGGGAAGATAAGAATTCATATCCTTAACTTGAAAGCCCTGACCCTCTGATAATGATTTCCCACCCGTTCCTTCACGTGCTCCAGGCCCTGATAAACGGGAAAAACAGGTAATCTTCAATTCCTTAGATACACAGCTTTAGGAATAGCCACTTTGTTCCATAAAATGGCTTAGGGAAACCACCAAATCCAGGACAAATGACCTTATCCCACATGTCTCATCAGGCTTTAGATTCCTCCTAATGTGACTCAGAGAAGCAAGTCTTAACACCTCTGCTTTAATAGACTAATGTATCACCTCCTAACCCCACCTATGCAGCTGCTTCTGAAAAGTTCCAGTTACCTGCCAGAAATCTGTGTTAAGGTAATGCAAGCTAAGTCAGAGTTGACATGGGATGCTGCTGGCTAAAGTGATAACACATCTGTCTATCCACTTTTCAGACAGACACTGAACGGAGAAGGAAAGGAGAAGAGAAAATTCAGAATACGAGAGCAAGCCAAAAAGATTTTCTAGTGTAGAATAATCCTTGCCCACCTGACCTTTTGTGGGCAGCAAGGTATAATAACCCTCACTATCAAGAGGAAGTGACAAAAATACACACAAAAAGAACTACTGAAAGCACAAGACAGTCTTGCTCCCCACAGCAGCGGTTCCATGGGTGCACACCCTTGTAATTCTTGGGTTTAATTGCTCAAGACACATCAGTGAAATGCAACATGACACAGTAGATTTTGTTAGCCCTCTAATGCACACACAGAGAATTCCAGTCCTTCGTGTTGCTAAACCACTCACTCACGTTACAGAGGCAGTCACAGCAGGCTAAGGCCCCCTCCCAAAGAGGGGCTAGACAAAATGCAACCCACCTGTTCCCAAAACCGTGCCAGTCTGTGCTAATACAGCACTTCTCCTGCCTACAGAATCCCTCTCCCTGCTTTCTATCATGCTGCTGACCAACCAACAGAGCGGGACTTTCATGGCACAGACTGTCCCATAACCTGGGGCTCAGCACTGTCTGATAAGCTACTGAAACTCCCAGTGGAAAAATGATAGGTACTAGGAGGCAAGATTTATAGGATGAACCATGAATCCTTCAGTATTTCACCTGTAAATCCTGGAACCTGCAGCGTGATCAACCAAACTGATGCTGAGGACTCTCAGGTTCATTACAGTGATCTGAACCCACATCATCCTAATAAGACAACTAGAGAGTGAAGCCCCATGGAGAGCTCTAGACAAGACCCAGCATTCCTTTGACAATTCAGTCACTTCGTTCCTTTCATTTGCAATACTTTGCCAATTTCCATCAAGTTATTCTCTACATCTGCTTCCCAAAATTCACCTACAGGAAATACATTCTCTTTATCAGCAGTTCACACACTTGGCTCTTCCTGAAATATTCTGTAGCTTCTTCAGTTCTCAACCTTGTCTAAATGTGTGAAATCATACAAATCAGACAAGTTTGAATAATTATTGTTTAATTAATAATCCCAGCATGTTCCATATCAACAAGACAGCTACTCAGTGTGAATTTACACCCTCAAACACTGGTCTGAGAACACAGTAAGATGACTTTGGAACAGCTGTTAACCTGTTTTAGAAAACACTTATCGTGGCATTAACACTAACCTTGTGGAGCAATATATACTGAAGCTATTATTCTTCAGTCCATTTTTCATTCTACTTACTACAGAGTCAATTCAGAAACAGCTTCAAGAGCCCTGGCCAGGAATGGCAGATAATAGTGGGAACTCATTGGTATGAGCTCCTGTGTTCAACCAGTAAAAGGATTTACATGCATTGTAACAGAACACTTAACGCTTCCCATCACGCACTCTCTGCTGGAGAACAGCTAATTCTGAAAACATTCCCTTCGGTTTCAGCAGATCATTATCTAGTAAAGTTTATATACATAGAGCAGTGAATACAGAAATGAGGTAGGGAATGCTCCCCTGGAACACAGGGAAGCAGACAAAATAAAATCAGCTTTTTTGTTCAAGCTAGCCTTCTGCTGCAGCAAAGTTTCTCAAGCTGTTGTCAATAAGATACCAGGAAATGGCCTGGGATAACTGAAAACAATTTAATAGAGAAGCTAAAAAGAATACATATATGCATACATATGCAAACAAGCAGACAACAAGCTGACAAACAATAAAAGTTTAAAGAAGCATCCAAAGCATGGCCTAATTTTTGGGTCTGTACAGAAAAAAAAACTTATGAAAACACTGGATAATACTTTTTTTTTTTTAACAGGTGAGGTGGTTTTCGGCCTGAATGAGTTGAGAAACTTACCCAGAGAACAACTGAAATTGAAAGCCTCACTACTTTATGTCACACATTTCACACTCCAGTTCACACCCAAGGTTCGTTATCCCCATTCATACAACTAGACAGCAATCTGCCCTCCACAGTTACCTGTCTCCTCAATCAAAATCTCTCAAATCATGCATTTAGGAAACCCAAAGTAGAATGTCAGGTATCTGATTAGCTGCACAGATTAGCTGCGGTTTTACACTTGAGCAAGCACATATAGAAGAGAAGGGCAATGCAAGGGCTGAAGGCATAGGTGGTAAATCACAATACAGATCAGTAAGTGCTGTCAACCAAATTTGGAGGGTTTATCCTCATTTTACAGATGGCTGCGACTAACAACTCTTTATTACACCAGGGTGCTAATCAGCTAAATTTATTAGACACATTTAAGTAGCAGGTGCCATAGAGTTACCTGTTACGTTAGTAACAGATTTTCTAGACAGAGAAAAGAGTCTGAAAGGAAGCAAAGCCTTTAGGAAGAATAGTTAAGATTTCTTCTCCGTCATCGCTGCTTTGCAGGTGATCCAACCCATGGGAAACACAGGGGAGACACTACTAGGGAATCGCTATTGTTGTACAGATACCTCAGAATTCCCCCTGGCAAAAATAAAGGCTCCACTACAAACTCCTGGGCCAGGAATACTGAAGCAGCAATGTAAATATCATTCATCAGCATTTCCCTTTCCTTTCTGTCTTCTCATGAAACGCCTCAGGAATTGTGGAAATGCCTTTCCCCCTTATTGTGTCAAAAACATTCCTCCATAATTCCAGAATTCAGTGTCCACATCAACCTCTTGGAAAGCTGGTGCAACTGCAACTCCAAAGAGATTCCCTTTTTTTTTTTTTAATTAATTCTTACATAATTTGAAATCCCTGAAAAACAAGAAAAGAAAAACAGAAGTTCCACACAGAAAAATAAAACCAACAAAAACCAACTTGCTTCCTACTAAGGGGCTGACGTATTTCTGAGACAGCTTTATGCAACTTGTTTGGGTTTTTTTAAGGAATTTAAACCCACGCAATTTTTATTTAGGAAGGAGAAACACAAAGGAATCAGTCTATTTTATCTAACAAAGCTAACTGAAACACAGATCCATGTTCAACGTGGAAGACAGGTCACTATTTCTTACTAGGTACAAGAAAGTAATGATATTTAGATTCACTCTAATTAAGAGATGGTGAGAGCATGTTCTTCCTTCTCCCTCCTGACAACTCACTTGTCAATATAAGCTATCCAGTGCCAAAACATGACAGGAAAATACACATGCTATCACGAAATTAGATGTTGGAAAACAAGCTCTAACATTTTGTTTTCCTCCTTAAAAAAGCCCCAGCGTTCTCAGTGCAGATGACAAATATTCATCCTGTGCTGGACGGCCTGGGTCTGGGTGTTTTGGTTGGTTGGTTTTGGTTTGGTTTTTACTTTCCTTTGGCCTTTGAGAGGTTGGGGGCAGTTACGGTTTTGGGTGGGGATTTTGGTGGCTGTTTGTTTTTTCCAACTAAGTTTCAAATTACTATTCAGCACTTGGTGCTTTTCAAGAGGAAGCAGAAAAGTATTGGCACAACTCAAAAATAGTCAGGTGAGGTTACCTAAGCTTTATTTAATAATGGTAAAAAAGCACTAGCATTTCTGCATTCCCCTACAGCTGTAGGCCTCTAACTGCTTCTCAAAATACTGCAATCACACACTACAGCAGAAAAAGTCCCCAACACCAGGTTAACTCCTTCCGGTGTGACAGAACAAAGAACCAAGTTTAAGCCTAGTGCCCTGTTCTTTTAACTACACTGTTAGATCATCAAGTGGCTAATTAAGTGATTTCCCAAGCCTGGGAATACAAGAAACGCATTCCATCTGCAAGTCAGCCACAGAGCCATATCCCAAAGTGTAGCAAACACACTAAAATGAGATGGAGCTACACACATTGAAGAAATAACAGGATTAGGAGAGAAAAGTCCATCGAGGAATGTTCCCAAAGACTAGAGACAAAAAGTCAGATCCTCACTGGGGCAGTTTCCCAGCTCACAGTGGAAGATCACTGGCATTTTGCACACCCAGGTCTAACAAAGAGGTTGGAAGCGTAAAAATTCAGACCCAAAAAGGTAACACAACAAGCGGCAACACATATAACTGTTCTCCACTAAACTTTTACAAGGGCATTTCAGCTTATCTATAAAACTGCCAACCTTCCACAATCATCCTTCCTTATGCAGGTCAAGAAAATCTCATCAGAAGAAACTCTTTATCATTTAGTTTTGCTTCTCATCCCCTTAATTACGCTGGGGGAAAACTTGATCTTAGGATTTAAGCATTAAAAACCAGCACGCCACTCCACACACTAGCCTCCGGATGGTCTTTTCACACGTTTTGTGGTTAGAACAAGCTCATTCACATCTCAGATTCTGGTGAACAGCAATCGTCAAAGCTCCCCTTCTTTTGTATCGGTTCTGTATGTCTGTAGCTGACACATTTTTCTCCATCAACCTGCACCAACCCACTAAAACTTGAAAATCGTGGGGGAAATCAGTGGTTAGGTGCCAACTGTACTGTCTGCAACTGCCACAGTCCTCCCTACCAAGCCCTCCTGCAAGCTGCACACACAGTTAAAGATTTACCAGGAGAAGAAAGGAGACATCTCCCTCCCCAGCTGACCCACCTGGCTTAGCTCCCTGCAATGACTGCAAAAGAGCCTCAAATGGAAGACAGGAAAAAAAGAAGTCAATACAAGCAACTTAGCAAAACTGACTTTAATGTATTGGACGTTATCCTTCTTCCTTCCTCTTTTGATAGTATTAAAGTACTTCTAACCCTGCAAAATAATAATAGTAATAAAAGGCAGCATTTGTATGTGCTGTCATAGGTGGGCATCAATGATCCCTGCCACGCCTCTCGTTATTACCCAGGAGATTTAGATCCTCCCAGAATATTTGCTGACAAGCCACTGATCTCCAGAAAAAGTCACACAGGAGTGTGAAACTTCCAAGAACACTGAACCTGCATCACGATGCAAGAAATAAACACATTCCTGTCTTCGCGGCTTTCACAGCATTATTTTTCTTTTGCTAAAACCATCAGGTATCTCCACTCAGCATTCACAATATAACCTTTGTCAAAGAAAGTCAAGTCTGCAAAGTAAGGATGAGTAGATCAGACAGTTACAAAAGCACTATCACCACTGTGGAAGTGAATCAGACCTAGAGCGCCCAGACAACTGCTCGGTAAGTCTCCTGAAGCATGGTAAATCCATAGCAGACATACCTGAACAAGCTCTCTCTTTGGTACAGTAGGACATTTTTTCCACAAAGGCTGCTGTTCAATATCCCAATATTTTACATCAGTCCTGGACAGAAATATTCCAAAATGATTTATTTATAAACATTATCTGCATCAGGAGCGGCACAGGCCTATTGAAAGCACACTTACACTGGGTCCTGACTATAATCCAACCAAATTACTCTTCCCTGCACAAAACTCACCCACCTGTAACCTCCACCAGTTTTTCTTTCCAAACTGAGAAAAACTCCCAAACTATGCACAGTATTTCCCAGTATGAAACTTTAGCCACTTTAAGAGAACTTTAGAGAACTCTATTACCTTGTCTCCATCTAAAAGCTTCCCTCAGTTTAACTGTTACGAGCCCAGCATGTTATTAATCCACTCAGGAGCTCCCTCATTTGTGAAATTTCTCATTTCACAAGTGCTGGCAGCATTAGGCTGCAAGTTTCTCCATCTCGGATTCGGCTGCAGCTCCAAAACCTTCAGCGTTCCGAGCTGCTTCTCCCCGCTCACGGCAGATCTGCTTTTGGCTGGGTCGGTGGGGAGACGTGGCCTCCGCCCGAGAGCGACCGTGACAGCGCCCACTGAGCCGCATCGTGAATTGTCCCCGCAAGCTTTAACGCGCTCCCAAGTCCGGGGTACGAGCAGACCAAGAAAAGCCCTTCCAGCGCCCACAGAAGCGCTCAGCCAAGGGACTCCCGGGAAGAGAAGTCCCGGTTTGCGCCCCGTCCCCGCTCCCTGGGCAGCGGAGCTCCCGCCAAGTCCGCGGGCACCGCGACGCGAACCCGGCGCCCCACGCTGCCCGCCGCGCTCCCGGGCCGCCTTCCCGCTGCCCCCGGCCGGGGAGGCGGCAGCCGCCGCCCCAGTGGGGAGAAGGGGGACTCGGTGCCTTTTCACCTCAGGTTTTGACGGGGGGAGCGGCCCCGGCCCCACCCGAGGACCCCCGTCACCCGAGCCGCCAGCGGGACGGCAGGGGCACCGCGGCAGCGCCCCCGGAGCCGGGCATGGAGAGTGCGGACGGCGCCGTCCCGCTCCCGCCCTGCCCCGTACCTGTGCCCGCGGCCGCGGTGCCTGCGGTCGGCTCGCCGTCCATCGCGGCAGCAGTCATGTGAGGCCGGGGCCCGGCGGCCGCCCTCCCCTTCCTCCGCAGCGCCCGCCTGTCAGCGCGGGCGGAGCGGGCGGGGAGAGGCCGCCTCCCGGGGGGCCGGGGCGCGGGGCGGTCGGGAGGCGAGAGCCGGCGGAGGTGCTCCGACCGGGCTGTCCTCCTCGGGGGACGCGGCTCCAGCGGTGCCACCACCACCCGCGGCCGTGACAAGCGTGCTCACCCGCCGCGTGTCCCGGAGACCGCGTCCCACCAGCGCGGCGGTGCCCCGGTGCCCACCGCGGCGGCCGTTCTCCACCCCCAGCCCAGCCTCCTCCTCCTGCAGCGCGAGGTCAAGGCCGGAGATGGTGTCACGTCAAAACAGCATCGCCGGGGACAGCACTTCACTTCCCTATGAGGAGGCACATGCGGACACACGCGGCACTTGTAGGGCGTAGGGCTGCCGGCAACGTGCCGGCTTTCACACCGCAGGGGCTCAGACACTCGGAGAGGCAATAAGCCGTCCCTGCTGTTGGCTGGATTGCTCAAAGCGCTTCTAAACCACTTCAGGATTAATCATAAATCTTGCAAACATCTTAAAGCATAGAAAACGAAGTGATCGGCTCATGGGCTTAATAGAGGCTTTATTCCGAAATCACTTTAATTGGTTTTTTCAGCAAACAGCGAAGGATGGTTGTTGAGAACGTGAAGTTCCAGGCAGACTTCGCTGTGCACTAAGGAAGTAAATAAACGGTTGGTAGTGGCAATAAGACAGTCCTTCGGTCATGTGGTGATGGACCGGGAGGCTGTGCTCGCATTTCAAGTCAGATGAGAGACTCCAAGAGAAGGTTTTGGTATATTTTCCCTCATTGCGTTATGGGGTTTTTTCTCCCCAGCATTTAATTTCTGCTGCTATCCAGTCAGTCAGTCAGGGTGTTTCCTATTCTCCATATTTTTTTGGATGCCTTTGGATTTTTATGAAATATTCTTGATAAAGTAGAAAGGAAAAGCCACTGTAGCATTTTACACAATGCACCAGAAAGAATGCACTAATAAAGGTGAATACGGCAGAACTGAACATTAACATTCAGGAAAGCACAGAAATACGAGCATTTGGAATGAAAATACACTTTCTAAAACTGCATAAACATAAGAATTTCAGGTACGAATGCCTTTCATTTTATTAGTGATTTTTTTATATCCTACTTCCTGTACTTTACTAGTCAGGAATGACGTGGTTGACGCTGGTGAAAAACAAAGCATCTGTTTTGTACAGTGGTTTTCCTGAAAACACCATCAAACTAATGAGACACAAGAATACGAATAGATTCTGGACCTCCGGATTAAGATGCTACCAATCCTTAATAATGCTTCATGGTTTTAATATCCAAAGTATCAGATGCATTCACTAATTAATGTTCCTGATACTTATTAATCACAGGAAGATAAATAATCATCTCCCCTATATGCACAGACAACTAAACCAGAAAATTACAACCTGAGTTCTTTCAGGTGTAAGTCATTACCATCATAATGCTCTCCCTTGAAACTTTTCATGCTGCTACAAAGATGAGATGACTTGAGTGAGTCTCCTCTTCCTTCTGCCTCTCGCCTCGGTGCCGTTTCAGCTGAAATCCTCACAAGCGTGGGTGCAGACTAAAGCTGTGTATAAAATTAAAAAAGCATGGCATTATTTAAGCTGAGAGGCCCTTCAAATCATGTTTATACAGCAGCCGAGTAGAGAGTTTTGCATGCTCAGCACTTCTGAAAACTAAGCACTACACAATTTTTTGTCCATATAGCATTTTTTTTTTGAGAAAATGAATGGAGGAATCAACATGTTCTCATTTAGCTATAGATCTTTGATTGGTCTGTACTTATGCTAATAGCATAACTATTTATTTGGTATAAATAAGACATTCTCAACTGAAGATTGCTTTTGCAATCCATAGGAGTCGTCTTGAAGAAAAACACTATGAAAAATAATTCAATTGCAGAAATAATTTTTGAACAGGGCCAGAAAGATTGTGCTTGATGTAAGTTAATGAACGCTTCCATATTTGCTGTAAACGCAGCAAAAGCTTCTGGAAAACCACAGCATAAAGAACCCGTGATCACTAGCGAAAGAAAGAAAGGGCACGTGTCAGCAGGTTCCAGGTAACGGAGGTCATGCAAAAATACACAACTGCCTGAGGCCCTGGCCTTTCAGTGCATCATTCTGTGCACATCCTATAGGTATTTCAGTTTCATACAGGCCATAAGAGCTTGCTTACTCTTTCAGAATTTAGGAAACAATGTTGTCAGCTCCACTATTCTCAGATCACTTGCACTCAGTAAAATTCACGAGGCACTGCTAGTTTAATAGTTGGGTTATAAGAACCCATTCCTGCTATATTCCTTTCCTTGAATTTCACATTGATTAGGAATCCTGCATGTGGAATACCTCCAGGAACAGGCTCCAGCCACCCGTGCCAGAATCTCTGATTTTAAAAGTTGTTCCACTCACACTCAGATTGCTGAGTAAGGACTGGAAGACAAAGAATAGCAGCAAGATAGTAGCACAGACACTGAAGGGAAGTGGCAGTAGAAGAAAGGAAAGAAGGGAGGAAGGAAGAGAAGATAAAAGTTGCTGTAAAGTAAGGGAAAGTGCAAATAGCAGACCTTGCAAAGATAGGGAAGGAGGATCCAGCACTTAGATTCAGTGTTAACCCAAGTGATTGTAAAAGTAGTAGTTAGCTTGCAAACAGCAAGAAAGGTAATACGCAAAAATTGCATATTCCAGCAACAGAGACAAATGTGAGAGTGGTGAAAGACCGGCAATAGTAGAGAGCACTTACATGCTCCTGGAAGAGCCATGTAATCTCGCGGACCCAGCTGGGACCATGGATTGAAGCACAGCATGTCCTCCCTCGCAGCTGAGATGGCAGGAGAGGTACCAGCCGGTGCCGTACACTCCAGCGTGTCAGTGCTGCTGCAAACCGGGCAGTCACCCCCTGGCCAACTGCCGTGACACAACGAGGGCAAAACCCCCACAGCTGCACAGGGTCCACTCATCATTCCCATTCATAAGCGTTGCCCACAGCGTAACTACGGGACCGACCCGCTCAGCCAGCTGGGTTTGAGTGGAGTCAGCGTGCCATCTTGTGACTCCCGGGTGAATTACAGACCTGCGCTTTCTGCCCCTCATTCCTTACATCAGCTCTCAAGATTTTCTAAGAACATGAAAGACAGTACAACGTAAGATAGGGTCTAAATAAAAAAACGCTAGGTACAATACCTGTTCTGCTCTCCTCATGACTTTTTAATGTTGGCATTGTTATTCTGTGTGTTTTGATGATTTGATTGCAAGCACTGGGCTAAACAAAAAAAAAACCTTCACAAAAAGCGAGTGTTCATCTCAGAAGTGAACACAAGTGAACAATTCCTCACAAACTGTTCCAATGTCTTTCCTCTAAAAATGTCACCGATACATCAAGATGGTATCCATGTCAAATTCCAGGTTTTCTCTGCCACTTTGAATATACCGTATTAGCGTGCATGCTGAAAAAACGGCACTCCACGTTCCTGCATCGGCCTGAGGTGCTCTAGGCAGAAAGTAACGGTTGAATCGGTGAAGGGAGGTCAGCTCCCTCAGAAAGCTGGTCACACTGGCCAGCGTGAGAGAACTTTACTAGTTTAAAAATCATAGTACGCTGTCTTCAAGGCTGGATGAGGCTTGGAGCAACCTGGTCTAGTGGAAGGTGTCCCTGCCCATGGCAGGGGGGTGGGACTAGATGATCAAAGTCCCTTCCAACCCTAACCATTCTATGATTACACAAGGTAACGCTTCAGCTCACTGGAACACTAGAGGCATACTTGTCCTCCAGCCTGGACCACTGCACCGAGAGATCACCGTGTCGAGTCATGGCGAGCGACATTTTTTTACCTCACAAAAAATGATATTTAAACCCCACAGCGGTCTTGTAGAGACTGTTACAAGGCCCGGAAATAGCCTGACATGTTCGACCCACAGCTGCCCTGGCCGTGTCTCGCTGCGAGCTAGCAGGCCCTTCCCCTCGCTTCAGACCCCACATGCGGAGCCCGCCACAACACCGCGCCCCGCCGGGTCCTTCGCGGGGCTGATGTGGCGGCTCCCGTCGGGCCGTACCATGCGGCCACGCCGCCCGCGGGGGGGTGGGCAGTGCCGCGGCCGAGCACTAACGCGCCGGTGTCAGCGCAGCACAGCGCACGCCTCCCCCTCTGCGCGATTTTGGTAGCGCCCCCGCGGGCGCCACCAGCCTTCGGGTGAGCGCATGGTGGAAGGTTTGTAGGGGGGTGGCGGGCAGATTTGGCATCAGGGTTGGCTTGTCACCTCCCGGCTTGCGCTGGACAGGGAAATACCTCTCGGCTGAGCTGCCGAAAACGCAGGATGGCTTCACTCTGCGTCTACACAGCTAAATGTCACGGCGCTTCCGTCTTACGGCTTCCTGAAAAATGGTTCGGCCGAACCCCACCTCAATAGACTAGAAGGAGGCGCCATATTGGGCTCAACCACAGCGAGGCACGAAATGGGGGTAACCACGGCTGCCGTGGGATGAGAAGGACCAGAAGCTACGACTGGCTGCGCGACGAGTGGGTGACGAAAGGGACGGCAGCTGCCTCTCAGCGGAGCGGGGAGAAGGCGGCGCTGGGCAGAATTACGGCGGAGCAAAGTTTCCCCCCCTCCCGCCCCGCGCCGGTTGGTAGGCGCCGCCGCGCGAGGCCCGCTGGGCCTGGCGCACATGGCCCGGCAGTAGGAGCCTCCTCGCCCCTCCCCCGCTCCTTTCCCCGTCGCGCTCGAGTTGGGAGCGCGCGGCCGGCCCGGCCCCGCACCGAGCCCCATGCAGGACACCGAGGAGAGCCCGGCGGCCGCCGCGCCGTCCGACGGCCAGGGGCCCGAAGAGGAACCCGAGCAGACGGACGGGCCGCCGCCAGCGGCGGAGCCGCCGCAGCAGCAGGAGGAGGAGGAGGAGGAGGGAGAGGGGCCGGAGGGAGAAGGCGAGTGTGCGGCGCCGCCGGCCCCCCCCGAGCCGCCCGCCGCTGAGGAGCCTGTTGCCGCCGCCGAGCTCGAGCAGCCGTCGCCTCAGCCGGCCTCGCCTCAGCCGCTGTCCGGCCGCGAAAGCCCCGCGAAGGCCGAGCCCGAGGCCGAGCCGCCGGCTGGGGCCGAGCCCGAGGCCGAGCTAGCGGCGGAGGCCGAGACCGAGGCGCCGTCGGAAGCCGAGGCGCCGGTCGAGCCCAGCGCGGCGCAGGAGGATGAGGAGGCCGCGCCCGCCGCCCCGGTCGAGCCCGAGGACGAGATTTCCTTCAGCGATCCCGAGGACTTCGTGGACGACATCAGCGACGAAGGTACGGGCGGCGGGGCCTGCTCAGGCCGGCTGCGAGGCGAAGGGAGGGGCCGCGGGGAGGCGGGAGAGCTCCGGCCGTGGGCCCCGGTCCTGCCCGCCGCGGAGGAGTACTGGGCAGGCCGCGGCTGCTGGGGGCCGAGCTGGCTGGAGCCGTACAGCCCGCCGCTCCCGGGACCGTGTCAAGGGGCGCAGGCAGCGGCCGCCTCGGGGATGCCATGGGTACGGTGGCTGGTCGTACCATCCCGGGAGTGTGCGTGCGGAACCGGGTCCTATGCTAGGAAACGCTCCGTTTTTCCGAGCCCCTGTGGGCCTGGCAGCTGGCTCGTCCCGTGTGTGCCGTGGCGGCCTCTCAGGCGTGGTAGTGGACTGCTCACAGTACTGAGCACGCGTCTTCACGGTAGCAGTGTTTCTTACATGAACTTTCTGGCGTATAAGTGCACCGTGCAAGTACCGTTTAATTGCTGTTCTTAGATTTACTGTCACATTTCCAAGTGTCGATCTGTGGTCTACTCACAAAGTGAAATAATCACCTTTTGTGCTTTCAGTTTGCGTCCATTAGATAACTGTAAAAACAGAAGTTTTGAATTGTTAACCAGATGTTTACAAACTAGATTTCACCATTCTATTTCTTCCATGCATCCAGAGTGAAATCCATAGGTAGATAGTAAGGGTTTGAGAAGAGTTAGTTGTCATGAGGATGTGGCTTAGGTACTTTGTGACAAGAAAATTATTTCTGGCAGTTGGCATATGGGAATTAGAAGTCTATTCAAGTATTTCTCAGATAAATTTTTCAAGACAAATCATCTCAGTTCTTGAATAGCAAAAGTATTTATTTTGCTGATACTTGTTCTAGCATATGTGCTATTGTAGGGTCTTGTGTACATGTATCCTGCATGTTATGGGGTCTTACTTGTATTAGAACTGGAAAAATGTTTCTTAAAGCATGCAGTTGTTTGTATGTCAGTCGTTTTTTTCAATTGGCAGTGGAATGCAGGTAATATATGTGCCTTCTCGTGTTCCAGTCCTGTGTTTAGCTTAATAAAATGGCAGTAAAGTAACTTGGATTAAGAAAGTGTGTGCTATTCTCAATTTAGTACTCTGTATAGCTCTTCCAACTTGCACATTTGCTTCTTAAAGAGAAAAGTATGCAAGTATGTAGCTGGATTCTTTTTGTCTAGTTGTTTGCTTGATACACTTTGTATATCATGATTATTGTGTTCTTTTGTGTCTATTCAGCAACTAGACATTTTCTATCCTCACCTGTTTTATTGTTAAGGATTAATTTGGTTAGCTTCACAGCTGAATGAATAATACAGTGGTAGCAGCTGAATTACAGCATTTAAGTTTAGTCACTCTTGCCGGTCTGGCTTTCCATGTGTGCGTTACTTCCTGAGTTTCCCTATTCCTTTCCCCTTATCTTGATGACTCCCCAGGGGAAAGACAGTCCATCAGGGTCACTGAGCCAAGGATATTTCAATGCTTGTGTTAACATTACATCTTCAGGAACACGTTAGAGCTGGACTAGCTTTGGGATTGGTCCTTCTCAGGTGCATTACTTCCATTTTTTTTTTTCCAGAATGGTTGTGGCGTGGCAGAACAGCTGATCCAGTTCAAGCAGGAGAAGGGATGTCAGATAACTGCATGAAGCTTTAGTTCAGATAATGAGTCGTCCTTAAAATACTGCCACCTGGAGATAGCTGTGTACCCACCACACCCTGCTTTTCTTGTGGTGGAGTAACAGCTGGCTAAACCAGCTTTGTACCCTTTGAAGATTCCTTTGTTCACAACTTTGAATTTAAGGTAGAGGAAGGGTACAATGTAGGCATGTGTCTTAAACCTGTTACAGTTTTGCTTCAAGACAGGGTACTGTATTACACATGAATCTAAATATACATTCCTTGGTCTGTCTGTAGGCCTGCAAAGGCTTTTGTGAGAAGAGGTTATGGAATAATGACTAATAGAGCCTACAAAATTAGCATTGTGTGCATGTTTTTGTTGTTTGGGTTTTTTTTTTCTTGTAGGCTTCTGTGAAAATGTCCTTGTGGGATGTGCTTTCATTTTATGTGACCTGAAAACCTAAGATACGGGATTATAGGGTAAATAAGGAATTCACACATTATTTTACAGTAATATCAGATTTTTAAATTCCTCTTTCCAGTCCTTACAGCTTTTGTAGGCATAGCAGATGCTTCACTGCATGTGTCTGGAATCCTCAAGTGATTACCTATCAGTAGGTAATTGTCAGTGTACTGTCAGCTCCCTGGAGAATGGCTTACTCCTCAAAGAGTATCTTAAGATACTGTGTATGCTAGGAAGCTAACTTGCAGCCATCATCTGTGGTGTTCTCTTCAACTTTATAGCAAAAAGTTGAAGAACAGGAAGGTGGTCCAAAATACCTTGGGTAGCAACTTAAAGCACTCTTTAATCTGTGTGATAGGGTGCTGTCTGTGGAGTGATTCCCTGTAGCCATTTCTGTACTTTTGAAAGAAGTCAGGGTTTTGCTCTATGTTCCATTTTCCTTCTACTTCTTATGATTTGTGCCAAATAGCGCTCTTAAAGTTGTCATCATCTGTGATCATGCTCATGGGGACTGGTGCCTCTATCTTCACATGAAGTTTTTTGCTCATCCTCAGTGATCTGTGTGGTTTTGTGCTATCAGAATATCTGTTGTTAACTCTGTTTTTTTTAATGAACTTCTACTGTGCTTGACTTCTTTTCCCAGTTTTCAGTCTGCTGCTTCCCACTAAGAGCTCTCTTCTAGCTTGTTTCTTGAACATTCACTTCTACAAGTCCTCCTGCTGTTCACTCACCTCGGTGTTGTATGCTGTTCACTGGATATCCGACTTTCTCTGAAGTGTAATATGTGGTCTTAGCCATTTCTGAGTAGTTGCTGCAACCTATAACTAGTTACTATAAATGAGAGAAGTTTGTGTGTACAGTCTAAAGTGTGCAGAGTAAGTAAAATGATGTAACATGGAGGAACCATTATTCTCTAACTTCAGCTTTCTTTAGTTGCTGCCATTAATAGTAGGTTTTCACAATTTCTGGGTCTTTGTTTTTATTATACAAGTTAGCATCTTTTAACTTGTTATTTGTAGTTCCTGTATGCACATGGAAAGCATCTTTTTGGATAATAAATGGTACACACAGCAACACTTTGAGAGTACTACATAATCTTGGTGGTGGTAGCATCTGTTTATGCATAAACTGTTGTGAAACATTGCTCTGAATCAATGGAAAGCTTCACTTGTAATCTGTAACTTTAAGCTTCAACAGATTATTTAAGACCAAGGTGTTTTGGTAGTTTGAAATTCAAAGCAAGTGTATTTCTTCACTGCTAGAGAACTTTTCAGTGCTGTTACTGGACAGAATAATTTCTAGAATTCAAATACCAGCAAAATTCTGTAAAAATGTCCTAATGTCAGCATGTCTAACACCCTTTTTCAGTTCTCGTATTTTAAATGTTTCTGTGTGGATTTTTTTCCCCTGGTCTGTGAATGCTGTGTATAATCTGATCTCCAGATTTTATCTTTATATTCTAATTCAGAAGTATAGTGGCATGCGCTTCCTGTCTAGTCTTGCATTTGATAGTGATGTTCACGTAAGCTTAAAGCTCAGTGCAGATATGCATGTGTATTTTTCCTATTTATGTGGCATGTGTGAAACTGCCATTCATTTCAGCCTGTTTGGCTTTTTTTGTTAGCAGAGTATCTATCCTGGTCCATTTAGTTACATTAAACTAGGAATATCGGTAAAACATAAATAATCTGCCCCTCCTGTTTCTTTAGGACACAATAATGCTATCATGCTAATAAATTGCAGGGGCATGTGAAACAATCAGTAATCTAGACAAGAATTAAAGTGTATATTTGAATAAGATAGCTGGGGTTAGCATGGGATTTTATGCCACGTAAAGGTTTAAAAATAACCTTAGGTTGAGGTTATTTGAGAGATTGTTTGGATATCCTTGTCTTTAGCCATTCTAGTTCAATCCCTTGAGGACTGAATCATTGATGTACTTTTTCTGTTTCTTCTTGGATCTACAGGTCAGCACTTCTCTGTAGTTAGGTGATATTAGTTTGAGAAGTGTCTATATTTGTACAGTAGCAGTGGGATTTAGTTGGTGAATGCAGAACAGCCTAATAGAATGGACTTGAGGAACAGATCAAAGTTACATAGGTCTAGAACTCTACAGAATGTATGTCTAGAACCTCACCACGTAAAAGTAATGCAGCATTGCTGTTGGAGCTCCTGACTGTGTGTCCAAGTTAGAGGTGTACTTTGTACCTTTTAACTCCTTTTCATCCCAGTGTGTGAGAGCAAGCCGCAGCTGCAGTTACAGTCCTTCTGAATGTTCTCCTTTCTGAGTATGGGAAACTTCAAGGATATCATAAGCAGTCCCTGACAGTGTAGGGACTAACAAACCATCCCACCAGCAAGTAATCTCAAAATTTGTAAGATGATATAAGAAAGGGGAATTAGTATGGTTGAAGACTATCCAGAGTATGAAAAGGTATGTGCTTGCCTTCAGGTGCTGCTTGCTTAATAAGTATGGTTTTAAGTGTCTTGTCTTAGATGTTCATTTTTGTGTTTAATTAAAGGTTTAGATTGAGTGTGTTATCAAATGTAATTATAGTGATGCTAAGACATGCAGAGCTTCCAGTATGCAGATAGTTTTGAATTATGCTAAAACTTGTGTAATTTGTGAGGGAGGTACATGTTACATTTCTTTTTATCAAAGTCATCGGGTTATAGTTTGAGCAAGGCTGCTAGTCAGAGCTTGGGTAGTAAATCTTATAGATGTCTATGCTGTTGTCGATTTTGAAGACTTAGTGAGCCAGTTCCAACTCCTGCAACAGGCTAATAGCGCAAGTGTCGAGATCCATCCTCAATGTAAGGTATTTACAGGTTGTCTTGAAGACAAGGAAGTCTCCAAGCAGCTAACTCTGGAAGTCTTTCTTGAAGTTTGTCACGAAACTGCGCAATCATCCTCTTAGCACGGCAGTGTTGTGTAGTCGCTTCAGTTGTTTCTCTCATAGGATGTTCATTCACTACAGTTTCTGAAGTGATTCTTGGAATTGCCTGAAATTTGAAGCCTTCCTGTTCTCTTACAACCCTTAGTCTTAATCTGTCTACCTCCTTAATGATGTAGACTGTTGCCTTAGTTTCTTTTTTCCTTTGCAGAACTGCTTGGTGATGTACTGAAAGATCGGCCACAGGAAGCAGATGGAATTGACTCGGTAATTGTCGTGGATAACGTTCCCCAGGTTGGACCAGACCGACTTGAGAAACTGAAGAATGTAATTCACAAAATATTTTCCAAGTTTGGTAAAATTATCAATGAATTTTATCCAGAAGCAGATGGGAAGACAAAAGGGTAAGTCATGGTAACTCCTCCTGAAAATAGGATTGGAACACTGCTCTGACTTACCCGTGATTATTAGTGTTAATACTTCATTGCCAGTTTTTATGGTGACCACATAGTCATGCTCATGACTTTCCTCTGTCTTGGTACAATCCTGACACCTAATCTTGGTGACAAATGAAAATTCCCGAGGGAGCTGAGAAGCTTAATAGCTCATTAAGCTGTGGGGCAGGGGATTAATTGTGGAAGAAGTTTAGCTGGGTTTGGAAGAGAAATTTCTGTGCAGTACTAAATGAATTTTGTTAATTTTCTGCTATGACTAATAAATAGGTTAAAGGTCCTTTGTAGTTAAAATCTTAGTAGCAGTGGATGTACTGTTTATTGCAAAATGGACTGTCAATATTCTGCCTCTGGTTGCCACTGCTTATGCTTACATTAGTGGCTTCAGCTTCCATAAGTTCAGGGAGCCCTTCCCAGGACTCTTTTTTTTTCCCCTTTGCCATACTTCTGATCCCTGTTCCTGGTTAATTGCAGCATCTGAAATTCAGAAGAATGCTAACCAGGTGTGATCAAACCCAGAGGGAGAGGGCAAAGGAAAGAAATTTGATTTTTGCCTGGTTTCTCTCCCTAAATCTGATACATATGAGGTTCTGCTGAGACTTGTTACTGTGGTTAGAGTAGCATATATTTTGGAGTGTGGGAGGAATGGTCATTTAGAAGACATCAAAAAAGTGGGTTTTCTGTAGCGGAGGTATTGTCAGTTCTGTACTGTCATGTGAGAAAATTATACTGTCTGTGTTCATGCCTCTGCTTGAGGCAGTGTCTGACAGTCCTCAGTACTGTTAATTTTACCATCTAGCATGTAGCCCAGCAGACTTATTGGTGGCAAGAAGGAAGCTGAATTATATTTGATGTAATTGAAAAATAAGAGTGGTGCTTTGAGGTGCCTGTGACAGCAAGATTTACAATTTCTGAACATGATCTGTCATTCAGCTGGAAAGAGACCCACACTTAACCTGCCTGTTATTAGCTCTTGTTCTGTGTTGCGTTGAACTTGCATTTGTCGCTTAGTCCAGCCCATTTACAGGAAGGATATCAGCTTAATTCAGGTCAAGTCCATACAGCCAAAAAGTGTGTATGTGCCTGTGGCCAAAATGGAGATTAAATGCTTTCGATCCTAACTAGGAAGGGACAAGGCAAGAAGTTATTTTATAGATGCTCTGTACTGAGTTCTTAGTTCATACCTAAGTTTTTTATTTTATTTTATTTATTTTTTTGTTATGAGGCTGTTACGTAGTCAACGATGACTCCCTGCTTTTGTCTTCCTTTATTGTAGGTATATCTTTCTGGAGTACATGTCTCCGTCTCATGCAGTGGATGCTGTGAAGAATGCAGATGGGTACAAACTGGATAAACAGCACACTTTCAGAGTCAACCTTTTCACAGACTTTGATAAGTGAGTGCAGCTGATCTGTGTATCTGTAGATTTTAAGACTCTAATCAAGAGTGTCTGCACAAAGTGTAACCAATCAAATTGCTTTTTCAGGTACATGACAATCAGCGATGAATGGGAAATCCCTGAGAAACAGCCCTTCAAGGATTTGGTAAGGGTTTTTGGGGAAGTGGAAAGAATATTCAGCTTAATATGAAATGATTACTTCATTGCTGGAGTGTTCATATGGAAATAGAAACGATGTATTCATAGGGGTGTTACAAGTAGCAGTAGTGATGGTGTGCTGCTGTTCCTTCCTTCTCACTGGCATGAAGTGACGGGAAGAACATAGTTGTTTTGCTTAGGAGTTCCACACAGGGTGGCAATTAAGAATAAATAATGATTTTGCACAGGTAATTTAAAAGTAGAATTTTGAAAGCATCTTCCTATGCTTTTAAATATTTGAGGCAAACTTCTGTGTTTATTGCCATTAGCTTTGTAAAAAGTCTTGTGGAAGAAGGGATATTTTTTAAAAATTAAAAACCAAACATAAACACAACAAAACCATCTGAAGTTGTTTTAGGCAAGAAGTGTTAAACATCATCAAAACACCTTGAAAGTCCACCTTTTTATGATCTGTTCTTTTAGCATCCAGTAGGCAGTAGTTTGAATTAATTAACTTCTCTTTAAAAACTTGCCTGTGAAGGTTAGAATCCAAAGTTGCATGCTCTGTGTAAGACCAACTTCCACCTGCCAGGTAGATAGTAGTTTGGGGAAACTTAGTGTTTTAGCCTTTGACTCACTAATAATCTTTTTACTTTTGTTTTTCCTTAGGGGAATCTCCGATACTGGTTGGAAGATCCTGATTGTAGGGATCAGTACAGTGTGATCTTTGAGTCAGGAGACCGGACCTCAATTTTTTGGAATGATATCAAGGAACCTGTTCAAATTGAGGACAGACCAGTGAGTGTCCTGGAAGTGCTGTACATTGCAGATACACTGTCAGTCTCATTTGGTTTATGACATTTTAGGCTTTATAATTTTTTTAAATGACATTTTTTTTGCCCCATTGCTGAAATACTTTTTTCTTCCTTTTCGAGAGGAGTGGTGAAATTACATCCTTTAGAATTAGACTTAACTCCACATTTGTTTTACCTAAGCAGCTAACTTGCATGGGGTGTTTTTTTCCAAACTGGTCCAAGATGCCTATTAGTTTCCTTCATCTGTGTATTAGAGCTGAATCAGAAAGACTTGAAATTTGCAAAGTCAGAGTTTGAGGAGTATTGTTTGTCAGAGCTGAGTGTGTGCTTTTAAGTATGCTGCTTCTGATCGTGTTTTGCTTTTTTGCTGACCACGGAAGTGCTGAAGAGGAATAGCTGGTTTGGTAACAGCATATAAAAGGGAGAGTCGGTGTGTCTGTCTGCTGCAGGCAGGTGACTTGCTGAGAACTGTTGGTTCCCAGAAGCATTTTCTTTAATAATCATTATGCATTACAGTAGAAAGAAGTTGGCTCTGGGATGATGAGTAATTTTGCTCATCCCCATGGTCACCAGCCATGGCCTATATTGCCAAAACCTCTCTAACTTAGCTGAAGGTCAGGAGCTGTATTGTTGTTAAGAAATTCAAAATACTTACCCTTACTTCTGAGAGGAGTATGTTCTTACCAGGGCTGAAGGGCAACAAGGAAGCAGCCTGTTAGGTGGGTTTAATTGTTAGTATAAAAAGGTGGTCACAGTATCTGGAAAATGGTTTTGGTGATCAGTAAATTGAAAAGGCCTCAACTGACAGTTTTCAGCCTGAAGTACTGTGTATTATGTGCATGAAATTAAACTCCACTAGTCCAAGGTATCACTAATTCAGAGATCTTCACTTAATAAATGGATTTTCAAAATGTGATGCATAAAGCCAGACATTAATTCTCTTCCCTTCAGGAATCCAGTATGAAATTAAACTTTCGTGTATTCTTTTATTTATTTTTAATCCAGCGGTGGACAGAAACCTATGTACGTTGGTCCCCAAAAGGTACCTACTTGGCTACATTCCACCAGAGAGGCATTGCACTTTGGGGTGGAGAGAAGTTCAAGCAAATTCAAAGGTTTAGTCACCAGGGAGTGCAGCTTATTGACTTCTCACCGTGTGAAAGGTATGGAGTATGACCTTGGTTAGGGCTAAGGTATCGAAAGCATGAAGCACACACATTCTGGCTGCTGTGCTTTCAAATCTCATGTGGTTGGGGTCTTATGTTCTTCTTTGCCAGTACTGCTTTTCATGCATAAATCCTTCTTAGAATGAGTGAAACTCTGCCTGACTTTTCTTCGATTTCAGGAAAGCTACTTAGTCTGGAATAACTGCTCTACAGAACTGAGCTGGCAAGTTTCCTCAAAGATGTTGTTATCCCAAGGGAGAAGACCATGTTTTTTCTCATTAGTTGGATGGGATGTCTGTAGTGTTAGTTAGATTTATAGTTTTCAGCGAAGTTTCAGTTGAGTAGCATCCTCCAAACGTGTAGTACTGAAATTAATTCCTTAAGCTCTCTTTAATGTTAAAGAGCTCTTTAAAGAAGGCTGAAATAATTTTCAGGACTGAGATGCATCTTGTTTTGCTAGTTTCCAAGTAACATATTTGGAAGCAATTAGGTTTTATATTTTACTGTATAAGAGGTACTGTTTAAGTGGAGAAGTCTAGCATACCTATAGTTCAGGTTGGCTAAGGTAAATGGGTTTATATTTGGTTCAAAACCAATGATGTTCTCATGGCAAAACTATATAGTAGGTAGTAGTGTATTTGGTGAGTTCCCCTCTCTTGTAACATCAGTATGGGAAGACTTATATGTAAATCTAGGGTCTTTTCAGCCAGAGGGATGCCAGGGAAATACTGTGTCTTGGAAGCTTTCTCCCCCTTTATCATACTGTTCTTATTTTTCCCTCCTCTCCAAAAAAAAAAGTCCTGTTAGAGAAACTGTTGTTTGAAAGTGCATTGTAATTAAATATTACTTGGACGAAAGCCTGCTTACACTGACATATTAGATGAAGTCTGAGTAGTGAAATTGATAATTTCTTTTGTAGGTATTTAGTGACCTTCAGCCCTTTGATGGACACGCAGGATGACCCTCAGGCTATTATCATCTGGGATATTCTGACAGGGCAGAAGAAGAGAGGATTCCACTGTGAGAACTCAGCTCACTGGCCTATTTTTAAGTAGGTTGAGAAACAGAATTAGAGAGAAGTAGTCCCAGACTTCATTAATAAAAAGGCAGTTCCTGTCTAATATTCTTTTTTTCTTTTTATTTACTTAGGTGGAGTCATGATGGTAAATTCTTTGCTCGAATGACTTCAGATACCCTCAGCATCTATGAAACACCTGTAAGTTCTTGCCTTTTTTTGCTTAGTGCTTATTGCATTATAACATCAGTGTTTCCTATGGTATCTATTTTAAGGGATGCATTTTAATAATACCCTCTAGAGCTGGGCTTACAAGTGGAGAAAACTATTTGCTCCTGTCTTGTTCTTTTCTGGCTGAAAAACTTGAGCTGATTTTGACAGTAAATTTCACACCATGCTTCTGGAAGGACTAGACAGCTCAATATATAGTGCTTATAAGAGTCAGTAGGATCAAGGTTATGTGGTGCCTCCCAGCTCTCGTTAGCAGGTGAGTGCCAAAGTACCCAAAAAGCACTATAAATTGCAGCCGAATCTAGTCTGTTTTGCTTTTTCATGATAATTCAGGCTGCTGTACTCATTAATTCTGTGCAGCGATTTTGATTTTATTTGTAATTGTGGTATACATATGTTCATACTAAAACTAGGGATGCAGGATCTCTGAAAACTACAGTTTCCT
Organism: Rhynochetos jubatus; assembly: GCA_027574665.1. Lineage (NCBI taxonomy): Eukaryota > Metazoa > Chordata > Aves > Eurypygiformes > Rhynochetidae > Rhynochetos > Rhynochetos jubatus. Next base: position 20,430,810 of record CM050664.1, read on the forward strand.
GCTTTATGTGCTCTAATAATAATCAGGGCAGAAGGTGCACGTGTAAATATAAGAATGTTACTAACTTGAAAATTCACACCTTTCTTTTAGTCTATGGGTTTGTTGGACAAAAAAAGCTTGAAAATCACTGGGATAAGGTGAGTCTAAACCTTTGTGAAGATAACTGCTCTCTTCAGTTAGATTCTTTTTCTGGGGCTTCGTTATGGCGAGAGGAATCTTCAGACTTGACTAGAGCTAAAGGCCTCGTGCTGAAGTGGTCAGATTAGACAAACTGGCAAAAAGGAATGGAAAATTCTCCACTTACTGATGTGTGTAGTTGACAGCTTGTGTGCCTTGAAATCCTCTGTGGTACAGCTTACTCCAGGGTCTAGCTTTGGAGTCCTCTTCCTTATCTACAAAACCAAACTGGAATGCAGTTTGTTAAGGAATATCTCCCTGACGTGATTTGTATGCTGCTTAAAACAGTGTGCTGTATGCTGTCTTTTGGGAATAGGTTTGGTTTCGTGTGTCTGCACAACAGAGATTCCTGTGGGAGTGTTTGGGGTACTTCTGTGTAAAGCAACAAGAAAATTGTCCAGTGTAACTTAATAGGGTTTTTCCTAGTTGGTTTAACCAGCCTGTTTCTTAGCTCTTTGGGTGTAACCCCTACTGTTTAGTGAAGTGTACTGTTTTGATAACAGTGGTGATAGAGCAAGTTTAAATAGCAGTTTAAAAGTCTGCTTTGGTATGATATGTGTAAACTGTTCTCAGTTGCTTATCTGTATCTGTCTTTATTACTGAGAGCTGATATTTGTCTTCCACATTCAGATACAATGATGAAAATGATGTCTGCTTCTAATGTCTCTAACTAAAACCAGCATGTTTTTAACTTTCTTCCTGTAGAGACTTCTCATGGTCTCCAGGTGGTAACATAATTGCTTTCTGGGTGCCTGAGGACAAAGACATACCAGCAAGAGTGACTTTGATGCAGCTGCCTTCTAGACAAGAAATTCGTGTACGGAATTTGTTTAATGTCGTAGATTGTAAACTCCACTGGCAGAAGAACGGGGATTACCTGTGTGTGAAGGTGGACAGGACTCCCAAAGGCACACAGGTATGTGGATTCTGATCTCATCCATAAATGCTGGTTCTCATGCTGACACTTTGTTTTCTTATGGGACTGTCTCTTAACATAGAAAGCATAAATGATATAATGCCAAAAGTATTACTTATTTTACAAGTTGAATATGAGGCATGTGGAGAGCAAAACGTATGCAGTGTTCACATCCAAGATTTGCTTTTACTTTAGTGGCATCTTGGACTTGGGTGAGAGCTGTATGTTTCACCTCTTTTCCAACTCCTTGTTAAGCAGTTGTTGAACAACCCAGAGGTCATGTTGTACAATGTGCCACATGTTTATCTGTCTTAATTAAATTTCCTAACATTCTGAAAAGAAGCAAATACTTTTGTACAATTCTTCAGCTACACGTTATCAGAACAAGAAAGTCTCGAATGTGCTTAGTAATGAGGTATGCTGTATTTATCTGCTCTCCTTAAAGAAACGCATCTCCACTCTGTCATCCTGCACCCTGAAAGGCTGATTGTGTAGTTGTCCTTCTGTGCCGTGTGATAAAATTATTTGCTTTACTGCTTCTGTGCTGGATAATGAGCTGGTCTTTGCCTTTACAGGGAGTAGTGACCAACTTTGAAATATTCCGAATGAGAGAGAAACAGGTGCCTGTGGATGTGGTGGAAATGAAAGGTAGTGTCAAGTATTTCCTTACTTTTGATCTTTAACTTTGAGTACACACTTGCATGTTTCTTAGAAATTCCTGTCAACGTGTGACATAATTAGGAAGTTAACTCTTGGTAGGAGCTACCATATTCATGTTGCAGGGCATCTCATGTAAAAATGAGAAATCAAAATTTGTTGCTGTTTATGCTTGTGAGGGACTTAACAAATCTTCGTTTCTGTCATTTTTCATTAATAAAGATGGTAGAGCTGCTAATATGAGCATATTTTGTAGAAAATGGGAGACTTGGGAGCTACTGTTTGACTGAAACACTTCCCGTAACTCCCTGGATTTGCCTTATCAAGCTGTGTTTTACAAGATGGTCTATATGGCAAGTCTGTTAACTGATGGCTTCCTTCTCCAGTGTCTTGGTTTTCTTGAACTGCTTGAAAGCAGAGCTTTGTGTTGTCTTTTGACAGAGTTTTGACGCCCCCCTTTTTTTGTTACAGAAAGCATCATAGCCTTTGCTTGGGAACCAAATGGAAGCAAGTTTGCTGTGTTGCATGGAGAAACTCCACGAATTTCAGTTTCCTTTTACCATGTTAAAAACAATGGGAAAATAGAACTTATAAGTAAGTGACTGAAAAAAACAAGTGAAAGGTGCAGACGCTAAGCATTTTGTGTGGCAAAAGATTCACTAAACTCAAAATGTGGCAGTTTGACTGTGGCAATAGGTACTACACCTGACATTGTATTCTAGAAATCCAAATTTCTGGTGACAGCTAAACTCTTTTCCCTTTGAATCAGTTCAGGGTCTGGGAATAAATGAGCCACAAGCTAGAATAATGTTGTGGCTGTGGGAAGTTCATGTGAGGTGATAGCAGAGACTTGTCTCACTTTAGATAAAATTTATTCCCAAATTGGGTGTTAAGGTCTTCTCGTCGTTTTTTTCTGCTGGCTTCGGGTGTTCTGGTGCTAGTGGGTTTTGTCTTTAGATGTGTAGAGCTAAGGGCTGTTGTTAGGACTTGCTTGCAGAGTTCAGAAATGTCTCCTGAGGAATGGATGGAGTTGACTGCTTGTAAGCCAACTGATGGCATTGGATTGAAATATTTTTCTGACTTTGTCGTCTTTCTGTCCAGAAACGTTTGATAAACAGCAGGCAAACACGATATTCTGGAGTCCTCAAGGGCAATTTGTGGTGTTGGCTGGCCTCAGAAGGTGAGTATTGTGCGCGTTAATGAACATCACGTTTGTTTTAAGGAGGAAAGATACTGGAGTATCTCATCCAGAAGTGTTTGGGCTCTCCATGAATGTTGCATTACTGTGTAATCCTGATACAGCTTTGCCAAAGCAAAGGAAGAGATGCAATTTCATGATGTAGCTTAGTCCTTTGTAACTTTTACTTGCTATTTTTGTGACATGAAATGAAGAATGCATTTTTCAACAGAAAAGTGGGTTTTTAGAAACACTTTTCAGCTGTTTTAGTTAAGTACTGACTCTAATCCAATTTGCACAGTGCATTTGTTGTCATAGCCTTGTGCCTCCTCATGGCCTATACCTCTTAACTCTTGCAAAACAGCTTTGCCATTATCAAGGAATTTTCATGTTAGAGCAAGTGAAAATTATTTTTATGACCCAGTTGAGTAGTATTTGCCTGCTTAAATATGTCTAAGCATATGATTGGTAAACCTTGGCTGTTGCTTGCCTATTGCCTGTTTTCACTGTGACTTTAAGAACAGAAATAAAATGGGTTAAGGGTCACTGAACATAGAAATAAAAGCGTCATTCTTGGATTTCTGGTTTTATTCATCACATTACTTTCTAAACAGAGACTGGTATGAGCCTGTCTCTTGGTTGCTTTGAAAATTTATCTTTGTAGTGAGGAGTTGTAAAGATGCAGCTTGTGAAATGTTTTTTAAAAACCAAGCTAGACTAGTGTGTAAAACATTCTGTCTTGTTTTGTCTTTGCAGCATGAATGGTGCCTTAGCATTTGTTGATACATCTGACTGCACCATGATGAATATTGCCGAACACTATACAGCTTCAGATGTGGAATGGGATCCCACAGGCAGATATATTGTGACTTCTGTGTCTTGGTGGAGCCACAAGGTACTAATGTGCTCTTTTCTTTTCTCTTACAGAGGTATTGGAAGGGGCTGTTGGTTAGGAAGAGAAAACCAAACCCTGTCACTGTCGTCTGCCTTAAAACCTGCACCATGGTTTTATATGTTAATTTCAGAACATCACCATTTATATGGACCATTAGCTTCACCAGTTGTCCAAAACAGCTTCTGAAAGGGCAGTTCATGAGTCTAAACCGAGTGTCCTTTTTTCTGAAATTTCACTGTCTTTAGTGGTTTGAAACTTGATCTCCTTGTGGTCCACACAGAACGGTAGGCTTTATTCCACTTGCCATTACTTTTGCATGGTTCCAGCCACTGCACTGTAATCCTATCCTGTTTAAATACAGAATCTGAGACTGGAGAATATGGTAGAAGGGCTGTCTTAGTTTTAAACTGTTGTGATCCTTTAGAAGGTAACTTCTTGCAAAGCTTCAGTGGAACAAATGTTTTGCTGAGGAATTTGACTTGTGCAAGGAAGGCACTAACAACAAGAGCACCGTGGTTCTTCTGACTAGTGGTGCTGATTTTATAAAAAAGACCTGTAAGACATGAAGTGAGGACTGCAGTGTGAATTATAACTTCTCTTGACGGAGATGGTGCATTCCTCCTCCAGGTGGACAATGCGTATTGGTTATGGACCTTCCAAGGCCGTCTGCTTCAGAAAAATAACAAGGAAAGGTTCTGTCAGCTTCTCTGGAGACCACGACCAGCTACCTTGCTCAGTGAAGATCAAATAAAGGTAGTGTATATTCCACTGACTTCCTGCTGACATTGATTTGATGTATAAACACACTTGGTTTACTCCCTCTTCTTGAGGGTGGAGCTTGAACTGTTAGAGTTACACTACTCCCTATCGTTCTGAATTTGTGAAAAAACATACAGCTGTAGGGGATCTCACTTCTGGCGATGACTGTAAATATTAACTGGCCTACAGGCTCAGAATAGAAGTTATTTTACCACATGTTCTTACAGTTAGAGTGAAAGGGTATAAATAACAAAATTTGATTTAGTTGTCCAGATTGCACTAATTGCACGTGTACACTTACGTGATCAGTGAGCCAGGAAGAACAAACAAAATTACATGGAAAGGAAATTGTCTGGAAGAAGAGATATTTTTTTTTTTTAAAAGGCATAGGCTTACAGAAGTTCTTACACAAAGTGATGGTTGTGATTGCAAGTCCGATATCCTAGTTGAAATAAAATTCCCTCTTTTACAGCAAATTAAGAAGGACCTGAAGAAGTACTCCAAGATATTTGAGCAGAAGGATCGCCTGAGCCAGTCCAAAGCTTCAAAGGCAAGGCCCTTTTGGAATATAATAATGTAGACAAAACTGTAGTAACCTGTCCCTAGTTATTTTGTAATGGTGATATGTAAGTTAAATTCTTTTATAACAAACATCTGTGTTTAGGTGGTTAGAGATGGTTCCAGTAGGTAGTTCAGACAGATGCTGCTGAGCGGTCAGGTTAAACAGTAATGAATCTGGAGAGGTGCTGGTGTTACCTCCAAGGTGGTAAAATTTTGAGGTTCTTAGTGAGTTGGTATATTAGTCAGTCTTTAAATTAAGAAAAGCTCTTTAAAAAAAAAAAACCAACAAAAACCCACGTCACAAAACCCCAGCTTTTTGGTGAGAGGTATCTTTTGTTTAAGTTGGTAATAAGTGGGTTTATGAGAAAAAAGTTTGACTTGGTAACAAACGTATTGCATGTGGATTGGATTGACTGGGGAGGTTTAACAACCCTTCCTGCCTCTGTAGGAGCTAGTGGAAAGGAGACGCACAATGATGGAAGAGTTCAGAAAGTACCGCAAGATGGCACAAGAGTTGTACATGGAGCAGAGGAACGAGCGTTTAGAGCTTCGTGGAGGTAAGTGCTACACTTGCAAAGACTTGCCGCTATATAACTGCTGCTTCTTACCAAGTAACAGCCCTGTTCTGGACATTCAACTGCTTCCCTCAGTTTCCTGCCAAAGCTAGTCTCTTATTCTCTGAAGGTTATTTAAAATATTTTTCATCCTGAATCACAACAGGATTTATTTCTTCTAATGGGAGAAAGCTCAAATACTGCTGGCTGCCAGATTTTGGTGTCTCTGTTTTACCTCACCTCTTTATGCTTCAGGGCAAGTGCTGGCTTGACCTTGGGACAGGACTCTGAAGAGATTTGGGTGTCACATTTAACCAGAAAACCCACAAAAGCCCTGTGGTGGCAGACAGTAATGCCTTGGTTGTCATTTAATGAATTTAGCATGTACTTCTTCTGATTTTAAGCACCAAATACTTCTTATTTCAGTGCTGTTTTAAGGAGTATTTCTGTTAAGAGCTTCAAATCTTTCCATTGCTGCGCTGGTGGATGCAATCAGTGCTGATGTTTTCTCCATTCCAGGGGTAGACACAGATGAGCTGGACAGCAATGTTGATGACTGGGAGGAGGAGACTGTTGAATTTTTTATCAATGAAGAAATTATTACCCTTGCAGAACCGGAGTAATTAATAAAACTGTGGTAAGATAGCATACCTGTCAGCAGAGAGACATTTTTCTGTCAACTATTGCTATAGATTCAATAATTTGCTTGAGAAAGTTAGGTCTGTTTGTTGCATGAGTGGATGTGGTGCTCTTAGAGTTGGTTTGTTGTCTGTGTGGCTAGAGGGGACAAAAGCTTTTTTAAAAAGTCATTGCAGATTGTTAGGCTTTTGAGTTGTACTGAGCAGAATACCCTGCGTGTCCTGTCTTGCCAGAGTGATCAAACCCACAACAGAATCAGGGTCAACTTGTAAACACAGTGTATTGCAGACTAAGTTCTGTCAGTAGGGGGAGTTGTGGTTAGTGTGAGATAAAAGTTATGCCTTTTGGAAGAATTGCATGTTAGTTCAAGACTGGACAGTTTACATACCACACTAAAGATTATACAACAAGTGAACTGTGAGCTGATAAAACTTTGAGTATATGTTTAAATATCCACATGAACTCTGCTATCGTTTTCTAGAAACGTAGGGTAGAATTCAGGCAGTAGCAGATTCTTGTGTATTGACCATCACTGCTTGTTGCTGAAATCTTGTATTTAATCCAGTGCTGCTCCCAGTTCCTGTTTGTGAATTCGTATTATGTATTTGTATGTTGAAACTAGAGGCTACTTTCAGCCCGTGGTAGGAAGTGTTCTTCAGGAAGCTTGACATTGTGTAGAGGAGGGAAAAGGTATTTTGATAGCGAAGGCAGTCACCATGGGACTTAAAACCTGGAATGGGTTCCTACTCTGTCATCTTTAGGCCTTCACTTAAGGAAGAGGAAGGGGATACTGGAAGTATGCCTCTTGCAGCTCTGAGTCACCCTGCAGCTCTTCAGCCTCCAGACACCTAAGGTGTTCAAGTGAAATATGAGCAGTATACCTCTTGGACCTGGAGAAAAATGAATGGCCTTGATACCTTTGAAAATATTTGGATCTGTCTTATCTGTGTGCCATGCATGGGAGATCCTTTTGTGGCAGGGAGAGGGAGAGAAGCTGCTTAGTGTATGGATTTAAACAAATACCGGTTTAAGAACAGCTGAAGCACAAGCTTTTGTGGCCTTTCACCAGCTAGCATCTGTGTGGGGTTGAGCTGTTTGTATAAAAGCACAGTAACTAACTCACCTCTTTTTTCTTTTCTGTAGCACCACCATATCTTGTGCTGAAAAGAAGTTCATTTGTTTTCAGAAAGCCTACATCAACTTTGGAATTTTTAATCCATATTCTTGCACTCTGGGAGGGTGGATGCACCAGATTTCCTCTATTCTGACACATTGTAGTGCCTTTAAGTCTTGCTGCCTGCTGCAGTGAGATACTGGAAAGGCGTTGCTTTTAAATTGGTATTCTTTTTTTTTTAGGCTTGGATTTTTTTTTTTAAATCCACTACTACCAGTATTTACTTCCTGACTCCCGTGCAGTACTTACCAACTGGCAGTTTTTGACTGGTACCAGTGAGGTGAGATTCATCAGTGCACCTCTCTTACACACATGCACGATGTTTCTGTTTCAGGACTCTTTCTATGTCCCGAGTGCATGGACAGGTGTTCATTTGGTTTGGGGAAAAGTCAATGGAACCATTTTTCGTATGATGTGTTTTAGTGTGCTGAAGCAGCACTACAGTGGGCTATATCCTCCTCCTTTCAGATTGTGAAAGGATGTCTCCCTCAAAGAGCTGAATATGGAAATAAAAGCAGACCTATACTAAAACCAGGCTGGCTTCGTGTTGTTTGTAGGGAATATTTCCCTGAGTGATGGAAGTCAAACATACCTGCAGTAATGTTTGCTATACTGACTGTATGGTTGCTGTGGATTTTATGTTTTTTTTTTTTTTTAAATCTCAGTTCCTCAAGGCTCTTCTGATTTTGTGTGGTTGGTTGTTTTTTACAGTGATGGCTCGTTAATGTGACAAGTCAACCTGTTCACCGTAGCGGAGTGACTAGAAAATGAATGGGTTTCTTAAACCATTTACGAACTGATACTAACCTCAGGAATTACTGGATTAGTCTGTCGTATTAGTAAACACTGCAAACTGTCAGGGAAGTGCCCTGTGTACACATGCCTTATGCTCCCTGTCACTGTACCTGGTTTCATTCCTAAAGCGCTCTGTGCTCAGAGAGGATAAGTGTATTTAACCTGGTGGAGTAACTTCCCTGTATGTGTGAGTAGACATTCTTTCTTGGCTGTTGTCAGAGCAGTGAAAGAGGCTGCCTGCCTGCTGCTTGTCTTTTGAGGGCCAGAGGAGAATGAGGATGTGCCTGTCTCCTCTCCTGAACTGGCCAGCGGAATTGCCCACGTGAGCTCTCTTGCCTGGCTCTTTTTAAGCCCTGAGCTCACTCATACAGCAGTGTCTTACTGATCTCAAGTGTAAGGCAGAGCCTTTGGGCAAAGGGTGGCCCTGCTCGGCTGCAGGCAGCAGAGGGACAGGAATGTTGGTAGTGCTCCCTTTTCTTTGTCCTTAAGTGAACTTGCTGTGATAGCAAATGCACCAACCCCTCAATTAACTGCCATCTTCACCAGGAAGACTCTTCAAAATGATTTTTCCTTAATGATGGTGCTGACATAGTTTCAATAGTTCACTCTTAAACCAGTAGGTGTTGCTTTTTCCCTGAAGTCTCCTAGTTTCCAGTTTTCTGCACTTGGTCATTCATGATCCATATATACAGATACAAAGGTGATTGAAGTTTTGTCCACAAGTTTTACCAAGCTCATCTCTCAACCGGACTGGAAAAAAAGGTTTGCTTTCTGGCAAAACAATGTGGAAGAACTTCTAGCACATCAAAATTCCCCAGTAATGGCTTGGGTTTCTATAGCAGGAATTGGTTTGTTTATCCTTTAGTTGTGAGGAGCTGACTTCTCAGTCATTTCCTGAGTTAGGAGTTGAGTTGAAAGGCTTTTTTCCCTGTCTCCACATAAGGAAGTTTTCTAAAACTAGTGTTTGATTCCTGGCCATTTTCAAAGGAAAGAATTGTAATGCCAGTGTGAAATGAATGGAGTTCTCTAAAGTGCTCATCATTGGTGGGTGGGTGGGGGGAAATACAAACCCCCACCTAAAACTTGATGCTCTTGTAGGAGCTTTGGAAGCTGACAAGATGCTGACCAGCAATTAGGACCTCTTCTCATCTGCTACACTGGCATTTCTGATACTGCTCCCTTCAATTAATGTCTTTTCTGTAGTGTTTCTTACTTAAAGTGCTTTTTTGCAAACTGTGTGCTACTGAAATTGCGTTATGGGTATGTATTTGGTAAATTAGTCTGTTTTGGCATATCGGAATAACACGAGTCATAGTAGGGAGGAAAGATCTTGTTGGATTGAACCCATGTTAGTTTGTAGTTTCAAGTGCTCTGTGCCACTGGTTTTTGGCCTGTGGTCCTTACGGCAGCTTCTGCAGGATGTTCCAAGCAGAAGCAGGTTTGTAGGTACTGTATAGGCATATGTGTGGGAGAGGAAAAAGGCTTCCAACAGCAGTTGTACCTCCACTGAATTCCTTCAAGTGTCCAGAATTTGGGCAAGGGAGGGAAACAAATTTTAAGCATTAAGTAGGATAGTATCACTGTTTGTTGTATTGTCTGAAGCGTTTTTAATGATTGTTCTTAAATAGCAAGATTAACTGGAACAATTTGTATATTCCTGGGCTAGTCTTCACTTCCACAGTTTTCATTTTGAATTTGTAATTAACGTTCTCGTGACCTTTTAACCATTTACGGTCCCTAATGCAAGCTTCATAGAGCAAGTTTTGTTCACTTGCTATACTACGTTTCAACTTCTTAAATTCTAATATTTTTACTAAAGCCTTACTGTAACTTTTGTGAGCTTTGACTCAGTTACTGTCAATAAATAATGAAGACAAAATATGATCTCATGTTTTTTTCTTAATAATGCTTGTAATGAATGGACTGACACTAAAAATGCTGGAGGATTGCCTTCCTGAACGTGGGAGTTGTGAAACACCACTGTGTGAAGTGATGCTGCAATGGAAGTTTGCCCTTGGCTCAGGCTCTTTCCTGACTGTTGCCATGGCTGTTGTCAGTTCTTGTGTGAGCCTGGAGTGGCCAGGGTGCTTCTTGCTCAGCTTTTGGTAGAGCTATGGGCCCCTGTCCCTCGCTGTGGTGCATGTTCCATCCTAGGGGAAGGAGAAACCTGGCATCCTAGAGGGCAGAGGACTGTGGCCTGCTCACCAAAGGGTTCATGCAGATGGATTTGCACATGAAGAACTAACCTCGGCTTGCAGGTGGGTCACTTCGTCCTGACCCCTTTCACCTCTGCAAGGTGTAGCAGGGAGCTGCTGCATCCCCTTCTTGCCCTGGGGCTCTGTGTCACTGCCGCCTCTGCTGTCCCTTTCCCACCCAGGGAAGCACGGGTGTTGTCTCTCCCTTCCCCAGGGTGATGGCTGCTGCCTGAGAGCCACGTCTCCTGCCTGTGCAGTCTCCTGAAGGACTCCAAGCCGATGTGTGCCTCCCTGGGCAAATCACTCAGCCCTGGGCTGCTGTCATCTGGCAGCTCAGCCATAAAGGAGCAGCAGCTTATGGTGAGTCCACTTGCTTAGGGAGAGGACTTGCTTAGGAGAAGCTGGGTTATACCCGGTCCTAGCACCCTTCTTATCATGTTCCTGTGCTCTGTGGACCAGCCAGAGGAAAAAAATCCCAGACATTCTCCCTCTGTGCAAAGCTCTGTGATTTAAAGCAAAAGCTGGGTACAAGTATCCTGCAGAGGAGAAAAATATGTAGTGGGGGAGGCTGGGTAACCTGGTGGGGGGGTGGTTAGTCCTTGAACGGTGATTTCCAGTGTGCCTATCTCTGAGATCTGAGTGACAGATTCATGATAAGCAACCAAAAGCATCTGGGATTATAGCCCTGTCTGAGTTCTCACCATTGCTCCAGGGCCTCAGCATCTCTGTTGATCAGGGTAAGAAAGAGTGCTTTGGCTATGTGATCCTTGCCCAAGTTTCAACCCTTCAACCCTGTGGCTGTGTTAAACCGGAGCGTTGCCCCCGCGGTGTGCTGAAACATGACTGAGGCAGACGCGGAAACCTCTGCACAAAGTGGAATCGCTTAAGTCAGTAATATCAAGAATAGCTTGCATTCCTCTTTAATGCAAGAAAAAGCCTTAGTATTTGGTGTGACCCATCTCCACATGCTGCTTATTTGGATTTGTTTTCTTACCCCCTGTGGCGAGGGCTACCAAATACAGTGATTAACCAGGCTATGTGGGAGATTAAGGCTGTCCAAGATACTATTTCCAAATGCTTGTAAGATGAGTTCAGCCCATGGGAATGAGATGCTCACAGCAGTGTCACTCAGACGTGTTTAGGGAGATGATGAAGTGAGTTAATTGTTACGTTCTTGTGAATATTAAAAGCTATATCCAAAGCCAAGGAGCTCACCTTGTACTCTGAGATATTCACAGTGAAGAAATATTCCTTTGCTGTTGCTACTCAAAAATGTCTGTTTTGGTGCTCAGGATGAGGAGCTGTTCCTGAAACCTTCATTAAATTAACAGGTAGCTTGACTTGTGGAAATAAATCGGGTTCCTGTAGAAACTAGTTGCTTGTGACTGGTGGGGCTGTAGAACAAATCTGCTTCAGTAATTGCACACCCTCCTGATGAGGCATCACTTACGGGCATTATGCAGTGTTTTATCAGCATCACCTATCCTGTCAGGAGCTGCTCCGGGGATGCTGCTGTATTTCATGAAGGGGAAAACAGCTATAGAAAGGTGAAAATAGAATTTTTCAAATCTCTGTTATTATCTGAGATGCCAAGGGCAGCCTTTAGGTGGAATTTTGAATCGGTGGTCTTCTCTGGAGATCCTCCACTGCACGCATAGGTTTGGGATCTGGGGCTGACACTGCAGCTCACCCACCGCTGCAAAGTAAGTCAGGGCCAGAGCAGGACCCCAGCTTCAGGGGGCCCAGTTAATAAACCCACAAGTGATCCACACTTTCTCTGTTGCTTCACCTGTAAATTAAACAGGCTGAAATGTTTGTACTTTGGTACATTATTAACACTGACAAGTCCAGCCTGTGTGTTTTAAATCTTCAAGTCAAATTATCGTCTGTGTTTCAAAATGGGAGTATCATGTTTCTGACTGAGTTGTGGCACAAGGTACTGGCAGTTAATTGCTACTTTATAATTGCTCCAGTCCTGCAATGAATTCCAGCTTCCAAGGAACCCCCCGGAACCTGCACAGATCGGGGCCAACTTGCTCTGATCTGGTTGGACAGGCTGATAATGATTGCTACCTGGCATTAAATGAAACGGGTACTTAGTGACATGCAATTCCCTTTCTTTGTCACGGGTAACTTTAATCAGTATTTTGGGAGCACCAGTGGAATCTGTGGCTGTTGGTACCTCAGTCCCAGATCTCCGAAGTTTCATGCTGGCAACAGCAATGACAGGGCTGAGTTCATTCTGCCACCTCTGTCAGTCAGTTGGAGTCTTGATGTGTTAGAGACATCAATGAGGGAAGAGGAAGGAAGAATTTTTCAAGATAAGAGTGAAAATCATGGGAGAATTAACTGATTTAAACTTCATAAACTTTTTAATAAACTTTTTTTAAACTCTCCAGGCCCTAAGTTGAAGGTTTTAAGATTGATCAGTGGAAGAGATACGTTGAGAAGCTGTAGATATTGCTGGTGCTTGCACAGAGCTGAGCCCTGTTGCATTGTCTGGATGGCCTCAGCCCCCATCAGCCCTGTGTATGTGCTGTGTGTGCAGGTGGCCCTTCACATCTGTCCCATCAGCGAAGCAGAAGTGGAGGAGGGAGCTGCCCTTGTTGCCTGCAGAGTGGGTGAGCAGGTGAGCTGGGGGAATGGTGCCTGAGCTGCAGGAGAGCCCCGCCATGGGGACCGGGGAGTCTGCGGGGTACCACGCAGCCCACCACGAGACTTTGGCTCTTCTGGTTCACATGCAAACACTTGCTTTCAGATCCTGCAGCACTCCCGTGACGCAGCAGGGATGCAGCTTCCTGTGCAAATGGCACATCTTTTCTCCAGCTCTGCGTCTTTCACCTCTTGCTCCTCTTTTAAAGAGGTGGGGATTGCAGGAGGTCCCCACTTACCATTTCTACATCGCTATATCTAGTTACATATTTTTATTGTACCCTTGTTGTTTGCCTTCTTTTCCAGTGTAGATCCCGTTACTCTCTATCATGCTTCAGCTGACCTTTCTCGGCGCCCTTTCTGAATGCACCCTAATTCTGTAATATCTTGTCTTTCACCTCCACACAATAGTCAAATAACAGCCCTCAGAAGCAAAGAGAGCATGAATATTTTTCTATGGATTATCTTACTGACAGTTTAGCACTTTACTGGTGAAACATCCTTCCCCCCCCTCCTCCCCCCTCTTTTTTTTAAAGCAGCTATTTAACCTCATAAGGCTATCAGCTTTATTTTTATACAACTTATTCAGACTTGCATCATCTGCCCTGAGATCTGTTTTCTCTAACGGAAATCTGGGAAGGAAATGTGCATTATATTAGTCTGAATAACTTCTATCTATGAGAATGAGTTTCTCTTAATAATGCAAATAACTGTGATTATGAAAGCAAATTAATTGGGCAGTTGAAGTACTTAGATTTCTTGGTGTATTTTGATTTACATCATGTTCCCTGCTATTTTTACTCTCATCCTAACTCATTTAGAGCTGCTTCTGTCTGCTTATTAATCCTAACTCAAAATTGACCCTGTTAATGTCTTGTTATGTTTTAATGCTTCCATGCAACAGTAGATTTATGCTTTTAGAATACTGCTGGTTGGACAAAGTATTAGCCCCAGACTGGGAGAGAAGGACGCCTGCGTGGACGCACTACAAGCAAAATTTGGATGTTACAAGAACGAAGTAAAAGGGGCCTGAAAGTGTTGCAAACAGAATTTCTAAAGGACATGTGCTGACCTCATTCCCCAAGCTCTGCTCTTGGCTGTCACCCTTGCATGTGCACGTGATTACATGTCAGCCTCTTGCAGACAATTCCACTGCCGAGGGTAGACCAGGACTTCCCTTTAGAGTTTATTCTTGTGTTGCTTCAGGTTTCAAGGTCTGAGCTTGAACAGTGAAAGCTAAAGAATTTAGAAAACAAAAGTCACTGTGGTAATTGAAAACTTGCAGATCAAAGCTAGAGATACTCATTAGAGACTTGGAATTCAGCAGGAGATGCAAAAAAGAAAAACCAAAGCCTTGACATTTCCTGAACATCCATGGGCACTCATCCTAGATACCTGCCTCTCTCCCATGCCTGTAGGTCAAGTGGTGGTTGATCTATGCTCTAATTGCTTATCTAATGATCTGTTTACCTGAGGGTGAAAGCTGATCTGGAGTAGGAGGTACAGGGTTCTCTGTCCCTTCCCTTGAGGCTTCAGCATCTCCTCAGGAGCTGTTTCAGCGGAGGAGAAAGAATATCACTCTTCATAGTAATTACGTACTGTGATAATTATGTACTGAAATAGATCCTAAGGGACTGAAAAGAAACAGAACCGGTTCTGTAACCTGCTGCAGCTCCTCTCCTATCTTGTATTTTCCTTTATAAAACCAGAAATGCAGTGAAGTTACTATCTTTGAGCAGTGCAGAAATTTCTATCAGTCTTTCTGCAGGAAAGGCTTTGGAAGAGGAGTTCAGGCACTTTTGCTCCTGAGGAAATTATTTTCTTTCACAGCTCCTCTGCCTGTATCTTGGCTAAAAATTGAGGTAAGAGGTCCTGTCCCCCTCCTGCTTGCACGGGAGCTGGTTGGGTGTCATGTCCCTGCAACCACCACTGTTTACCCAATGCCAGCGACTGTTTCACTGCACAACGAATCTTCAGGGCATTTTGCAGCAGCTGCTAGTTCTCCAAGTTAGGGAAGCTGCGATGTCCATCACCAACAAAGCTTGTCGGCCTCTGCACTGTATGAGCGTGTGTTCCAGGCAGAGCTGCAGTGCAATGATCCTTTGGCCACGAGTTGCAGTGGCGATAGACCTGTAAGACATCCCGACAGGCTGTTAACCAAACCCAGACATAACGGTTCTTTTGACTTTATAACAGAGGGTGATCCTGATCGATCCAAGTGAAGATCCGGATGACATCTTGCGCGTTTTCCTGTTGTCAGAGAAGGGAGGAGACATGCAGTGCTCAGTCTGCCTCTCCTTCCCGCATCTGGACTCCCCCGATGCAACACACCTGAGCAGAGATGAAGAGCTTTGTCTCCCAAAGTCTCCAGTGAATGAGATCTTTGTCACATTGCTTGGCTGTTGCTCACACACTTCTTCCCTGTCCCTTTTTTGTTTACGGGCTCATGAAATGAGCTCTAGCGCCCTTACTGAGCTGTGTCTTGTAGACAGATGTAAGATGCAGTGCGAGGATTTCATCAGCCCTTGCATTTTGTGATCACCATGATGTGACTGCAGCCTTGCTTCTCGCAAGCAGTTCAGTCATCTGTGTTCTTTCACATGCAACTTCAGTGTAGCACCCTTGTATAAGACCTAAGTCATTTTTTGAGTCCCAGTGGCACTTCTCAGTAAAGGATAAGGTCAGAGAGAGATTTTACTCCCTTCTTCAGCAGACACAAAGCAAAACCAAAGCATTCCATGTTCAGAGTCCAAGAAAATAATCAAATTTAAGGACATTTATTTTAGTAAGCTCCTGCATCTTGCCTGCCTTTAGAAAATTCAATAAACCTCTGTGCTTTTCTGCTCGTTTTGATGAAGTGTCAAAATTCAAATGGTTCACAAATTGTTCCAAAGCCCAGGGAAATGTATAAAGCGTAGTGAGAAAATCACGCAATTGGGTATAGATTGCTTGGACAGCTGTTATGCCTGACAATAAGTTTATGCTCTTTTGACTGAATTAGGAGGAAGTATACGTGTCCACCACCAAAAGGCTGATAGCAGGAGTAATTTCTGGCTACAATGCAACCATTTTTGCATAGGTCCAACAGGTAAAGCAGTCTGTAGCTGCTCCAGATGAATAAATTTTATCTGTACAAACCAGGAATGAACTATAATGCCAGTTAATTGCTTACTGTAAGGACAGGGCTGAAACATTAAAATATTATTCTTATTGGGAAGTATTGGATCTTCCTTTGATGCTAAAGTAACAGCAAAGCTGCACTGTTTGAGGAATTTAATTCGGGTGGAATTCAGTGGAGACAAATCTTCCCATTAAAAAGGAGGAGGAGAGCAGGGCATCTGCAGTGCTGGGGACTGATCTCAGGAGAACAGACACAGCTGCAGACTGCACCTATAGAGTACAGACTATATGAAATAGTGGGCAGTTAACCTACCTATCTGCGAGTCCTCCTCTTACCCTATTTGGATGGCATGTGCCATGTCCTTCCTGTAGCAGTGTCATTGTGGGGTGAGAAACTAGAGTGACTGGAGGAAGTTAAGGGATGAAGGACAGAAATAAGTAGGCAATGAGGCTTTATTTGTTGTGGAAACTTGCCCACATGGAAGTTGGTCTTTGCTGCTGCTCTTTATATCTTTAACAGGAGCAAGAAAAACCTACACAATGCTGGGGATGGACTGTGAACCAGGGATTTACATCCATACTCTTGATGACCTCTTTAAGGCCCTTGAAGCCACCACTGAGGGGATGGATTACAGGGTCTCCGTGTTCTACCTGGAGGTGAAGTGTCTGTGTTGCCCTGGATCTAGGCCCAGTAGGAATTCACCAAGCCTCTGGGAGCAGTTGTAATGGGAAGTGGGTTGCCCAAGTCTGTCTGTTGTGCAGCACTCCCCTTGGGTTGTACTGCTCAGATCTTCCCTTCCATCCTAAAGAAATACAGGATCAACCCAACCCTCGTTGCAGGTCTAAGGACCCAATGCTAGTCTCACACCAACCCCTCATTTCTTACCCTCAGATCTATAATGAAGTGATTCGTGACCTCCTGAACCCATCCTCGGGGTTCTTAGACCTGAGAGAGTACCCCAGAGGCAGCATCCAGATTGCCGGAATTACAGAAGTCTCCACTACAAATGCTCAGGAGGTACCTTGGGCTGTGGTCCACCGTGAGGGGAAAGGGAGGAGATTTGTGCTTTCATGCATCAGTGCTTTAAGTGATTAGTAGCAAAGACCTTTTGTAGCAGGATCTTGGTGGAACTGTATTTATGTGATTAATTGTATGGAAGGGGCTGATCATGGAGCCATGTGAGTGGTAAAAAACAGGCTAAAATCCCCAGCTAGCTTCCTGCTAGCTCTGCTTCCCTGGGGTGCATGCTCCTTTCCCTGAAGGACAAGAGTGCTTTGATTTGTGTACAGGTGTCAACAAACCATTTGGAGAGGGAGAAGAAATAACAAAACCCCCTTGAGCCATACTGATGTGCACTTTTACATGTGCCTCGGACATGAGATGAGCAGCGCTAAACCCAACAAACCTGCATTTCCAAAGACATAATCCAAAGGGAGAGACCTGTGGAAAATCAACAGCAAACCCCCTGCTAGCATGAGCAGGGGCAGGGTTTGCCTGTGCCCTGGGTGAGGGGTTCAGTCTGTGGGGACTGTCGTGCTGTGGCTCAGGCAGAGCTGTACATCTCTGCGGGCTTTTCTGCATTGTGTAGATCATGCAGCTGTTAACGAAAGGAAACAAGCAACACACCCAGGAACCCACTGCTGCCAACAAGACATCCTCCCGCTCGCATGCAGTGCTGCAGGTCATAGTGATGCAGAAAAGTGGCAAGGAAGTCCGAATTGGAAAGCTTTTCATGGTCAACTTGGCGGGATTGGAGAGAGCAGCCCAGGTACAGCTGAAGCCCAGCAGCTTTTGGTGAGAGCAGGCTGGGTTCCTGGCCTGCCGTGCAGGGTTTGCGTGCTTGTCGCACCCCTGGGGAATCAACACTGTGTGTTTATCTGTTGCTTTAGAGCTGTAGTTTGTACCTGAGACAGCCTGAAAATAAAGACAGAGATTGATGATATTGGTAATACCTTTTGTTAGACCAGGTAGTATAATTGCAAAGATGTAAACCTGTTTTTGGGCGCAGCCTTTCCTCAGGTCTGCAAAAGCAGCAGTGAATTTCACATCTAAAGAGAGGCTGTTAGACAGGGATCAGCTGCGCTGTTGGAGAGAAAGCTGGTGCCAGTGGAATAGAGGGATGCTGGTGGCTGGAAAATAAGGCAGCTGGCTCCTGTGGGAAGGAGGAAGTGCTGCAAATCAGGGAGGTGATTTGAAGGGGTGAGATTTTGCATACCCAGTATTTCTACTGAGACCAGGAATTCTGGAGTGATGTAGTTATGCATCTTGATTTCTGAAATAATCTTTAGAAGATAATTAACAGCTATCTTCTAAGAACTAAGAGGTCAGAGCTGGGTAATTTTTTCCAAGAAATGTACTCCCACCAGCACCTCTGTGCCTCAGAGTGGGGTTTAACCCTGCAGTTTCAGGTTGATTACGCAGGAGACATTGCTGTGAAAGCCAAACCTTGACCCTGGTGATGCCACTCATCTTCCCCAGATGCAGTCTCACCCTTCTGAAGTGTATGCCTTGTCTGTCTGTCTCCCCCACCCTCTCTCCTCTCCCAACAGACTCAGAACCAGGGCAAGAGGATGAAGGAAGGAGCGCACATCAACTGCTCACTGCTGGCTTTGGGCAACTGCATCAACGCTTTGAGCAAGAAGGGGGGCAGCCGGGTCCGGTTTGTCAGTTTTCGAGACAGCAAACTCCCATGCCTGCTGAAGGTACTGTATGCTGTGGGTCAGCAGGGAGCCGTCCGTTGCTGCCATCACCACCCAAGTCAGACATGGCTTGAGAGCTGATCATTGAATATCCCTGCTTATTGTCTTTATCCAGCTTGGAATGCTCCTCCACGATCTTATGTGAACTTTGCAATGCAAGCAGGGCTGGATTCAGACAATGCTGTCTCTAACAAGCATGTTGTCTTGTGATCACTGTGGTTAAGGAAGGACCTCCTGTAAGGTTAAGGAAATCCTTTTCATTTGGGTCACATGTCTCTGAGCTTGCAGGTGACCAGTGATTTTTTTTTAATTAACTTATAGAAAGGATGAAACATTCAAAGCATTAAGATCTGGCTGAAATTGGCCAAAAAATTTGGATGTTATTGAGGCAGGAGGAAGAAAGACTGGGAGTGACTATGTGCTGCCATAAGTTGTCTCTCCCTTAAGAAATCAGAAGGGTTGCAGAGACCTTTTTGCCACACTGGTGATTTTATGGATACTTTACAACCTCCTTGATGAATCTCATCTCAAGCCTTGGTCCTGAGCTGCCACTGCATGACAGACATGTTTTCTAGGGGACAGTGGGGAGGAGAAGAGCTGGAGAAAGAGGCAGGCTTCCGTTGGGAGCAGAACTGAGAAGCTGCCAGCACATTTGTGGAAATTGCGATTTTCTTGCAAAAATTCTTTCTGCAAAAATTAATTACTTATTGATTTTGCTGCTGATGGAGAAAGGGCCTAATGAATGGTCTTTTACCAGCACTTACTTCACTCCTACTAGGGATTCTCCACCAGAATCTCAATGAGCTGCAGGGGTACCCAGCCTCGGTGGTTACCACTGAGCAGCAAGCTCCTGTTGTGTCTACACTAACCACATCGCTGTTGCATCTCTCTAGGACTTATTAGGGGGCAACAGCAGGACCGTTATGATTGCACATATCAGCCCAGCCAGTACCTTCTTTGAAGAATCTCGAATGACCTTGATCTATGCCTATCGAGCACGAAACATCAAGACACAGGTAAATGAGGAAACAACTCCCAGTAGCAGGGTTAGAGATTAAAAGCTTGCAAAGTGGAAATGGAAGATGTAGTGGATGAAGGGAGAACAAACGTCAGGAGGGAGCAGTGCAGGATGGTGTAGAAGCCCAGTATGAGTAATAGAAGAAAAAGAGATGAAGGGAACAATGGAAATAAGTTGTGCGGGTTGTGGATAAGAAGAGGAATATGAGGGTCAAAACAAGGGAGCAGAATAATGAAAAGGCAGAGGATGATGTACCTGGTACAGACCTGGGTGCAGAACATACGGAATGGTCGTCGAAAGATGGCTACTGGGAGGACAATGTATAGGGAATGTCCCAGTGGGGATGGAAGAGGAACTGAGGGGCTGCAGAAGGGAGGAATTAAATGGAGAGGCTGGTGGAATGAAGGAATATGAACAGTGATCTAAACCAGGGGTTTCACTCTTTGGTGGATCTCTTTGTTTTCCCTGTGGACACAGAGCCCCTCGCTTTTCTGTTACCTTTGAGGAATTTCCCAGAGTTAAGGAAAACCACTAATTTAAAGTTTCCTAACTCATGAGGGAAAATTCTTCCCTATCACAGGATTCTGTGCTCCTCCAACTGAAAGCATAGCTTTGTTTGCAGCCATTGTACCAATAACTGACCATGGGACAAATGCTCTCGTATTTTGGCTCACCAGGTAAAATGTAACCTGCAGAACGCCTCCTGCCACATCGACCAATATGCCAGCATCGTTGCAGACCTCCACAGGGAGATAGAGCATCTCAAGGAGAGGGTTGAAGACCAGGAGAAGGAGAAAAGTGCAGTCAGATCTGACCTCGGGGATCTGCAAGGTAGAGCCAGGAGCAAGAACTGTTCTGGGGTATCTGGAGGGAAGGGAACTGGGAGAGGAGCTGTGCAAAGTGTTGTAGCACTTGGTGGGCCTCCACACAGATGCAGTGGGAGGGAACTGGCTCAATGCTTGCAGAGAAGCAGAGTGGAGGACACAGCGTGATGGGCAGAGGTGGCCCACTGGTTTTCCACGTGAGCTTGTCACTGATGTGCTGTGTCATGCTGGACAACACATTCAACCTTCTCAGCATCTTCCCCCACATTAAAATGTGTTAAATTTCACAAACCTGCCCTTGAAAAGAGCTTTGACATCAAGTGGTGGCATTTGCTGTGGGAAGTCCTGACTTTCACAGCGAGATGACCGAGTCTGTAGCCTGCGTCATCACAGGCTCTGAGGCTGTGTCAGGACATGGAGCTGATGGATGGTTTGTTGCACTTAATTAAAAAAAAAAAAAATTAGTGAAGGGGGTAGTGAGAAGGTTTTAAAACATTGATTGTTCTGCCCTGGGAATTGTTTCTTTTGTCAGTTAATTTGGCAAGGAGTGAAATAAAAATAGTCAAGTTCTCTGACAAACAAGACATGAGGTATAGTAGGTCTCTGCTACTGATACCCAAGGTCATTTCTAGATAACAAGCACAGAAGCCCGATACTTTTTTCTTTTTGGTGGGTGGAAAGGGGGAAGAGATGTCCATGCAATGCAGTATCTTTTTAATACTCATAAAAGCAATAGCAATGAGACCTATCTATTAATAATAAAATCCTAAAGATCTATCAGGTTTCTTGAGCACATCATTAACTTCAAGAGACTGCAGAATGAAGAAGAGTGCTATAAGCGAATGCCTTGTAACATGTGGACTGAGTGTCTTGGTCCCAGAGTAGCTTTGTGGAGGCTTGGCAGAAGTTTACCTGGCCTAACGTCAGACTGGACACGTCTTCTCCTACAGCAGAGACAGCAAGGCTCTGAGGCACACAGTGGCCAAGTAATGAACACCTTGCGAGCGCAGCTGATGGGGGCTTTCAGGCAGCAAATGGAGATGTGTCGCAGCCTGGTGGAGCTGGGAAACACCAACACTGAGCTGCACATTGATACTTGCAGGCACTTCCTAACAATCACAGAGTGAGTAGCTCCTTAGCTTTGAGCACAAATGTGTCACCTCCAAACTCACTGTGAGAAATGCTGATGTCCCATGATCCCCCCCCAACAAAAAATGGCAAAAGGATGTTGTTCAAGACAGTGTTTGTTTCAGCAGAAAGATCAAGTGTAGTTTTGAGACTTACCTACATGATGAGGAAAAACTTGGGAGGGTGGTGGTCATCAAAAGGGATTTAAGGTAGATTAAGTCCATGTGACTCTGAGCCTTAGATTAAGGTGCTACACTTGCAACAGGTGATTTCTGCTGTTGAGAAACACATCCCTAATCCCTCCTGGTGCTTGTAAGGAGACTGCAGCGTGCACAAGGTGTGGCACTGCAGTGCAATTGCCTGATGTAGCTCTGTAAGGCAACCAGCTACCTCTATCACAAAGTTTAAGCTCAAGACTAAAAGTATAAATGGTAGATACTTCATCTCTATTTGGGCCCTATTTTGGACTTGTGTCTTAATGGAAAAACTGGATGTCAGCACAGACTGGGATGGCTGGTCCTTCCACATTCCAGTGATGCTGTGTTCGTGAAGTGTTTTCTATCCAGATGCAGCATTTGAGAATAATTTCTGTCAGAGAAAGCAGCATCCCTTTCTTACAGATAAACTATAAGTAGGTGTCAGTTCCCTCTCATTATTGCTAGTCACTCACTTAATGCCTCTGTAAATTTTCATAGTAGTTTAGGATTTGGGTAATTTGTAGTTAAAACAGTCTTCAGGACAATAAAGGTCTTCAGCAAGTACCTGTAAATTGGCAACAATTTGTGATGAGAATAAGAAAAAGCACTGCTCTCCTTACCATGGAAAGGTCACATTGGAGGCCTGTCTTAGATGTTTCCAAAGGGGAGGAAGCTAATTGTGCTCTTCTGCATGGTTTGTCCAGCTGCAGAGCAGCCTGCGCTCATTAGCTCCACTGCTTCTGTGCAAGGAGTTGGCCAGATACAATGAAGGGAAGGGCTATGTGTGCGTCATTAGAGTTATGTCACCCTGTCCCAGAAATTCTTGGTTTCTTTTTTTGCTGGTAGCTGGGAACGAGAGAAGGCTCAGTGTGTATGCAAGCATGACAAG
Source organism: Rhynochetos jubatus (assembly GCA_027574665.1). Taxonomy (NCBI): domain Eukaryota; kingdom Metazoa; phylum Chordata; class Aves; order Eurypygiformes; family Rhynochetidae; genus Rhynochetos; species Rhynochetos jubatus. The sequence goes on from CM050664.1 coordinate 20,453,837, forward strand.
CCAGCAAAGGAGGAGAAAGATGAAAACACAGAGGAGGAAGACAGGGATATCATAAATGCACCTGAACCTCATGAAGTTACAGTAGCAAGAGAAGAGATCAACCTGCTGCTGGTAGAGCAGTGCAAGACAATGGCCCTGAAGGTGAGGAGGTGATGGTGCCCTTATGGTCCCAAATCTGACCTCCGCCCAGCTGGGTGCCTGAGGGCAGGATGGCAACAATATAACTCAGAGCTTCTTGTGGTTTTGGGCTCACACTGCAAGCCCATGTGGTACCTGTACTGCAGATGGACTCCTTGGGCTGCTGAAGGAAGCGGCATGGAAACGTTGATGTTTGCATCCTGCCTCTGTCCCTGTGTTTTTTAGGATGAGGGGTAATCACAAACCCACTGTCTGAGCTTGCTTGCCCGTAAGTGAGCTAGTTCTTCCCATTTCTCCTTGCAGGGACATTTTGAAGGTTTGTCACTCACTGGTTGTTCAATGTATTTGTAATCACTTTTGGTGATTATTTTTTGGATAGCTAATGTTAATGTTTGAGTTCCTCTAGGAAAGGACTGTGCCTATGGATATATCTGCCATGACTGAAATATGGTGGCCGCTAGTAGAATAATCAAAACACTTTTTGTAGATGTTACTTAAATCTCAGCATGAAGGGGACAGCCCAGATTTGCTCAGATGCCTTTGATATCCAAAGAAGCCTAATTACCTTGACAACTCCCTATCTATCTTTTTCAGAAAGAGCTGGAGCAGCACTTAGCAAACACCAAGGAAAAAGCTTCCCAGATGGAGTTCTTCCCCAGACAAATCACCAGTGAGGATCAGCAGGAGGTGCTAAGGCTTCTCTGTAGAGCCCATGAGCTTGAGCTTGGCAACACAGACCTGCAGGCAAATACCCTATACAAGGAGAATCTATTGTGCCAGAAGGATTTTGTGATCCAGCAGCTGTAGCAGCACATGCTACTGTGTGAAGAAAGTATTCAGCAGCAGCAGATCCTGCTAAAAGGTAAAGTAGCACCTTTGCTCCTGCTCTGTCATTATCTCTGAGCGTTGTTTTCTGATGTCAAAGTGGAGAAAAATCCACCCAGAAAACCTTGTCTTGGATGTCATGACTCCACAGTTCTCAGCTGTTTAGCCAGGAGTGACCTTTAACTCTTCCTCCCTAACTCTGCTCCAGCCCAGAACATTCCTGTCCCAGAGCCACTGGGGAGGTTATACCACCTGCACCAATCTGAGTTGGAAGAGGGGACACTGAACCGCCTGCTTCTGCTACATTCAGTGATGTCCAGCATGCTCAGGGTAAGGTCGAGCAAGCTTTTGTGCAGGAGAATTCACTGCCACATGATCTTGTGTCATGGCCACAGATTGATACACACCTCAAGCCTGACAGAGTTCTGTTTTACATATGTGTTGTCTCCCTTGAGCTCTGCTCTCCTTCCCTCCTTCCCATGGATTTAGAGTATTAATAAGGCTTTTAGAGACAGAGAAGGATCCAGGCAGGGCTGTGCATGAGCCAACATGTTCATCCTCCCTGCTGCTGTTGTGTTAGATTTGAGAGAGGTAACTGGCTTGGTAGCAAACAGAAAAGAAAAGATTAGATGGCCAAACATGCAGCTCTCCAAGTGACTGCTGAAGGAGACCCTCCTCTCTGGAGGCCTCTGCTTGCTCATGGTACAGTTGTTATTAAGGTCTTCAGGTCTTTCCTGCCAGAAGGGAAAGATGCTGTTGGCTTCTCTGTCCTTGGAGAACTTGTGTATGTTTTGAGACAGTAAGGGGCTGCCAGGAAATTGCCAGTCTTCAGCAGGGAGTCCAAACAGCAGCATCTCCTGTTTATTATGATTGCCTAGAATGAATAGAGCAAAGAGTTGAGTTTCACCTTGAATAATAAACTTAATGTTAGTCATGTTGTTATATGAAAGATTAAACTACTTCGGGTGCCCTTCCACAGGAGGGGAGTAAATAGCAGGTGACTGGAGCTGTGGAAAAGCACACTGAGGTATCAAGAGTGTCTTTGTGATGGCAGGGTGGGAGCTAAGACTAGAGGAGAAAAGTCCTGCTGAGGATCTCGTTCTTCTCTCTCCCTGCAGCCGCACAACAGCCCTTCTCTGGTTATAAGTCAGCATCTGGATCTAAATAAAGATGAGGTCAGAAAGGGTCTACCTGGGAACATGAAGAATCATCCCTGGGGGGTGAAGTTTGACATTCCCTCCATCACTCTTGAGTCATACAGGTAATGTGAACCTTTCTCATCACTAGACTTACTCTCAAGGGCATGGGGACCTGGCAGCTCCTAGCTAAATGCCCAAAGGTGTGAGATATCGTAGGGGAACAACCTTCAGAAACTGGAATCTGTAAGAAAAAAGCTTCCTGGTATACTGCTCTTGCAAAGCAGCTCTGTGTATCAGCAGGAACCTTATCTGCAGAGAGGGAGACATTTGGGTTTGCTTCTGTTGACTGGCAGGCATTTAAACCAAATAAAGTAGCAAAATTTGTGAGGATCAGCAGACAAAAATCTCCCTCCTTTATTAATCTTGAAGTCCTTCCTCACTGTGTTCTTTATTACCAGTCTTCTGGCTTTGCCCACAGACTGAGATCTCTCATCTAGACATGTTTCATCTCATTGGCTGATAAAGAGTCTGTGCTTTCATCTGTTAACCTCTTGGCATATTCATTTCACAGTGGCAGTTGCAAATCATCTAAAACAACACCCTGTAGGAAGGAGGGATCTCTGGATATCCACCTCAGCCCAACTTTCTCTTTCGCCAAAAGGCCCAGTTCAGCAGGTCAGTATGGCAAGAACTGCATTCAGGTCACGTTTGTCGTGGTTAGCACCTTCCTCTTGTGATGGCAGAACATGCAAAACAGTGAAATCTATTGTATGAGGAAGGTAAACCTTGGCAGGCAATAAAATCACTCCTAGAACACGGGATTTGGGTTTAAGGCCTGGGATTTACTTAAGAATCTAAGGCTGAGCTGCCAACTCTGATTTGGGCTCTTCCTCTGCGTGAACCATGCGGTCTCTAGTGAGTCCAGAGGAGTGACAGGTGTTGTAAATAGGGATGCACCATACAATGCATGGTCTGGTGTGAGGAGACCTGTAGTGTTGAGGATGATCACCTCCTTTTATGCAATTGATTGATCTGCTGGGCCTGATTTGCTGACAGTCTGCTGAGACAGATTTCACTCAGCACCCTAGAACAGAAGGGAGAGTTAGGAGCTCATCAGTCTCTTGCTTGCTGGCTGTAGCGAGCCAGCTATTTGTTTAATTCTGTAGCCATGACTGTACATCGGAGATGCACAGTCAAAAAGCTTTGCCTGTGTTTCTCCACACATAGAAGTTGTTATAACAAGGTATCAGGTGAAGTGTAATGTCTTCCAAGTGTTTGAAAGTGTTATGGAGGGGAACAATATAAAAGTTTTGAATGAAAAGCAGATTATGCTGCAAATGCTTTGATGTTCTTTAGCAGAAAAGATGATTCTCTAGCTACGTTGTTCCACCTCTATAGACTTGTGTGGGAGGAAGTCAAAGACACTGCTGCTGGTCCACTGAACCCGAAGACTTGAAGGAAATGACTGCCCACACCAAAAACATCACCCTCACTGCAGGCAGATGCTGTTTCAGAGCCCAACACAGTGACCATGGGAGTGAAGGCTCCTCACCTCAATTCACAGAGGAGGATATGCTTGAGCTGAAGATTGCAGAGGTAAGTTCCACCCGTGACGGTCAGACAAGAGACAGTGTGAGAACCGGGAATTCACTACTACAGCCTGCAGCAGGGAGCCATTGTGCTTCCAGCCAGGGGAGGGCTGAAGGACAGAGGAGACCAAAGGTCCACGGATAATAGGGATTGCAAAGGCTTGACAAGAGTAGTACGGCACTGCACCGACATGGCTCCTTCCCCTGCTTTCCTAGCCAGAACCCAGGGGGGGCCGTGGCCGGAAACCACAGTCGGCAACTTCTAGGGTTAGGGTTAGGGTTAGGGTCCGGAGAACCAGAAAGCCCACAGCTCCAGGGATAATTGGGATTGCAAAGGCCTGCCAAGAGGAGCACGACACTGCACAGACATGGCTCCTTCCCCTGCTTTCCTAGCCAGAACCCGGGGGGGGCCGTGGCCGGAAACCGCGGTCGGCAACTTCTAGGGTTAGGGTTAGGGTCCGGAGAACCAGAAAGCCCACAGCTCCAGGGATAATTGGGATTGCAAAGGCCTGCCAAGAGGAGCACGACACTGCACAGACATGGCTCCTTCCCCTGCTTTCCTAGCCAGAAACCAGGGGGGGCCATGCCCAGAAACCGCGGTCGGCAACTTCTAGGGTTAGGGTTAGGGTTAGGGTCCGGAGAACCAGAAAGCCCACAGCTCCAGGGATAATTGGGATTGCAAAGGCCTGCCAAGAGGAGCACGACACTGCACAGACATGGCTCCTTCCCCTGCTTTCCTAGCCAGAACCCAGGGGGGGCCGTGGCCGGAAACCGCGGTCGGCAACTTCTAGGGTTAGGGTTAGGGTTAGGGTCCGGAGAACCAGAAAGCCCACAGCTCCAGGGATAATTGGGATTGCAAAGGCCTGCCAAGAGGAGCACGACACTGCACAGTCATGGCTCCTTCCCCTGCTTTCCTAGCCAGAACCCGGGGGGGGCCGTGGCCGGAAACCGCGGTCGGCAACTTCTAGGGTTAGGGTTAGGGTTAGGGTCCGGAGAACCAGAAAGCCCACAGCTCCAGGGATAATTGGGATTGCAAAGGCCTGCCAAGAGGAGCACGACACTGCACCGACATGGCTCCTTCCCCTGCTTTCCTAGCCAGAACCCGGGGGGGGCAGTGGCCGGAAACCGCGGTCGGCAACTCCTAGGGTTAGGGTTAGGGTTAGGGTCCGGAGAACCAGAAAGCCCACAGCTCCAGGGATAATTGGGATTGCAAAGGCCTGCCAAGAGGAGCACGACACTGCACAGACATGGCTCCTTCCCCTGCTTTCCTAGCCAGAACCCGGGGGGGGCAGTGGCCGGAAACCGCGGTCGGCAACTTCTAGGGTTAGGGTTAGGGTCCGGAGAACCAGAAAGCCCACAGCTCCAGGGATAATTGGGATTGCAAAGGCCTGCCAAGAGGAGCACGACACTGCACAGACATGGCTTCTTCCCCAGCTTTCCTAGCCAGAACCCAGGGGGGGCTGTGGCCGGAAAACGCGGTCGGCAACTTCTAGGGTTAGGGTTAGGGTCCGGAGAACCAGAAAGCCCACAGCTCCAGGGATAATTGGGATTGCAAAGGCCTGCCAAGAGGAGCACGACACTGCACAGACATGGCTCCTTCCCCTGCTTTCCTAGCCAGAACCCAGGGGGGGCCATGCCCAGAAACCGCGGTCGGCAACTTCTAGGGTTAGGGTTAGGGTTAGGGTCCGGAGAACCAGAAAGCCCACAGCTCCAGGGATAATTGGGATTGCAAAGGCCTGCCAAGAGGAGCACGACACTGCACAGACATGGCTCCTTCCCCTGCTTTCCTAGCCAGAACCCAGGGGGGGCCGTGGCCGGAAACCGCGGTCGGCAACTTCTAGGGTTAGGGTTAGGGTTAGGGTCCGGAGAACCAGAAAGCCCACAGCTCCAGGGATAATTGGGATTGCAAAGGCCTGCCAAGAGGAGCACGGCACTGCACAGACATGGCTCCTTCCCCAGCTTTCCTAGCCAGAACCCAGGGGGGGCCGTGGCCGGAAACCGCGGTCGGCAACTTCTAGGGTTAGGGTTAGGGTCCGGAGAACCAGAAAGCCCACAGCTCCAGGGATAATTGGGATTGCAAAGGCCTGCCAAGAGGAGCACGACACTGCACAGACATGGCTCCTTCCCCTGCTTTCCTAGCCAGAACCCGGGGGGGGCCATGCCCAGAAACCGCGGTCGGCAACTTCTAGGGTTAGGGTTAGGGTTAGGGTCCGGAGAACCAGAAAGCCCACAGCTCCAGGGATAATTGGGATTGCAAAGGCCTGCCAAGAGGAGCACGACACTGCACAGACATGGCTCCTTCCCCAGCTTTCCTAGCCAGAACCCGGGGGGGGCCGTGGCCGGAAACCGCGGTCGGCAACTTCTAGGGTTAGGGTTAGGGTCCGGAGAACCAGAAAGCCCACAGCTCCAGGGATAATTGGGATTGCAAAGGCCTGCCAAGAGGAGCACGACACTGCACAGACATGGCTCCTTCCCCAGCTTTCCTAGCCAGAACCCGGGGGGGGCCATGCCCAGAAACCGCGGTCGGCAACTTCTAGGGTTAGGGTTAGGGTTAGGGTCCGGAGAACCAGAAAGCCCACAGCTCCAGGGATAATTGGGATTGCAAAGGCCTGCCAAGAGGAGCACGACACTGCACAGACATGGCTCCTTCCCCAGCTTTCCTAGCCAGAACCCGGGGGGGGCCGTGGCCGGAAACCGCGGTCGGCAACTTCTAGGGTTAGGGTTAGGGTTAGGGTCCGGAGAACCAGAAAGCCCACAGCTCCAGGGATAATTGGGATTGCAAAGGCCTGCCAAGAGGAGCACGACACTGCACAGACATGGCTCCTTCCCCAGCTTTCCTAGCCAGAACCCAGGGGGGGCTGTGGCCGGAAACCGCGGTCGGCAACTTCTAGGGTTAGGGTTAGGGTTAGGGTCCGGAGAACCAGAAAGCCCACAGCTCCAGGGATAATTGGGATTGCAAAGGCCTGCCAAGAGGAGCACGACACTGCACAGACATGGCTCCTTCCCCTGCTTTCCTAGCCAGAACCCGGGGGGGGCCGTGGCCGGAAACCGCGGTCGGCAACTTCTAGGGTTAGGGTTAGGGTTAGGGTCCGGAGAACCAGAAAGCCCAAAGCTCCAGGGATAATTGGGATTGCAAAGGCCTGCCAAGAGGAGCACGACACTGCACAGACATGGCTCCTTCCCCTGCTTTCCTAGCCAGAACCCGGGGGGGGCAGTGGCCGGAAACCGCGGTCGGCAACTTCTAGGGTTAGGGTTAGGGTTAGGGTCCGGAGAACCAGAAAGCCCACAGCTCCAGAGATAATTGGGTTTGCAAAGGCCTGCCAAGAGGAGCACGACACTGCACAGACATGGCTCCTTCCCCTGCTTTCCTAGCCAGAACCCAGGGGGGGCCGTGGCCGGAAACCGCGGTCGGCAACTTCTAGGGTTAGGGTTAGGGTTAGGGTCCGGAGAACCAGAAAGCCCACAGCTCCAGGGATAATTGGGATTGCAAAGGCCTGCCAAGAGGAGCACGACACTGCACAGACATGGCTCCTTCCCCTGCTTTCCTAGCCAGAACCCGGGGGGGGCCATGCCCAGAAACCGCGGTCGGCAACTTCTAGGGTTAGGGTTAGGGTTAGGGTCCGGAGAACCAGAAAGCCCACAGCTCCAGGGATAATTGGGATTGCAAAGGCCTGCCAAGAGGAGCACGACACTGCACAGACATGGCTCCTTCCCCAGCTTTCCTAGCCAGAACCCAGGGGGGGCTGTGGCCGGAAACCGCGGTCGGCAACTTCTAGGGTTAGGGTTAGGGTTAGGGTCCGGAGAACCAGAAAGCCCACAGCTCCAGGGATAATTGGGATTGCAAAGGCCTGCCAAGAGGAGCACGACACTGCACAGACATGGCTCCTTCCCCAGCTTTCCTAGCCAGAACCCAGGGGGGGCTGTGGCCGGAAACCGCGGTCGGCAACTTCTAGGGTTAGGGTTAGGGTCCGGAGAACCAGAAAGCCCACAGCTCCAGGGATAATTGGGATTGCAAAGGCCTGCCAAGAGGAGCACGACACTGCACAGACATGGCTCCTTCCCCTGCTTTCCTAGCCAGAACCCGGGGGGGGCCGTGGCCGGAAACCGCGGTCGGCAACTTCTAGGGTTAGGGTTAGGGTTAGGGTCCGGAGAACCAGAAAGCCCAAAGCTCCAGGGATAATTGGGATTGCAAAGGCCTGCCAAGAGGAGCACGACACTGCACAGACATGGCTCCTTCCCCTGCTTTCCTAGCCAGAACCCGGGGGGGGCAGTGGCCGGAAACCGCGGTCGGCAACTTCTAGGGTTAGGGTTAGGGTTAGGGTCCGGAGAACCAGAAAGCCCACAGCTCCAGAGATAATTGGGTTTGCAAAGGCCTGCCAAGAGGAGCACGACACTGCACAGACATGGCTCCTTCCCCTGCTTTCCTAGCCAGAACCCAGGGGGGGCCGTGGCCGGAAACCGCGGTCGGCAAGTTCTAGGGTTAGGGTTAGGGTTAGGGTCCGGAGAACCAGAAAGCCCACAGCTCCAGGGATAATTGGGATTGCAAAGGCCTGCCAAGAGGAGCACGACACTGCACAGACATGGCTCCTTCCCCTGCTTTCCTAGCCAGAACCCAGGGGGGGCCGTGGCCGGAAACCGCGGTCGGCAACTTCTAGGGTTAGGGTTAGGGTTAGGGTCCGGAGAACCAGAAAGCCCACAGCTCCAGGGATAATTGGGATTGCAAAGGCCTGCCAAGAGGAGCACGACACGGCACAGACATGGCTCCTTCCCCTGCTTTCCTAGCCAGAACCCGGGGGGGGCCATGCCCAGAAACCGCGGTCGGCAACTTCTAGGGTTAGGGTTAGGGTTAGGGTCCGGAGAACCAGAAAGCCCACAGCTCCAGGGATAATTGGGATTGCAAAGGCCTGCCAAGAGGAGCACGACACTGCACAGACATGGCTCCTTCCCCTGCTTTCCTAGCCAGAACCCAGGGGGGGCCGTGGCCGGAAACCGCGGTCGGCAACTTCTAGGGTTAGGGTTAGGGTCCGGAGAACCAGAAAGCCCACAGCTCCAGGGATAATTGGGATTGCAAAGGCCTGCCAAGAGGAGCACGGCACTGCACAGACATGGCTCCTTCCCCAGCTTTCCTAGCCAGAACCCAGGGGGGGCTGTGGCCGGAAACCGCGGTCGGCAACTTCTAGGGTTAGGGTTAGGGTCCGGAGAACCAGAAAGCCCACAGCTCCAGGGATAATTGGGATTGCAAAGGCCTGCCAAGAGGAGCCCGACACTGCACAGACATGGCTCCTTCCCCTGCTTTCCTAGCCAGAACCCAGGGGGGGCCGTGGCCGGAAACCGCGGTCGGCAACTTCTAGGGTTAGGGTTAGGGTTAGGGTCCGGAGAACCAGAAAGCCCACAGCTCCAGGGATAATTGGGATTGCAAAGGCCTGCCAAGAGGAGCACGACACTGCACAGACATGGCTCCTTCCCCTGCTTTCCTAGCCAGTACCCAGGGGGGGCCGTGGCCGGAAACCGCGGTCGGCAACTTCTAGGGTTAGGGTTAGGGTTAGGGTCCGGAGAACCAGAAAGCCCACAGCTCCAGGGATAATTGGGATTGCAAAGGCCTGCCAAGAGGAGCACGACACTGCACAGACATGGCTCCTTCCCCTGCTTTCCTAGCCAGAACCCGGGGGGGGCAGTGGCCGGAAACCGCGGTCGGCAACTTCTAGGGTTAGGGTTAGGGTTAGGGTCCGGAGAACCAGAAAGCCCACAGCTCCAGGGATAATTGGGATTGCAAAGGCCTGCCAAGAGGAGCACGACACTGCACAGACATGGCTCCTTCCCCTGCTTTCCTAGCCAGAACCCAGGGGGGGCAGTGGCCGGAAACCGCGGTCGGCAACTTCTAGGGTTAGGGTTAGGGTTAGGGTCCGGAGAACCAGAAAGCCCACAGCTCCAGGGATAATTGGGATTGCAAAGGCCTGCCAAGAGGAGCACAACACTGCACAGACATGGCTCCTTCCCCAGCTTTCCTAGCCAGAACCCGGGGGGGGGCAGTGGCCGGAAACCGCGGTCGGCAACTTCTAGGGTTAGGGTTAGGGTTAGGGTCCGGAGAACCAGAAAGCCCACAGCTCCAGGGATAATTGGGATTGCAAAGGCCTGCCAAGAGGAGCACGACACTGCACAGACATGGCTCCTTCCCCTGCTTTCCTAGCCAGAACCCGGGGGGGCCATGCCCAGAAACCGCGGTCGGCAACTTCTAGGGTTAGGGTTAGGGTTAGGGTCCGGAGAACCAGAAAGCCCACAGCTCCAGGGATAATTGGGATTGCAAAGGCCTGCCAAGAGGAGCACGACACTGCACAGACATGGCTCCTTCCCCTGCTTTCCTAGCCAGAACCCAGGGGGGGCTGTGGCCGGAAACCGCGGTCGGCAACTTCTAGGGTTAGGGTTAGGGTCCGGAGAACCAGAAAGCCCACAGCTCCAGGGATAATTGGGATTGCAAAGGCCTGCCAAGAGGAGCCCGACACTGCACAGACATGGCTCCTTCCCCTGCTTTCCTAGCCAGAACCCAGGGGGGGCCGTGGCCGGAAACCGCGGTCGGCAACTTCTAGGGTTAGGGTTAGGGTTAGGGTCCGGAGAACCAGAAAGCCCACAGCTCCAGGGATAATTGGGATTGCAAAGGCCTGCCAAGAGGAGCACGACACTGCACAGACATGGCTCCTTCCCCTGCTTTCCTAGCCAGAACCCAGGGGGGGCCGTGGCCGGAAACCGCGGTCGGCAACTTCTAGGGTTAGGGTTAGGGTTAGGGTCCGGAGAACCAGAAAGCCCACAGCTCCAGGGATAATTGGGATTGCAAAGGCCTGCCAAGAGGAGCACGACACTGCACAGACATGGCTCCTTCCCCTGCTTTCCTAGCCAGAACCCGGGGGGGGCAGTGGCCGGAAACCGCGGTCGGCAACTTCTAGGGTTAGGGTTAGGGTTAGGGTCCGGAGAACCAGAAAGCCCACAGCTCCAGGGATAATTGGGATTGCAAAGGCCTGCCAAGAGGAGCACGACACTGCACAGACATGGCTCCTTCCCCTGCTTTCCTAGCCAGAACCCAGGGGGGGCAGTGGCCGGAAACCGCGGTCGGCAACTTCTAGGGTTAGGGTTAGGGTTAGGGTCCGGAGAACCAGAAAGCCCACAGCTCCAGGGATAATTGGGATTGCAAAGGCCTGCCAAGAGGAGCACAACACTGCACAGACATGGCTCCTTCCCCAGCTTTCCTAGCCAGAACCCGGGGGGGGGCAGTGGCCGGAAACCGCGGTCGGCAACTTCTAGGGTTAGGGTTAGGGTTAGGGTCCGGAGAACCAGAAAGCCCACAGCTCCAGGGATAATTGGGATTGCAAAGGCCTGCCAAGAGGAGCACGACACTGCACAGACATGGCTCCTTCCCCTGCTTTCCTAGCCAGAACCCGGGGGGGCCATGCCCAGAAACCGCGGTCGGCAACTTCTAGGGTTAGGGTTAGGGTTAGGGTCCGGAGAACCAGAAAGCCCACAGCTCCAGGGATAATTGGGATTGCAAAGGCCTGCCAAGAGGAGCACGACACTGCACAGACATGGCTCCTTCCCCTGCTTTCCTAGCCAGAACCCAGGGGGGGCCGTGGCCGGAAACCGCGGTCGGCAACTTCTAGGGTTAGGGTTAGGGTTAGGGTCCGGAGAACCAGAAAGCCCACAGCTCCAGGGATAATTGGGATTGCAAAGGCCTGCCAAGAGGAGCACGACACTGCACAGACATGGCTCCTTCCCCTGCTTTCCTAGCCAGAACCCGGGGGGGGCAGTGGCCGGAAACCGCGGTCGGCAACTTCTAGGGTTAGGGTTAGGGTTAGGGTCCGGAGAACCAGAAAGCCCACAGCTCCAGGGATAATTGGGATTGCAAAGGCCTGCCAAGAGGAGCACGACACTGCACAGACATGGCTCCTTCCCCTGCTTTCCTAGCCAGAACCCAGGGGGGGCAGTGGCCGGAAACCGCGGTCGGCAACTTCTAGGGTTAGGGTTAGGGTTAGGGTCCGGAGAACCAGAAAGCCCACAGCTCCAGGGATAATTGGGATTGCAAAGGCCTGCCAAGAGGAGCACAACACTGCACAGACATGGCTCCTTCCCCAGCTTTCCTAGCCAGAACCCGGGGGGGGGCAGTGGCCGGAAACCGCGGTCGGCAACTTCTAGGGTTAGGGTTAGGGTTAGGGTCCGGAGAACCAGAAAGCCCACAGCTCCAGGGATAATTGGGATTGCAAAGGCCTGCCAAGAGGAGCACGACACTGCACAGACATGGCTCCTTCCCCTGCTTTCCTAGCCAGAACCCGGGGGGGCCATGCCCAGAAACCGCGGTCGGCAACTTCTAGGGTTAGGGTTAGGGTTAGGGTCCGGAGAACCAGAAAGCCCACAGCTCCAGGGATAATTGGGATTGCAAAGGCCTGCCAAGAGGAGCACGGCACTGCACAGACATGGCTCCTTCCCCTGCTTTCCTAGCCAGAACCCGGGGGGGGCAGTGGCCGGAAACCGCGGTCGGCAACTTCTAGGGTTAGGGTTAGGGTTAGGGTCAGGAGAACCAGAAAGCCCACAGCTCCAGGGATAATTGGGATTGCAAAGGCCTGCCAAGAGGAGCACGACACTGCACAGACATGGCTCCTTCCCCTGCTTTCCTAGCCAGAACCCAGGGGGGGCCGTGGCCGGAAACCGCGGTCGGCAACTTCTAGGGTTAGGGTTAGGGTTAGGGTCCGGAGAACCAGAAAGCCCACAGCTCCAGGGATAATTGGGATTGCAAAGGCCTGCCAAGAGGAGCACGACACTGCACAGACATGGCTCCTTCCCCTGCTTTCCTAGCCAGAACCCGGGGGGGGCCGTGGCCGGAAACCGCGGTCGGCAACTTCTAGGGTTAGGGTTAGGGTTAGGGTCCGGAGAACCAGAAAGCCCACAGCTCCAGGGATAATTGGGATTGCAAAGGCCTGCCAAGAGGAGCACGACACTGCACAGACATGGCTCCTTCCCCTGCTTTCCTAGCCAGAACCCAGGGGGGGCCGTGGCCGGAAACCGCGGTCGGCAACTTCTAGGGTTAGGGTTAGGGTTAGGGTCCGGAGAACCAGAAAGCCCACAGCTCCAGGGATAATTGGGATTGCAAAGGCCTGCCAAGAGGAGCACGACACTGCACAGACATGGCTCCTTCCCCTGCTTTCCTAGCCAGAACCCAGGGGGGGCCGTGGCCGGAAACCGCGGTCGGCAAGTTCTAGGGTTAGGGTTAGGGTCCGGAGAACCAGAAAGCCCACAGCTCCAGGGATAATTGGGATTGCAAAGGCCTGCCAAGAGGAGCACGACACTGCACAGACATGGCTCCTTCCCCTGCTTTCCTAGCCAGAACCCAGGGGGGGCCGTGGCCGGAAACCGCGGTCGGCAACTTCTAGGGTTAGGGTTAGGGTTAGGGTCCGGAGAACCAGAAAGCCCACAGCTCCAGGGATAATTGGGATTGCAAAGGCCTGCCAAGAGGAGCACGACACTGCACAGACATGGCTCCTTACCCAGCTTTCCTAGCCAGAACCCGGGGGGGGCCGTGGCCGGAAACCGCGGTCGGCAACTTCTAGGGTTAGGGTTAGGGTTAGGGTCCGGAGAACCAGAAAGCCCACAGCTCCAGGGATAATTGGGATTGCAAAGGCCTGCCAAGAGGAGCACGACACTGCACAGACATGGCTCCTTCCCCTGCTTTCCTAGCCAGAACCCAGGGGGGGCCGTGGCCGGAAACCGCGGTCGGCAACTTCTAGGGTTAGGGTTAGGGTCCGGAGAACCAGAAAGCCCACAGCTCCAGGGATAATTGGGATTGCAAAGGCCTGCCAAGAGGAGCACGACACTGCACAGACATGGCTCCTTCCCCTGCTTTCCTAGCCAGAACCCAGGGGGGGCCGTGGCCGGAAACCGCAGTCGGCAACTTCTAGGGTTAGGGTTAGGGTTAGGGTCCGGAGAACCAGAAAGCCCACAGCTCCAGGGATAATTGGGATTGCAAAGGCCTGCCAAGAGGAGCACGACACTGCACAGACATGGCTCCTTCCCCTGCTTTCCTAGCCAGAACCCGGGGGGGGCAGTGGCCGGAAACCGCGGTCGGCAACTTCTAGGGTTAGGGTTAGGGTTAGGGTCCGGAGAACCAGAAAGCCCACAGCTCCAGGGATAATTGGGATTGCAAAGGCCTGCCAAGAGGAGCACGACACTGCACAGACATGGCTCCTTCCCCTGCTTTCCTAGCCAGAACCCGGGGGGGGCCGTGGCCGGAAACCGCGGTCGGCAACTTCTAGGGTTAGGGTTAGGGTCCGGAGAACCAGAAAGCCCACAGCTCCAGGGATAATTGGGATTGCAAAGGCCTGCCAAGAGGAGCACGACACTGCACAGACATGGCTCCTTCCCCTGCTTTCCTAGCCAGAACCCAGGGGGGGCCATGCCCAGAAACCGCGGTCGGCAACTTCTAGGGTTAGGGTTAGGGTTAGGGTCCGGAGAACCAGAAAGCCCACAGCTCCAGGGATAATTGGGATTGCAAAGGCCTGCCAAGAGGAGCACGACACTGCACAGACATGGCTCCTTCCCCTGCTTTCCTAGCCAGAACCCGGGGGGGGCCGTGGCCGGAAACCGCGGTCGGCAACTTCTAGGGTTAGGGTTAGGGTTAGGGTCCGGAGAACCTGAAAGCCCACAGCTCCAGGGATAATTGGGATTGCAAAGGCCTGCCAAGAGGAGCACGACACTGCACAGACATGGCTCCTTCCCCTGCTTTCCTAGCCAGAACCCGGGGGGGGCAGTGGCCGGAAACCGCGGTCGGCAACTTCTAGGGTTAGGGTTAGGGTTAGGGTCCGGAGAACCAGAAAGCCCACAGCTCCAGGGATAATTGGGATTGCAAAGGCCTGCCAAGAGGAGCACGACACTGCACAGACATGGCTCCTTCCCCTGCTTTCCTAGCCAGAACCCGGGGGGGGGCAGTGGCCGGAAACCGCTTTCGGCAACTTCTAGGGTTAGGGTTAGGGTTAGGGTCCGGAGAACCAGAAAGCCCACAGCTCCAGGGATAATTGGGATTGCAAAGGCCTGCCAAGAGGAGCACGACACTGCACAGACATGGCTCCTTCCCCAGCTTTCCTAGCCAGAACCCAGGGGGGGCCGTGGCCGGAAACCGCGGTCGGCAAGTTCTAGGGTTAGGGTTAGGGTTAGGGTCCGGAGAACCAGAAAGCCCACAGCTCCAGGGATAATTGGGATTGCAAAGGCCTGCCAAGAGGAGCACGACACTGCACAGACATGGCTCCTTCCCCTGCTTTCCTAGCCAGAACCCGGGGGGGGCCGTGGCCGGAAACCGCGGTCGGCAACTTCTAGGGTTAGGGTTAGGGTCCGGAGAACCAGAAAGCCCACAGCTCCAGGGATAATTGGGATTGCAAAGGCCTGCCAAGAGGAGCACGACACTGCACAGACATGGCTCCTTCCCCAGCTTTCCTAGCCAGAACCCAGGGGGGGCCGTGGCCGGAAACCGCGGTCGGCAAGTTCTAGGGTTAGGGTTAGGGTTAGGGTCCGGAGAACCAGAAAGCCCACAGCTCCAGGGATAATTGGGATTGCAAAGGCCTGCCAAGAGGAGCACGACACTGCACAGACATGGCTCCTTCCCCTGCTTTCCTAGCCAGAACCCGGGGGGGGCCGTGGCCGGAAACCGCGGTCGGCAACTTCTAGGGTTAGGGTTAGGGTCCGGAGAACCAGAAAGCCCACAGCTCCAGGGATAATTGGGATTGCAAAGGCCTGCCAAGAGGAGCACGACACTGCACAGACATGGCTCCTTCCCCTGCTTTCCTAGCCAGAACCCGGGGGGGGCAGTGGCCGGAAACCGCGGTCGGCAACTTCTAGGGTTAGGGTTAGGGTTAGGGTCCGGAGAACCAGAAAGCCCACAGCTCCAGGGATAATTGGGATTGCAAAGGCCTGCCAAGAGGAGCACGACACTGCACAGACATGGCTCCTTCCCCAGCTTTCCTAGCCAGAACCCGGTGGGGGCCGTGGCCGGAAACCGCGGTCGGCAACTTCTAGGGTTAGGGTTAGGGTTAGGGTCCGGAGAACCAGAAAGCCCACAGCTCCAGGGATAATTGGGATTGCAAAGGCCTGCCAAGAGGAGCACGGCACTGCACAGACATGGCTCCTTCCCCTGCTTTCCTAGCCAGAACCCAGGGGGGGCCGTGGCCGGAAACCGCGGTCGGCAACTTCTAGGGTTAGGGTTAGGGTCCGGAGAACCAGAAAGCCCACAGCTCCAGGGATAATTGGGATTGCAAAGGCCTGCCAAGAGGAGCACGACACTGCACAGACATGGCTCCTTCCCCAGCTTTCCTAGCCAGAACCCAGGGGGGGCTGTGGCCGGAAACCGCGGTCGGCAAGTTCTAGGGTTAGGGTTAGGGTTAGGGTCCGGAGAACCAGAAAGCCCACAGCTCCAGGGATAATTGGGATTGCAAAGGCCTGCCAAGAGGAGCACGACACTGCACAGACATGGCTCCTTCCCCTGCTTTCCTAGCCAGAACCCAGGGGGGGCCGTGGCCGGAAACCGCGGTCGGCAACTTCTAGGGTTAGGGTTAGGGTTAGGGTCCGGAGAACCAGAAAGCCCACAGCTCCAGGGATAATTGGGATTGCAAAGGCCTGCCAAGAGGAGCACGACACTGCACAGACATGGCTCCTTCCCCTGCTTTCCTAGCCAGAACCCGGGGGGGGCAGTGGCCGCAAACCGCGGTCGGCAACTTCTAGGGTTAGGGTTAGGGTTAGGGTCCGGAGAACCAGAAAGCCCACAGCTCCAGGGATAATTGGGATTGCAAAGGCCTGCCAAGAGGAGCACAACACTGCACAGACATGGCTCCTTCCCCAGCTTTCCTAGCCAGAACCCGGGGGGGGGCAGTGGCCGGAAACCGCGGTCGGCAACTTCTAGGGTTAGGGTTAGGGTTAGGGTCCGGAGAACCAGAAAGCCCACAGCTCCAGGGATAATTGGGATTGCAAAGGCCTGCCAAGAGGAGCACGACACTGCACAGACATGGCTCCTTCCCCTGCTTTCCTAGCCAGAACCCGGGGGGGCCATGCCCAGAAACCGCGGTCGGCAACTTCTAGGGTTAGGGTTAGGGTTAGGGTCCGGAGAACCAGAAAGCCCACAGCTCCAGGGATAATTGGGATTGCAAAGGCCTGCCAAGAGGAGCACAGCACTGCACAGACATGGCTCCTTCCCCTGCTTTCCTAGCCAGAACCCGGGGGGGGCCGTGGCCGGAAACCGCGGTCGGCAACTTCTAGGGTTAGGGTTAGGGTCCGGAGAACCAGAAAGCCCACAGCTCCAGGGATAATTGGGATTGCAAAGGCCTGCCAAGAGGAGCACGACACTGCACAGACATGGCTCCTTCCCCTGCTTTCCTAGCCAGAACCCGGGGGGGGCCGTGGCCGGAAACCGCGGTCGGCAACTTCTAGGGTTAGGGTTAGGGTTAGGGTCCGGAGAACCAGAAAGCCCACAGCTCCAGGGATAATTGGGATTGCAAAGGCCTGCCAAGAGGAGCACGACACTGCACAGACATGGCTCCTTCCCCTGCTTTCCTAGCCAGAACCCAGGGGGGGCCGTGGCCGGAAACCGCGGTCGGCAACTTCTAGGGTTAGGGTTAGGGTTAGGGTCCGGAGAACCAGAAAGCCCACAGCTCCAGGGATAATTGGGATTGCAAAGGCCTGCCAAGAGGAGCACGACACTGCACAGACATGGCTCCTTCCCCTGCTTTCCTAGCCAGAACCCAGGGGGGGCCGTGGCCGGAAACCGCGGTCGGCAACTTCTAGGGTTAGGGTTAGGGTTAGGGTCCGGAGAACCAGAAAGCCCACAGCTCCAGGGATAATTGGGATTGCAAAGGCCTGCCAAGAGGAGCACGACACTGCACAGACATGGCTCCTTCCCCTGCTTTCCTAGCCAGATCCCGGGGGGGGCTGTGGCTGGAAACCGCGGTCGGCAACTTCTAGGGTTAGGGTTAGGGTTAGGGTTAGGGTTAGGGTCCGGAGAACCAGAAAGCCCACAGCTCCAGGGATAATTGGGATTGCAAAGGCCTGCCAAGAGGAGCACGACACTGCACAGACATGGCTCCTTCCCCTGCTTTCCTAGCCAGAACCCAGGGGGGGCCATGCCCAGAAACCGCGGTCGGCAACTTCTAGGGTTAGGGTTAGGGTTAGGGTCCGGAGAACCAGAAAGCCCACAGCTCCAGGGATAATTGGGATTGCAAAGGCCTGCCAAGAGGAGCACGACACTGCACAGACATGGCTCCTTCCCCAGCTTTCCTAGCCAGAACCCGGGGGGGGCCGTGGCCGGAAACCGCGGTCGGCAACTTCTAGGGTTAGGGTTAGGGTTAGGGTCCGGAGAACCAGAAAGCCCACAGCTCCAGGGATAATTGGGATTGCAAAGGCCTGCCAAGAGGAGCACGACACTGCACAGACATGGCTCCTTCCCCTGCTTTCCTAGCCAGAACCCGGGGGGGGCCGTGGCCGGAAACCGCGGTCGGCAACTTCTAGGGTTAGGGTTAGGGTTAGGGTCCGGAGAACCAGAAAGCCCACAGCTCCAGGGATAATTGGGATTGCAAAGGCCTGCCAAGAGGAGCACGACACTGCACAGACATGGCTCCTTCCCCTGCTTTCCTAGCCAGAACCCGGGGGGGGCCGTGGCCGGAAACCGCGGTCGGCAACTTCTAGGGTTAGGGTTAGGGTTAGGGTCCGGAGAACCAGAAAGCCCACAGCTCCAGGGATAATTGGGATTGCAAAGGCCTGCCAAGAGGAGCACGACACTGCACAGACATGGCTCCTTCCCCAGCTTTCCTAGCCAGAACCCGGGGGCGGCCGTGGCCGGAAACCGCGGTCGGCAACTTCTAGGGTTAGGGTTAGGGTTAGGGTCCGGAGAACCAGAAAGCCCACAGCTCCAGGGATAATTGGGATTGCAAAGGCCTGCCAAGAGGAGCACGACACTGCACAGACATGGCTCCTTCCCCAGCTTTCCTAGCCAGAACCCAGGGGGGGCCGTGGCCGGAAACCGCGGTCGGCAACTTCTAGGGTTAGGGTTAGGGTTAGGGTCCGGAGAACCAGAAAGCCCACAGCTCCAGGGATAATTGGGATTGCAAAGGCCTGCCAAGAGGAGCACGACACTGCACAGACATGGCTCCTTCCCCTGCTTTCCTAGCCAGAACCCGGGGGGGGCCGTGGCCGGAAACCGCGGTCGGCAACTTCTAGGGTTAGGGTTAGGGTCCGGAGAACCAGAAAGCCCACAGCTCCAGGGATAATTGGGATTGCAAAGGCCTGCCAAGAGGAGCACGACACTGCACAGACATGGCTCCTTCCCCAGCTTTCCTAGCCAGAACCCGGGGGGGGCCGTGGCCGGAAACCGCGGTCGGCAACTTCTAGGGTTAGGGTTAGGGTTAGGGTCCGGAGAACCAGAAAGCCCACAGCTCCAGGGATAATTGGGATTGCAAAGGCCTGCCAAGAGGAGCACGACACTGCACAGACATGGCTCCTTCCCATGCTTTCCTAGCCAGAACCCGGGGGGGGCCGTGGCCGGAAACCGCGGTCGGCAACTTCTAGGGTTAGGGTTAGGGTTAGGGTCCGGAGAACCAGAAAGCCCACAGCTCCAGGGATAATTGGGATTGCAAAGGCCTGCCAAGAGGAGCACGACACTGCACAGACATGGCTCCTTCCCCAGCTTTCCTAGCCAGAACCCGGGGGGGGCCGTGGCCGGAAACCGCGGTCGGCAACTTCTAGGGTTAGGGTTAGGGTTAGGGTCCGGAGAACCAGAAAGCCCACAGCTCCAGAAATAATTGGGATTGCAAAGGCCTGCCAAGAGGAGCACGACACTGCACAGACATGGCTCCTTCCCCAGCTTTCCTAGCCAGAACCCGGGGGGGGGAGTGGCCGGAAACCGCGGTCGGCAACTTCTAGGGTTAGGGTTAGGGTTAGGGTCCGGAGAACCAGAAAGCCCACAGCTCCAGGGATAATTGGGATTGCAAAGGCCTGCCAAGAGGAGCACGACACTGCACAGACATGGCTCCTTCCCCTGCTTTCCTAGCCAGAACCCGGGGGGGGCAGTGGCCGGAAACCGCGGTCGGCAACTTCTAGGGTTAGGGTTAGGGTTAGGGTCCGGAGAACCAGAAAGCCCACAGCTCCAGGGATAATTGGGATTGCAAAGGCCTGCCAAGAGGAGCACGACACTGCACAGACATGGCTCCTTCCCCTGCTTTCCTAGCCAGAACCCGGGGGGGGCAGTGGCCGGAAACCGCGGTCGGCAACTTCTAGGGTTAGGGTTAGGGTTAGGGTCCGGAGAACCAGAAAGCCCACAGCTCCAGGGATAATTGGGATTGCAAAGGCCTGCCAAGAGGAGCACGACACTGCACAGACATGGCTCCTTCCCCTGCTTTCCTAGCCAGAACCCGGGGGGGGCCGTGGCCGGAAACCGCGGTCGGCAACTTCTAGGGTTAGGGTTAGGGTCCGGAGAACCAGAAAGCCCACAGCTCCAGGGATAATTGGGATTGCAAAGGCCTGCCAAGAGGAGCACGACACTGCACAGACATGGCTCCTTCCCCAGCTTTCCTAGCCAGAACCCAGGGGGGGCTGTGGCCGGAAACCGCGGTCGGCAACTTCTAGGGTTAGGGTTAGGGTCCGGAGAACCAGAAAGCCCACAGCTCCAGGGATAATTGGGATTGCAAAGGCCTGCCAAGAGGAGCACGACACTGCACAGACATGGCTCCGTCCCCAGCTTTCCTAGCCAGAACCCAGGGGGGGCCATGCCCAGAAACCGCGGTCGGCAACTTCTAGGGTTAGGGTTAGGGTTAGGGTCCGGAGAACCAGAAAGCCCACAGCTCCAGGGATAATTGGGATTGCAAAGGCCTGCCAAGAGGAGCACGACACTGCACAGACATGGCTCCTTCCCCTGCTTTCCTAGCCAGAACCCGGGGGGGGCAGTGGCCGGAAACCGCGGTCGGCAACTTCTAGGGTTAGGGTTAGGGTTAGGGTCCGGAGAACCAGAAAGCCCACAGCTCCAGGGATAATTGGGATTGCAAAGGCCTGCCAAGAGGAGCACGGCACTGCACAGACATGGCTCCTTCCCCAGCTTTCCTAGCCAGAACCCAGGGGGGGCCGTGGCCAGAAACCGCGGTCGGCAACTTCTAGGGTTAGGGTTAGGGTTAGTGTCCGGAGAACTGGAAAGCCCACAGCTCCAGGGATAATTGGGATTGCAAAGGCCTGCCAAGAGGAGCACGACACTGCACAGACATGGCTCCTTCCCCTGCTTTCCTAGCCAGAACCCGGGGGGGGCCGTGGCCGGAAACCGCGGTCGGCAACTTCTAGGGTTAGGGTTAGGGTTAGGGTCCGGAGAACCAGAAAGCCCACAGCTCCAGGGATAATTGGGATTGCAAAGGCCTGCCAAGAGGAGCACGACACTGCACAGACATGGCTCCTTCCCCTGCTTTCCTAGCCAGAACCCGGGGGGGGCCGTGGCCGGAAACCGCGGTCGGCAACTTCTAGGGTTAGGGTTAGGGTTAGGGTCCGGAGAACCAGAAAGCCCACAGCTCCAGGGATAATTGGGATTGCAAAGGCCTGCCAAGAGGAGCACGACACTGCACAGACATGGCTCCTTCCCCAGCTTTCCTAGCCAGAACCCAGGGGGGGCCGTGGCCGGAAACCGCGGTCGGCAACTTCTAGGGTTAGGGTTAGGGTTAGGGTCCGGAGAACCAGAAAGCCCACAGCTCCAGGGATAATTGGGATTGCAAAGGCCTGCCAAGAGGAGCACGACACTGCACAGACATGGCTCCTTCCCCTGCTTTCCTAGCCAGAACCCGGGGGGGGCCGTGGCCGGAAACCGCGGTCGGCAACTTCTAGGGTTAGGGTTAGGGTCCGGAGAACCAGAAAGCCCACAGCTCCAGGGATAATTGGGATTGCAAAGGCCTGCCAAGAGGAGCACGACACTGCACAGACATGGCTCCTTCCCCAGCTTTCCTAGCCAGAACCCGGGGGGGGCCGTGGCCGGAAACCGCGGTCGGCAACTTCTAGGGTTAGGGTTAGGGTCCGGAGAACCAGAAAGCCCACAGCTCCAGGGATAATTGGGATTGCAAAGGCCTGCCAAGAGGAGCACGACACTGCACAGACATGGCTCCTTCCCCTGCTTTCCTAGCCAGAACCCGGGGGGGGGCCGTGGCCGGAAACCGCGGTCGGCAACTTCTAGGGTTAGGGTTAGGGTTAGGGTCCGGAGAACCAGAAAGCCCACAGCTCCAGGGATAATTGGGATTGCAAAGGCCTGCCAAGAGGAGCACGACACTGCACAGACATGGCTCCTTCCCCTGCTTTCCTAGCCAGAACCCGGGGGGGGCCGTGGCCGGAAACCGCTTTCGGCAACTTCTAGGGTTAGGGTTAGGGTTAGGGTTAGGGTCCGGAGAACCAGAAAGCCCACAGCTCCAGGGATAATTGGGATTGCAAAGGCCTGCCAAGAGGAGCACGACACTGCACAGACATGGCTCCTTCCCCTGCTTTCCTAGCCAGAACCCGGGGGGGCCATGCCCAGAAACCGCGGTCGGCAACTTCTAGGGTTAGGGTTAGGGTTAGGGTCCGGAGAACCAGAAAGCCCACAGCTCCAGGGATAATTGAGATTGCAAAGGCCTGCCAAGAGGAGCACGGCACTGCACAGACATGGCTCCTTCCCCAGCTTTCCTAGCCAGAACCCTGGGGGGGACGTGGCCGGAAACCGCGGTCGGCAACTTCTAGGGTTAGGGTTAGGGTTAGGGTCCGGAGAACCAGAAAGCCCACAGCTCCAGGGATAATTGGGATTGCAAAGGCCTGCCAAGAGGAGCACGACACTGCACAGACATGGCTCCTTCCCCTGCTTTCCTAGCCAGAACCCGGGGGGGGCCGTGGCCGGAAACCGCGGTCGGCAACTTCTAGGGTTAGGGTTAGGGTTAGGGTCCGGAGAACCAGAAAGCCCACAGCTCCAGGGATAATTGGGATTGCAAAGGCCTGCCAAGAGGAGCACGACACTGCACAGACATGGCTCCGTCCCCAGCTTTCCTAGCCAGAACCCAGGGGGGGCCATGCCCAGAAACCGCGGTCGGCAACTTCTAGGGTTAGGGTTAGGGTTAGGGTCCGGAGAACCAGAAAGCCCACAGCTCCAGGGATAATTGGGATTGCAAAGGCCTGCCAAGAGGAGCACGACACTGCACAGACATGGCTCCTTCCCCTGCTTTCCTAGCCAGAACCCGGGGGGGGCAGTGGCCGGAAACCGCGGTCGGCAACTTCTAGGGTTAGGGTTAGGGTTAGGGTCCGGAGAACCAGAAAGCCCACAGCTCCAGGGATAATTGGGATTGCAAAGGCCTGCCAAGAGGAGCACGGCACTGCACAGACATGGCTCCTTCCCCAGCTTTCCTAGCCAGAACCCGGGGGGGGCCGTGGCCAGAAACCGCGGTCGGCAACTTCTAGGGTTAGGGTTAGGGTTAGTGTCCGGAGAACCGGAAAGCCCACAGCTCCAGGGATAATTGGGATTGCAAAGGCCTGCCAAGAGGAGCACGACACTGCACAGACATGGCTCCTTCCCCAGCTTTCCTAGCCAGAACCCGGGGGGGGCCGTGGCCGGAAACCGCGGTCGGCAACTTCTAGGGTTAGGGTTAGGGTCCGGAGAACCAGAAAGCCCACAGCTCCAGGGATAATTGGGATTGCAAAGGCCTGCCAAGAGGAGCACGACACTGCACAGACATGGCTCCGTCCCCAGCTTTCCTAGCCAGAACCCAGGGGGGGCCATGCCCAGAAACCGCGGTCGGCAACTTCTAGGGTTAGGGTTAGGGTCCGGAGAACCAGAAAGCCCACAGCTCCAGGGATAATTGGGATTGCAAAGGCCTGCCAAGAGGAGCACGACACTGCACAGACATGGCTCCTTCCCCTGCTTTCCTAGCCAGAACCCGGGGGGGGCAGTGGCCGGAAACCGCGGTCGGCAACTTCTAGGGTTAGGGTTAGGGTTAGGGTCCGGAGAACCAGAAAGCCCACAACTCCAGGGATAATTGGGATTGCAAAGGCCTGCCAAGAGGAGCACGACACTGCACAGACATGGCTCCTTCCCCTGCTTTCCTAGCCAGAACCCAGGGGGGGCTGTGGCCGGAAACCGCGGTCGGCAACTTCTAGGGTTAGGGTTAGGGTTAGGGTCCGGAGAACCAGAAAGCCCACAGCTCCAGGGATAATTGGGATTGCAAAGGCCTGCCAAGAGGAGCACGACACTGCACAGACATGGCTCCGTCCCCAGCTTTCCTAGCCAGAACCCAGGGTGGGCCGTGGCCGGAAACCGCGGTCGGCAACTTCTAGGGTTAGGGTTAGGGTCCGGAGAACCAGAAAGCCCACAGCTCCAGGGATAATTGGGATTGCAAAGGCCTGACAAGAGGAGCACGACACTGCACAGACATGGCTTCTTCCCCTGCTTTCCTAGCCAGAACCCGGGGGGGGCAGTGGCTGGAAACCGCGGTCGGCAACCTCTAGGGTTAGGGTTAGGGTTAGGGTCCGGAGAACCAGAAAGCCCACAGCTCCAGGGATAATTGGGATTGCAAAGGCCTGCCAAGAGGAGCACGACACTGCACAGACATGGCTCCTTCCCCTGCTTTCCTAGCCAGAACCCGGGGGGGGCAGTGGCCGGAAACCGCGGTCGGCAACTTCTAGGGTTAGGGTTAGGGTCCGGAGAACCAGAAAGCCCACAGCTCCAGGGATAATTGGGATTGCAAAGGCCTGCCAAGAGGAGCACGACACTGCACAGACATGGCTCCTTCCCCAGCTTTCCTAGCCAGATCCCAGGGGGGGCCATGCCCAGAAACCGCGGTCGGCAACTTCTAGGGTTAGGGTCCGGAGAACCAGAAAGCCCACAGCTCCAGGGATAATTGGGATTGCAAAGGCCTGCCAAGAGGAGCACGACACTGCACAGACATGGCTCCTTCCCCTGCTTTCCTAGCCAGAACCCGGGGGGGGCAGTGGCCGGAAACCGCGGTCGGCAACTTCTAGGGTTAGGGTTAGGGTTAGGGTCCGGAGAACCAGAAAGCCCACAGCTCCAGGGATAATTGGGATTGCAAAGGCCTGCCAAGAGGAGCACGACACTGCACAGACATGGCTCCTTCCCCTGCTTTCCTAGCCAGAACCTGGGGGGGGCAGTGGCCGGAAACCGCGGTCGGCAACTTCTAGGGTTAGGGTTAGGGTTAGGGTCCGGAGAACCAGAAAGCCCACAGCTCCAGGGATAATTGGGATTGCAAAGGCCTGCCAAGAGGAGCACGACACTGCACAGACATGGCTCCTTCCCCTGCTTTCCTAGCCAGAACCCGGGGGGCAGTGGCCGGAAACCGCGGTCGGCAACTTCTAGGGTTAGGGTTAGGGTTAGGGTCCGGAGAACCAGAAAGCCCACAACTCCAGGGATAATTGGGATTGCAAAGGCCTGCCAAGAGGAGCACGACACTGCACAGACATGGCTCCTTCCCCTGCTTTCCTAGCCAGAACCCAGGGGGGGCTGTGGCCGGAAACCGCGGTCGGCAACTTCTAGGGTTAGGGTTAGGGTTAGGGTCCGGAGAACCAGAAAGCCCACAGCTCCAGGGATAATTGGGATTGCAAAGGCCTGCCAAGAGGAGCACGACACTGCACAGACATGGCTCCGTCCCCAGCTTTCCTAGCCAGAACCCAGGGGGGGCCGTGGCCGGAAACCGCGGTCGGCAACTTCTAGGGTTAGGGTTAGGGTCCGGAGAACCAGAAAGCCCACAGCTCCAGGGATAATTGGGATTGCAAAGGCCTGACAAGAGGAGCACGACACTGCACAGACATGGCTTCTTCCCCTGCTTTCCTAGCCAGAACCCGGGGGGGGCAGTGGCTGGAAACCGCGGTCGGCAACCTCTAGGGTTAGGGTTAGGGTTAGGGTCCGGAGAACCAGAAAGCCCACAGCTCCAGGGATAATTGGGATTGCAAAGGCCTGCCAAGAGGAGCACGACACTGCACAGACATGGCTCCTTCCCCTGCTTTCCTAGCCAGAACCCGGGGGGGGCAGTGGCCGGCAACCGCGGTCGGCAACTTCTAGGGTTAGGGTTAGGGTCCGGAGAACCAGAAAGCCCACAGCTCCAGGGATAATTGGGATTGCAAAGGCCTGCCAAGAGGAGCACGACACTGCACAGACATGGCTCCTTCCCCTGCTTTCCTAGCCAGAACCCGGGGGGGGCCGTGGCCGGAAACCGCGGTCGGCAACTTCTAGGGTTAGGGTTAGGGTTAGGGTCCGGAGAACCAGAAAGCCCACAGCTCCAGGGATAATTGGGATTGCAAAGGCCTGCCAAGAGGAGCACGACACTGCACAGACATGGCTCCTTCCCCTGCTTTCCTAGCCAGAACCCGGGGGGGGCCGTGGCCGGAAACCGCGGTCGGCAACTTTTAGTGTTAGGGTTAGGGTTAGGGTCCGGAGAACCAGAAAGCCCACAGCTCCAGGGATAATTGGGATTGCAAAGGCCTGCCAAGAGGAGCACGACACTGCACAGACATGGCTCCTTCCCCAGCTTTCCTAGCCAGAACCCAGGGGGGGCTGTGGCCGGAAACCACGGTCGGCAACTTCTAGGGTTGGGGTTAGGGTTAGGGTCCGGAGAACCAGAAAGCCCACAGCTCCAGGGATAATTGGGATTGCAAAGGCCTGCCAAGAGGAGCACGACACTGCACAGACATGGCTCCGTCCCCAGCTTTCCTAGCCAGAACCCAGGGTGGGCCATGCCCAGAAACCGCGGTCGGCAACTTCTAGGGTTAGGGTTAGGGTTAGGGTCCGGAGAACCAGAAAGCCCACAGCTCCAGGGATAATTGGGATTGCAAAGGCCTGCCAAGAGGAGCACGACACTGCACAGACATGGCTCCTTCCCCTGCTTTCCTAGCCAGAACCCGGGGGGGGCAGTGGCTGGAAACCGCGGTCGGCAACCTCTAGGGTTAGGGTTAGGGTTAGGGTTAGGGTCCGGAGAACCAGAAAGCCCACAGCTCCAGGGATAATTGGGATTGCAAAGGCCTGCCAAGAGGAGCACGACACTGCACAGACATGGCTCCTTCCCCTGCTTTCCTAGCCAGAACCCGGGGGGGGCAGTGGCCGGAAACCGCGGTCGGCAACTTCTAGGGTTAGGGTTAGGGTTAGGGTCCGGAGAACCAGAAAGCCCACAGCTCCAGGGATAATTGGGATTGCAAAGGCCTGCCAAGAGGAGCACGACACTGCACAGACATGGCTCCTTCCCCAGCTTTCCTAGCCAGAACCCGGGGGGGGCAGTGGCCGGAAACCGCGGTCGGCAACTTCTAGGGTTAGGGTTAGGGTTAGGGTCCAGAGAACCAGAAAGCCCACAGCTCCAGGGATAATTGGGATTGCAAAGGCCTGCCAAGAGGAGCACGACACTGCACAGACATGGCTCCTTCCCCAGCTTTCCTAGCCAGAACCCAGGGGGGGCAGTGGCCGGAAACCGCGGTCGGCAACTTCTAGGGTTAGGGTTAGGGTTAGGGTCCGGAGAACCAGAAAGCCCACAGCTCCAGGGATAATTGGGATTGCAAAGGCCTGCCAAGAGGAGCACGACACTGCACAGACATGGCTCCTTCCCCAGCTTTCCTAGCCAGAACACAGGGGGGGCCATGCCCAGAAACCGCGGTCGGCAACTTCTAGGGTTAGGGTTAGGGTTAGGGTCCGGAGAACCAGAAAGCCCACAACTCCAGGGATAATTGGGATTGCAAAGGCCTGCCAAGAGGAGCACGACACTGCACAGACATGGCTCCTTCCCCTGCTTTCCTAGCCAGAACCCAGGGGGGGCCGTGGCCGGAAACCGCGGTCGGCAACTTCTAGGGTTAGGGTTAGGGTTAGGGTCCGGAGAACCAGAAAGCCCACAGCTCCAGGGATAATTGGGATTGCAAAGGCCTGCCAAGAGGAGCACGACACTGCACAGACATGGCTCCTTCCCCAGCTTTCCTAGCCAGAACCCAGGGGGGGCCGTGGCCGGAAACCGCGGTCGGCAACTTCTAGGGTTAGGGTTAGGGTCCGGAGAACCAGAAAGCCCACAGCTCCAGGGATAATTGGGATTGCAAAGGCCTGACAAGAGGAGCACGACACTGCACAGACATGGCTTCTTCCCCTGCTTTCCTAGCCAGAACCCGGGGGGGGCAGTGGCTGGAAACCGCGGTCGGCAACCTCTAGGGTTAGGGTTAGGGTTAGGGTCCGGAGAACCAGAAAGCCCACAGCTCCAGGGATAATTGGGATTGCAAAGGCCTGCCAAGAGGAGCACGACACTGCACAGACATGGCTCCTTCCCCTGCTTTCCTAGCCAGAACCCGGGGGGGGCAGTGGCCGGCAACCGCGGTCGGCAACTTCTAGGGTTAGGGTTAGGGTCCGGAGAACCAGAAAGCCCACAGCTCCAGGGATAATTGGGATTGCAAAGGCCTGCCAAGAGGAGCACGACACTGCACAGACATGGCTCCTTCCCCTGCTTTCCTAGCCAGAACCCGGGGGGGGCCGTGGCCGGAAACCGCGGTCGGCAACTTCTAGGGTTAGGGTTAGGGTTAGGGTCCGGAGAACCAGAAAGCCCACAGCTCCAGGGATAATTGGGATTGCAAAGGCCTGCCAAGAGGAGCACGACACTGCACAGACATGGCTCCTTCCCCAGCTTTCCTAGCCAGAACCCAGGGGGGGCTGTGGCCGGAAACCACGGTCGGCAACTTCTAGGGTTGGGGTTAGGGTTAGGGTCCGGAGAACCAGAAAGCCCACAGCTCCAGGGATAATTGGGATTGCAAAGGCCTGCCAAGAGGAGCACGACACTGCACAGACATGGCTCCGTCCCCAGCTTTCCTAGCCAGAACCCAGGGTGGGCCATGCCCAGAAACCGCGGTCGGCAACTTCTAGGGTTAGGGTTAGGGTTAGGGTCCGGAGAACCAGAAAGCCCACAGCTCCAGGGATAATTGGGATTGCAAAGGCCTGCCAAGAGGAGCACGACACTGCACAGACATGGCTCCTTCCCCTGCTTTCCTAGCCAGAACCCGGGGGGGGCAGTGGCTGGAAACCGCGGTCGGCAACCTCTAGGGTTAGGGTTAGGGTTAGGGTTAGGGTCCGGAGAACCAGAAAGCCCACAGCTCCAGGGATAATTGGGATTGCAAAGGCCTGCCAAGAGGAGCACGACACTGCACCGACATGGCTCCTTCCCCTGCTTTCCTAGCCAGAACCCGGGGGGGGCAGTGGCCGGAAACCGCGGTCGGCAACTTCTAGGGTTAGGGTTAGGGTTAGGGTCCGGAGAACCAGAAAGCCCACAGCTCCAGGGATAATTGGGATTGCAAAGGCCTGCCAAGAGGAGCACGACACTGCACAGACATGGCTCCTTCCCCAGCTTTCCTAGCCAGAACCCGGGGGGGGCCGTGGCCGGAAACCGCGGTCGGCAACTTCTAGGGTTAGGGTTAGGGTTAGGGTCCGGAGAACCAGAAAGCCCACAGCTCCAGGGATAATTGGGATTGCAAAGGCCTGCCAAGAGGAGCACGACACTGCACAGACATGGCTCCTTCCCCTGCTTTCCTAGCCAGAACCCGGGGGGGGCCGTGGCCGGAAACCGCGGTCGGCAACTTCTAGGGTTAGGGTTAGGGTTAGGGTCCGGAGAACCAGAAAGCCCACAGCTCCAGGGATAATTGGGATTGCAAAGGCCTGCCAAGAGGAGCACGACACTGCACAGACATGGCTCCTTCCCCTGCTTTCCTAGCCAGAACCCGGGGGGGGCAGTGGCCGGAAACCGCGGTCGGCAACTTCTAGGGTTAGGGTTAGGGTTAGGGTCCGGAGAACCAGAAAGCCCACAGCTCCAGGGATAATTGGGATTGCAAAGGCCTGCCAAGAGGAGCACGGCACTGCACAGACATGGCTCCTTCCCCTGCTTTCCTAGCCAGAACCCCGGGGGGGGCAGTGGCCGGAAACCGCGGTCGGCAACTTCTAGGGTTAGGGTTAGGGTTAGGGTCCGGAGAACCAGAAAGCCCACAGCTCCAGGGATAATTGGGATTGCAAAGGCCTGCCAAGAGGAGCACGACACTGCACAGACATGGCTCTGTCCCCAGCTTTCCTAGCCAGAACCCAGGGGGGGCCATGCCCAGAAACCGCGGTCGGCAACTTCTAGGGTTAGGGTTAGGGTTAGGGTCCGGAGAACCAGAAAGCCCACAGCTCCAGGGATAATTGGGATTGCAAAGGCCTGCCAAGAGGAGCACGACACTGCACAGACATGGCTCCTTCCCCTGCTTTCCTAGCCAGAACCCGGGGGGGGCAGTGGCTGGAAACCGCGGTCGACAACCTCTAGGGTTAGGGTTAGGGTCCGGAGAACCAGAAAGCCCACAGCTCCAGGGATAATTGGGATTGCAAAGGCCTGCCAAGAGGAGCACGACACTGCACAGACATGGCTCCTTCCCCTGCTTTCCTAGCCAGAACCCGGGGGGGGCAGTGGCCGGAAACCGCGGTCGGCAAGTTCTAGGGTTAGGGTTAGGGTTAGGGTCCGGAGAACCAGAAAGCCCACAGCTCCAGGGATAATTGGGATTGCAAAGGCCTGCCAAGAGGAGCACGACACTGCACAGACATGGCTCCTTCCCCTGCTTTCCTAGCCAGAACCCGGGGGGGGCCGTGGCCGGAAATCGCGGTCGGCAACTTCTAGGGTTAGGGTTAGGGTTAGGGTCCGGAGAACCAGAAAGCCCACAGCTCCAGGGATAATTGGGATTGCAAAGGCCTGCCAAGAGGAGCACGACACTGCACAGACATGGCTCCTTCCCCTGCTTTCCTAGCCAGAACCCGGGGGGGGCAGTGGCCGGAAACCGCGGTCGGCAACTTCTAGGGTTAGGGTTAGGGTTAGGGTCCGGAGAACCAGAAAGCCCACAGCTCCAGGGATAATTGGGATTGCAAAGGCCTGCCAAGAGGAGCACGGCACTGCACAGACATGGCTCCTTCCCCTGCTTTCCTAGCCAGAACCCGGGGGGGGCAGTGGCCGGAAACCGCGGTCGGCAACTTCTAGGGTTAGGGTTAGGGTTAGGGTCCGGAGAACCAGAAAGCCCACAGCTCCAGGGATAATTGGGATTGCAAAGGCCTGCCAAGAGGAGCACGACACTGCACAGACATGGCTCCTTCCCCTGCTTTCCTAGCCAGAACCCAGGGGGGGCAGTGGCCGGAAACCGCGGTCGGCAACTTCTAGGGTTAGGGTTAGGGTTAGGGTCCGGAGAACCAGAAAGCCCACAGCTCCAGGGATAATTGGGATTGCAAAGGCCTGCCAAGAGGAGCACGACACTGCACAGACATGGCTCCTTCCCCTGCTTTCCTAGCCAGAACCCGGGGGGGGCCGTGGCCGGAAACCGCGGTCGGCAACTTCTAGGGTTAGGGTTAGGGTTAGGGTCCGGAGAACCAGAAAGCCCACAGCTCCAGGGATAATTGGGATTGCAAAGGCCTGCCAAGAGGAGCACGACACTGCACAGACATGGCTCCTTCCCCAGCTTTCCTAGCCAGATCCCAGGGGGGGCCATGCCCAGAAACCGCGGTCGGCAACTTCTAGGGTTAGGGTCCGGAGAACCAGAAAGCCCACAGCTCCAGGGATAATTGGGATTGCAAAGGCCTGCCAAGAGGAGCACGACACTGCACAGACATGGCTCCTTCCCCTGCTTTCCTAGCCAGAACCCGGGGGGGGCAGTGGCCGGAAACCGCGGTCGGCAACTTCTAGGGTTAGGGTTAGGGTTAGGGTCCGGAGAACCAGAAAGCCCACAGCTCCAGGGATAATTGGGATTGCAAAGGCCTGCCAAGAGGAGCACGACACTGCACAGACATGGCTCCTTCCCCTGCTTTCCTAGCCAGAACCTGGGGGGGGCAGTGGCCGGAAACCGCGGTCGGCAACTTCTAGGGTTAGGGTTAGGGTTAGGGTCCGGAGAACCAGAAAGCCCACAGCTCCAGGGATAATTGGGATTGCAAAGGCCTGCCAAGAGGAGCACGACACTGCACAGACATGGCTCCTTCCCCTGCTTTCCTAGCCAGAACCCGGGGGGCAGTGGCCGGAAACCGCGGTCGGCAACTTCTAGGGTTAGGGTTAGGGTTAGGGTCCGGAGAACCAGAAAGCCCACAACTCCAGGGATAATTGGGATTGCAAAGGCCTGCCAAGAGGAGCACGACACTGCACAGACATGGCTCCTTCCCCTGCTTTCCTAGCCAGAACCCAGGGGGGGCTGTGGCCGGAAACCGCGGTCGGCAACTTCTAGGGTTAGGGTTAGGGTTAGGGTCCGGAGAACCAGAAAGCCCACAGCTCCAGGGATAATTGGGATTGCAAAGGCCTGCCAAGAGGAGCACGACACTGCACAGACATGGCTCCGTCCCCAGCTTTCCTAGCCAGAACCCAGGGGGG
This sequence comes from Rhynochetos jubatus, assembly GCA_027574665.1. Lineage (NCBI taxonomy): Eukaryota > Metazoa > Chordata > Aves > Eurypygiformes > Rhynochetidae > Rhynochetos > Rhynochetos jubatus. The sequence goes on from CM050664.1 coordinate 20,485,904, forward strand.
GCCGTGGCCGGAAACCGCGGTCGGCAACTTCTAGGGTTAGGGTTAGGGTCCGGAGAACCAGAAAGCCCACAGCTCCAGGGATAATTGGGATTGCAAAGGCCTGACAAGAGGAGCACGACACTGCACAGACATGGCTTCTTCCCCTGCTTTCCTAGCCAGAACCCGGGGGGGGCAGTGGCTGGAAACCGCGGTCGGCAACCTCTAGGGTTAGGGTTAGGGTTAGGGTCCGGAGAACCAGAAAGCCCACAGCTCCAGGGATAATTGGGATTGCAAAGGCCTGCCAAGAGGAGCACGACACTGCACAGACATGGCTCCTTCCCCTGCTTTCCTAGCCAGAACCCGGGGGGGGCAGTGGCCGGCAACCGCGGTCGGCAACTTCTAGGGTTAGGGTTAGGGTCCGGAGAACCAGAAAGCCCACAGCTCCAGGGATAATTGGGATTGCAAAGGCCTGCCAAGAGGAGCACGACACTGCACAGACATGGCTCCTTCCCCTGCTTTCCTAGCCAGAACCCGGGGGGGGCCGTGGCCGGAAACCGCGGTCGGCAACTTCTAGGGTTAGGGTTAGGGTTAGGGTCCGGAGAACCAGAAAGCCCACAGCTCCAGGGATAATTGGGATTGCAAAGGCCTGCCAAGAGGAGCACGACACTGCACAGACATGGCTCCTTCCCCTGCTTTCCTAGCCAGAACCCGGGGGGGGCCGTGGCCGGAAACCGCGGTCGGCAACTTTTAGTGTTAGGGTTAGGGTTAGGGTCCGGAGAACCAGAAAGCCCACAGCTCCAGGGATAATTGGGATTGCAAAGGCCTGCCAAGAGGAGCACGACACTGCACAGACATGGCTCCTTCCCCAGCTTTCCTAGCCAGAACCCAGGGGGGGCTGTGGCCGGAAACCACGGTCGGCAACTTCTAGGGTTGGGGTTAGGGTTAGGGTCCGGAGAACCAGAAAGCCCACAGCTCCAGGGATAATTGGGATTGCAAAGGCCTGCCAAGAGGAGCACGACACTGCACAGACATGGCTCCGTCCCCAGCTTTCCTAGCCAGAACCCAGGGTGGGCCATGCCCAGAAACCGCGGTCGGCAACTTCTAGGGTTAGGGTTAGGGTTAGGGTCCGGAGAACCAGAAAGCCCACAGCTCCAGGGATAATTGGGATTGCAAAGGCCTGCCAAGAGGAGCACGACACTGCACAGACATGGCTCCTTCCCCTGCTTTCCTAGCCAGAACCCGGGGGGGGCAGTGGCTGGAAACCGCGGTCGGCAACCTCTAGGGTTAGGGTTAGGGTTAGGGTTAGGGTCCGGAGAACCAGAAAGCCCACAGCTCCAGGGATAATTGGGATTGCAAAGGCCTGCCAAGAGGAGCACGACACTGCACAGACATGGCTCCTTCCCCTGCTTTCCTAGCCAGAACCCGGGGGGGGCAGTGGCCGGAAACCGCGGTCGGCAACTTCTAGGGTTAGGGTTAGGGTTAGGGTCCGGAGAACCAGAAAGCCCACAGCTCCAGGGATAATTGGGATTGCAAAGGCCTGCCAAGAGGAGCACGACACTGCACAGACATGGCTCCTTCCCCAGCTTTCCTAGCCAGAACCCGGGGGGGGCAGTGGCCGGAAACCGCGGTCGGCAACTTCTAGGGTTAGGGTTAGGGTTAGGGTCCAGAGAACCAGAAAGCCCACAGCTCCAGGGATAATTGGGATTGCAAAGGCCTGCCAAGAGGAGCACGACACTGCACAGACATGGCTCCTTCCCCAGCTTTCCTAGCCAGAACCCAGGGGGGGCAGTGGCCGGAAACCGCGGTCGGCAACTTCTAGGGTTAGGGTTAGGGTTAGGGTCCGGAGAACCAGAAAGCCCACAGCTCCAGGGATAATTGGGATTGCAAAGGCCTGCCAAGAGGAGCACGACACTGCACAGACATGGCTCCTTCCCCAGCTTTCCTAGCCAGAACACAGGGGGGGCCATGCCCAGAAACCGCGGTCGGCAACTTCTAGGGTTAGGGTTAGGGTTAGGGTCCGGAGAACCAGAAAGCCCACAACTCCAGGGATAATTGGGATTGCAAAGGCCTGCCAAGAGGAGCACGACACTGCACAGACATGGCTCCTTCCCCTGCTTTCCTAGCCAGAACCCAGGGGGGGCCGTGGCCGGAAACCGCGGTCGGCAACTTCTAGGGTTAGGGTTAGGGTTAGGGTCCGGAGAACCAGAAAGCCCACAGCTCCAGGGATAATTGGGATTGCAAAGGCCTGCCAAGAGGAGCACGACACTGCACAGACATGGCTCCTTCCCCAGCTTTCCTAGCCAGAACCCAGGGGGGGCCGTGGCCGGAAACCGCGGTCGGCAACTTCTAGGGTTAGGGTTAGGGTCCGGAGAACCAGAAAGCCCACAGCTCCAGGGATAATTGGGATTGCAAAGGCCTGACAAGAGGAGCACGACACTGCACAGACATGGCTTCTTCCCCTGCTTTCCTAGCCAGAACCCGGGGGGGGCAGTGGCTGGAAACCGCGGTCGGCAACCTCTAGGGTTAGGGTTAGGGTTAGGGTCCGGAGAACCAGAAAGCCCACAGCTCCAGGGATAATTGGGATTGCAAAGGCCTGCCAAGAGGAGCACGACACTGCACAGACATGGCTCCTTCCCCTGCTTTCCTAGCCAGAACCCGGGGGGGGCAGTGGCCGGCAACCGCGGTCGGCAACTTCTAGGGTTAGGGTTAGGGTCCGGAGAACCAGAAAGCCCACAGCTCCAGGGATAATTGGGATTGCAAAGGCCTGCCAAGAGGAGCACGACACTGCACAGACATGGCTCCTTCCCCTGCTTTCCTAGCCAGAACCCGGGGGGGGCCGTGGCCGGAAACCGCGGTCGGCAACTTCTAGGGTTAGGGTTAGGGTTAGGGTCCGGAGAACCAGAAAGCCCACAGCTCCAGGGATAATTGGGATTGCAAAGGCCTGCCAAGAGGAGCACGACACTGCACAGACATGGCTCCTTCCCCAGCTTTCCTAGCCAGAACCCAGGGGGGGCTGTGGCCGGAAACCACGGTCGGCAACTTCTAGGGTTGGGGTTAGGGTTAGGGTCCGGAGAACCAGAAAGCCCACAGCTCCAGGGATAATTGGGATTGCAAAGGCCTGCCAAGAGGAGCACGACACTGCACAGACATGGCTCCGTCCCCAGCTTTCCTAGCCAGAACCCAGGGTGGGCCATGCCCAGAAACCGCGGTCGGCAACTTCTAGGGTTAGGGTTAGGGTTAGGGTCCGGAGAACCAGAAAGCCCACAGCTCCAGGGATAATTGGGATTGCAAAGGCCTGCCAAGAGGAGCACGACACTGCACAGACATGGCTCCTTCCCCTGCTTTCCTAGCCAGAACCCGGGGGGGGCAGTGGCTGGAAACCGCGGTCGGCAACCTCTAGGGTTAGGGTTAGGGTTAGGGTTAGGGTCCGGAGAACCAGAAAGCCCACAGCTCCAGGGATAATTGGGATTGCAAAGGCCTGCCAAGAGGAGCACGACACTGCACCGACATGGCTCCTTCCCCTGCTTTCCTAGCCAGAACCCGGGGGGGGCAGTGGCCGGAAACCGCGGTCGGCAACTTCTAGGGTTAGGGTTAGGGTTAGGGTCCGGAGAACCAGAAAGCCCACAGCTCCAGGGATAATTGGGATTGCAAAGGCCTGCCAAGAGGAGCACGACACTGCACAGACATGGCTCCTTCCCCAGCTTTCCTAGCCAGAACCCGGGGGGGGCCGTGGCCGGAAACCGCGGTCGGCAACTTCTAGGGTTAGGGTTAGGGTTAGGGTCCGGAGAACCAGAAAGCCCACAGCTCCAGGGATAATTGGGATTGCAAAGGCCTGCCAAGAGGAGCACGACACTGCACAGACATGGCTCCTTCCCCTGCTTTCCTAGCCAGAACCCGGGGGGGGCCGTGGCCGGAAACCGCGGTCGGCAACTTCTAGGGTTAGGGTTAGGGTTAGGGTCCGGAGAACCAGAAAGCCCACAGCTCCAGGGATAATTGGGATTGCAAAGGCCTGCCAAGAGGAGCACGACACTGCACAGACATGGCTCCTTCCCCTGCTTTCCTAGCCAGAACCCGGGGGGGGCAGTGGCCGGAAACCGCGGTCGGCAACTTCTAGGGTTAGGGTTAGGGTTAGGGTCCGGAGAACCAGAAAGCCCACAGCTCCAGGGATAATTGGGATTGCAAAGGCCTGCCAAGAGGAGCACGGCACTGCACAGACATGGCTCCTTCCCCTGCTTTCCTAGCCAGAACCCCGGGGGGGGCAGTGGCCGGAAACCGCGGTCGGCAACTTCTAGGGTTAGGGTTAGGGTTAGGGTCCGGAGAACCAGAAAGCCCACAGCTCCAGGGATAATTGGGATTGCAAAGGCCTGCCAAGAGGAGCACGACACTGCACAGACATGGCTCTGTCCCCAGCTTTCCTAGCCAGAACCCAGGGGGGGCCATGCCCAGAAACCGCGGTCGGCAACTTCTAGGGTTAGGGTTAGGGTTAGGGTCCGGAGAACCAGAAAGCCCACAGCTCCAGGGATAATTGGGATTGCAAAGGCCTGCCAAGAGGAGCACGACACTGCACAGACATGGCTCCTTCCCCTGCTTTCCTAGCCAGAACCCGGGGGGGGCAGTGGCTGGAAACCGCGGTCGACAACCTCTAGGGTTAGGGTTAGGGTCCGGAGAACCAGAAAGCCCACAGCTCCAGGGATAATTGGGATTGCAAAGGCCTGCCAAGAGGAGCACGACACTGCACAGACATGGCTCCTTCCCCTGCTTTCCTAGCCAGAACCCGGGGGGGGCAGTGGCCGGAAACCGCGGTCGGCAAGTTCTAGGGTTAGGGTTAGGGTTAGGGTCCGGAGAACCAGAAAGCCCACAGCTCCAGGGATAATTGGGATTGCAAAGGCCTGCCAAGAGGAGCACGACACTGCACAGACATGGCTCCTTCCCCTGCTTTCCTAGCCAGAACCCGGGGGGGGCCGTGGCCGGAAATCGCGGTCGGCAACTTCTAGGGTTAGGGTTAGGGTTAGGGTCCGGAGAACCAGAAAGCCCACAGCTCCAGGGATAATTGGGATTGCAAAGGCCTGCCAAGAGGAGCACGACACTGCACAGACATGGCTCCTTCCCCTGCTTTCCTAGCCAGAACCCGGGGGGGGCAGTGGCCGGAAACCGCGGTCGGCAACTTCTAGGGTTAGGGTTAGGGTTAGGGTCCGGAGAACCAGAAAGCCCACAGCTCCAGGGATAATTGGGATTGCAAAGGCCTGCCAAGAGGAGCACGGCACTGCACAGACATGGCTCCTTCCCCTGCTTTCCTAGCCAGAACCCGGGGGGGGCAGTGGCCGGAAACCGCGGTCGGCAACTTCTAGGGTTAGGGTTAGGGTTAGGGTCCGGAGAACCAGAAAGCCCACAGCTCCAGGGATAATTGGGATTGCAAAGGCCTGCCAAGAGGAGCACGACACTGCACAGACATGGCTCCTTCCCCTGCTTTCCTAGCCAGAACCCAGGGGGGGCAGTGGCCGGAAACCGCGGTCGGCAACTTCTAGGGTTAGGGTTAGGGTTAGGGTCCGGAGAACCAGAAAGCCCACAGCTCCAGGGATAATTGGGATTGCAAAGGCCTGCCAAGAGGAGCACGACACTGCACAGACATGGCTCCTTCCCCTGCTTTCCTAGCCAGAACCCGGGGGGGGCCGTGGCCGGAAACCGCGGTCGGCAACTTCTAGGGTTAGGGTTAGGGTTAGGGTCCGGAGAACCAGAAAGCCCACAGCTCCAGGGATAATTGGGATTGCAAAGGCCTGCCAAGAGGAGCACGACACTGCACAGACATGGCTCCTTCCCCTGCTTTCCTAGCCAGAACCCAGGGGGGGCAGTGGCCGGAAACCACGGTCGGCAACTTCTAGGGTTAGGGTTAGGGTTAGGGTCCGGAGAACCAGAAAGCCCACAGCTCCAGGGATAATTGGGATTGCAAAGGCCTGCCAAGAGGAGCACGACACTGCACAGACATGGCTCCGTCCCCAGCTTTCCTAGCCAGAACCCAGGGGGGGCCATGCCCAGAAACCGCGGTCGGCAACTTCTAGGGTTAGGGTTAGGGTTAGGGTCCGGAGAACCAGAAAGCCCACAGCTCCAGGGATAATTGGGATTGCAAAGGCCTGCCAAGAGGAGCACGGCACTGCACAGACATGGCTCCTTCCCCTGCTTTCCTAGCCAGAACCCGGGGGGGGCAGTGGCTGGAAACCGCGGTCGGCAACCTCTAGGGTTAGGGTTAGGGTTAGGGTTAGGGTCCGGAGAACCAGAAAGCCCACAGCTCCAGGGATAATTGGGATTGCAAAGGCCTGCCAAGAGGAGCACGACACTGCACAGACATGGCTCCTTCCCCTGCTTTCCTAGCCAGAACCCGGGGGGGGCAGTGGCCGGAAACCGCGGTCGGCAACTTCTAGGGTTAGGGTTAGGGTTAGGGTCCGGAGAACCAGAAAGCCCACAGCTCCAGGGATAATTGGGATTGCAAAGGCCTGCCAAGAGGAGCACGACACTGCACAGACATGGCTCCTTCCCCTGCTTTCCTAGCCAGAACCCGGGGGGGGCAGTGGCCGGAAACCGCGGTCGGCAACTTCTAGGGTTAGGGTTAGGGTTAGGGTCCGGAGAACCAGAAAGCCCACAGCTCCAGGGATAATTGGGATTGCAAAGGCCTGCCAAGAGGAGCACGACACTGCACAGACATGGCTCCTTCCCCAGCTTTCCTAGCCAGAACCCAGGGGGGGCTGTGGCCGGAAACCGCGGTCGGCAACTTGTAGGGTTAGGGTTAGGGTTAGGGTCCGGAGAACCAGAAAGCCCACAGCTCCAGGGATAATTGGGATTGCAAAGGCCTGCCAAGAGGAGCACGACACTGCACAGACATGTCTCCTTCCCCAGCTTTCCTAGCCAGAACCCAGGGGGGGCCATGCCCAGAAACCGCGGTCGGCAACTTCTAGGGTTAGGGTTAGGGTTAGGGTCCGGAGAACCAGAAAGCCCACAGCTCCAGGGATAATTGGGATTGCAAAGGCCTGCCAAGAGGAGCACGACACTGCACAGACATGGCTCCTTCCCCTGCTTTCCTAGCCAGAACCCGGGGGGGCAGTGGCCGGAAACCGCGGTCGGCAACTTCTAGGGTTAGGGTTAGGGTTAGGGTCCGGAGAACCAGAAAGCGCAGAGCTCCAGGGATAATTGGGATTGCAAAGGCCTGCCAAGAGGAGCACGACACTGCACAGACATGGCTCCTTCCCCTGCTTTCCTAGCCAGAACCCGGGGGGGGCAGTGGCCGGAAACCGCGGTCGGCAACTTCTAGGATTAGGGTTAGGGTTAGGGTCCGGAGAACCAGAAAGCCCACAGCTCCAGGGATAATTGGGATTGCAAAGGCCTGCCAAGAGGAGCACGACACTGCACAGACATGGCTCCTTCCCCAGCTTTCCTAGCCAGAACCCGGGGGGGGCAGTGGCCGGAAACCGCGGTCGGCAACTTCTAGGGTTAGGGTTAGGGTTAGGGTCCGGAGAACCAGAAAGCCCACAGCTCCAGGGATAATTGGGATTGCAAAGGCCTGCCAAGAGGAGCACGACACTGCACAGACATGGCTCCTTCCCCAGCTTTCCTAGCCAGAACCCAGGGGGGGCCGTGGCCGGAAACCGCGGTCGGCAACTTCTAGGGTTAGGGTTAGGGTCCGGAGAACCAGAAAGCCCACAGCTCCAGGGATAATTGGGATTGCAAAGGCCTGCCAAGAGGAGCACGACACTGCACAGACATGGCTCCTTCCCCAGCTTTCCTAGCCAGAACCCAGGGGGGGCCATGCCCAGAAACCGCGGTCGGCAACTTCTAGGGTTAGGGTTAGGGTTAGGGTCCGGAGAACCAGAAAGCCCACAGCTCCAGGGATAATTGGGATTGCAAAGGCCTGCCAAGAGGAGCACGACACTGCACAGACATGGCTCCTTCCCCTGCTTTCCTAGCCAGAACCCGGGGGGGGCAGTGGCCGGAAACCGCGGTCGGCAACTTCTAGGGTTAGGGTTAGGGTTAGGGTCCGGAGAACCAGAAAGCCCACAGCTCCAGGGATAATTGGGATTGCAAAGGCCTGACAAGAGGAGCACGACACTGCACAGACATGGCTTCTTCCCCTGCTTTCCTAGCCAGAACCCGGGGGGGGCAGTGGCTGGAAACCGCGGTCGGCAACCTCTAGGGTTAGGGTTAGGGTTAGGGTCCGGAGAACCAGAAAGCCCACAGCTCCAGGGATAATTGGGATTGCAAAGGCCTGCCAAGAGGAGCACGACACTGCACAGACATGGCTCCTTCCCCTGCTTTCCTAGCCAGAACCCGGGGGGGGCCGTGGCCGGAAACCGCGGTCGGCAACTTTTAGTGTTAGGGTTAGGGTCCGGAGAACCAGAAAGCCCACAGCTCCAGGGATAATTGGGATTGCAAAGGCCTGCCAAGAGGAGCACGACACTGCACAGACATGGCTCCGTCCCCAGCTTTCCTAGCCAGAACCCAGGGTGGGCCATGCCCAGAAACCGCGGTCGGCAACTTCTAGGGTTAGGGTTAGGGTTAGGGTCCGGAGAACCAGAAAGCCCACAGCTCCAGGGATAATTGGGATTGCAAAGGCCTGCCAAGAGGAGCACGACACTGCACAGACATGGCTCCTTCCCCTGCTTTCCTAGCCAGAACCCGGGGGGGGCAGTGGCTGGAAACCGCGGTCGGCAACCTCTAGGGTTTGGGTTAGGGTTAGGGTCCGGAGAACCAGAAAGCCCACAGCTCCAGGGATAATTGGGATTGCAAAGGCCTGCCAAGAGGAGCACGACACTGCACAGACATGGCTCCTTCCCCTGCTTTCCTAGCCAGAACCCGGGGGGGGCAGTGGCCGGCAACCGCGGTCGGCAACTTCTAGGGTTAGGGTTAGGGTCCGGAGAACCAGAAAGCCCACAGCTCCAGGGATAATTGGGATTGCAAAGGCCTGCCAAGAGGAGCACGACACTGCACAGACATGGCTCCTTCCCCTGCTTTCCTAGCCAGAACCCGGGGGGGGCCGTGGCCGGAAACCGCGGTCGGCAACTTCTAGGGTTAGGGTTAGGGTTAGGGTCCGGAGAACCAGAAAGCCCACAGCTCCAGGGATAATTGGGATTGCAAAGGCCTGCCAAGAGGAGCACGACACTGCACAGACATGGCTCCTTCCCCTGCTTTCCTAGCCAGAACCCGGGGGGGGCCGTGGCCGGAAACCGCGGTCGGCAACTTTTAGTGTTAGGGTTAGGGTTAGGGTCCGGAGAACCAGAAAGCCCACAGCTCCAGGGATAATTGGGATTGCAAAGGCCTGCCAAGAGGAGCACGACACTGCACAGACATGGCTCCTTCCCCAGCTTTCCTAGCCAGAACCCAGGGGGGGCTGTGGCCGGAAACCACGGTCGGCAACTTCTAGGGTTGGGGTTAGGGTTAGGGTCCGGAGAACCAGAAAGCCCACAGCTCCAGGGATAATTGGGATTGCAAAGGCCTGCCAAGAGGAGCACGACACTGCACAGACATGGCTCCGTCCCCAGCTTTCCTAGCCAGAACCCAGGGTGGGCCATGCCCAGAAACCGCGGTCGGCAACTTCTAGGGTTAGGGTTAGGGTTAGGGTCCGGAGAACCAGAAAGCCCACAGCTCCAGGGATAATTGGGATTGCAAAGGCCTGCCAAGAGGAGCACGACACTGCACAGACATGGCTCCTTCCCCTGCTTTCCTAGCCAGAACCCGGGGGGGGCAGTGGCTGGAAACCGCGGTCGGCAACCTCTAGGGTTAGGGTTAGGGTTAGGGTTAGGGTCCGGAGAACCAGAAAGCCCACAGCTCCAGGGATAATTGGGATTGCAAAGGCCTGCCAAGAGGAGCACGACACTGCACAGACATGGCTCCTTCCCCTGCTTTCCTAGCCAGAACCCGGGGGGGGCAGTGGCCGGAAACCGCGGTCGGCAACTTCTAGGGTTAGGGTTAGGGTTAGGGTCCGGAGAACCAGAAAGCCCACAGCTCCAGGGATAATTGGGATTGCAAAGGCCTGCCAAGAGGAGCACGACACTGCACAGACATGGCTCCTTCCCCAGCTTTCCTAGCCAGAACCCGGGGGGGGCCGTGGCCGGAAACCGCGGTCGGCAACTTCTAGGGTTAGGGTTAGGGTTAGGGTCCGGAGAACCAGAAAGCCCACAGCTCCAGGGATAATTGGGATTGCAAAGGCCTGCCAAGAGGAGCACGACACTGCACAGACATGGCTCCTTCCCCTGCTTTCCTAGCCAGAACCCGGGGGGGGCAGTGGCCGGAAACCGCGGTCGGCAACTTCTAGGGTTAGGGTTAGGGTTAGGGTCCGGAGAACCAGAAAGCCCACAGCTCCAGGGATAATTGGGATTGCAAAGGCCTGCCAAGAGGAGCACGGCACTGCACAGACATGGCTCCTTCCCCAGCTTTCCTAGCCAGAACCCCGGGGGGGGCAGTGGCCGGAAACCGCGGTCGGCAACTTCTAGGGTTAGGGTTAGGGTTAGGGTCCGGAGAACCAGAAAGCCCACAGCTCCAGGGATAATTGGGATTGCAAAGGCCTGCCAAGAGGAGCACGACACTGCACAGACATGGCTCTGTCCCCAGCTTTCCTAGCCAGAACCCAGGGGGGGCCATGCCCAGAAACCGCGGTCGGCAACTTCTAGGGTTAGGGTTAGGGTTAGGGTCCGGAGAACCAGAAAGCCCACAGCTCCAGGGATAATTGGGATTGCAAAGGCCTGCCAAGAGGAGCACGACACTGCACAGACATGGCTCCTTCCCCTGCTTTCCTAGCCAGAACCCGGGGGGGGCAGTGGCTGGAAACCGCGGTCGACAACCTCTAGGGTTAGGGTTAGGGTCCGGAGAACCAGAAAGCCCACAGCTCCAGGGATAATTGGGATTGCAAAGGCCTGCCAAGAGGAGCACGACACTGCACAGACATGGCTCCTTCCCCTGCTTTCCTAGCCAGAACCCGGGGGGGGCAGTGGCCGGAAACCGCGGTCGGCAAGTTCTAGGGTTAGGGTTAGGGTTAGGGTCCGGAGAACCAGAAAGCCCACAGCTCCAGGGATAATTGGGATTGCAAAGGCCTGCCAAGAGGAGCACGACACTGCACAGACATGGCTCCTTCCCCTGCTTTCCTAGCCAGAACCCGGGGGGGGCCGTGGCCGGAAATCGCGGTCGGCAACTTCTAGGGTTAGGGTTAGGGTTAGGGTCCGGAGAACCAGAAAGCCCACAGCTCCAGGGATAATTGGGATTGCAAAGGCCTGCCAAGAGGAGCACGACACTGCACAGACATGGCTCCTTCCCCTGCTTTCCTAGCCAGAACCCGGGGGGGGCAGTGGCCGGAAACCGCGGTCGGCAACTTCTAGGGTTAGGGTTAGGGTTAGGGTCCGGAGAACCAGAAAGCCCACAGCTCCAGGGATAATTGGGATTGCAAAGGCCTGCCAAGAGGAGCACGGCACTGCACAGACATGGCTCCTTCCCCTGCTTTCCTAGCCAGAACCCGGGGGGGGCCGTGGCCGGAAACCGCGGTCGGCAACTTCTAGGGTTAGGGTTAGGGTTAGGGTCCGGAGAACCAGAAAGCCCACAGCTCCAGGGATAATTGGGATTGCAAAGGCCTGCCAAGAGGAGCACGACACTGCACAGACATGGCTCCTTCCCCTGCTTTCCTAGCCAGAACCCGGGGGGGGCCGTGGCCGGAAACCGCGGTCGGCAACTTCTAGGGTTAGGGTTAGGGTTAGGGTCCGGAGAACCAGAAAGCCCACAGCTCCAGGGATAATTGGGATTGCAAAGGCCTGCCAAGAGGAGCACGACACTGCACAGACATGGCTCCTTCCCCTGCTTTCCTAGCCAGAACCCAGGGGGGGCAGTGGCCGGAAACCACGGTCGGCAACTTCTAGGGTTAGGGTTAGGGTTAGGGTTAGGGTTAGGGTCCGGAGAACCAGAAAGCCCACAGCTCCAGGGATAATTGGGATTGCAAAGGCCTGCCAAGAGGAGCACGACACTGCACAGACATGGCTCCGTCCCCAGCTTTCCTAGCCAGAACCCAGGGGGGGCCATGCCCAGAAACCGCGGTCGGCAACTTCTAGGGTTAGGGTTAGGGTTAGGGTCCGGAGAACCAGAAAGCCCACAGCTCCAGGGATAATTGGGATTGCAAAGGCCTGCCAAGAGGAGCACGGCACTGCACAGACATGGCTCCTTCCCCTGCTTTCCTAGCCAGAACCCGGGGGGGGCAGTGGCTGGAAACCGCGGTCGGCAACCTCTAGGGTTAGGGTTAGGGTTAGGGTTAGGGTCCGGAGAACCAGAAAGCCCACAGCTCCAGGGATAATTGGGATTGCAAAGGCCTGCCAAGAGGAGCACGACACTGCACAGACATGGCTCCTTCCCCTGCTTTCCTAGCCAGAACCCGGGGGGGGCAGTGGCCGGAAACCGCGGTCGGCAACTTCTAGGGTTAGGGTTAGGGTTAGGGTCCGGAGAACCAGAAAGCCCACAGCTCCAGGGATAATTGGGATTGCAAAGGCCTGCCAAGAGGAGCACGACACTGCACAGACATGGCTCCTTCCCCTGCTTTCCTAGCCAGAACCCGGGGGGGGCAGTGGCCGGAAACCGCGGTCGGCAACTTCTAGGGTTAGGGTTAGGGTTAGGGTCCGGAGAACCAGAAAGCCCACAGCTCCAGGGATAATTGGGATTGCAAAGGCCTGCCAAGAGGAGCACGACACTGCACAGACATGGCTCCTTCCCCAGCTTTCCTAGCCAGAACCCAGGGGGGGCTGTGGCCGGAAACCGCGGTCGGCAACTTGTAGGGTTAGGGTTAGGGTTAGGGTCCGGAGAACCAGAAAGCCCACAGCTCCAGGGATAATTGGGATTGCAAAGGCCTGCCAAGAGGAGCACGACACTGCACAGACATGTCTCCTTCCCCAGCTTTCCTAGCCAGAACCCAGGGGGGGCCATGCCCAGAAACCGCGGTCGGCAACTTCTAGGGTTAGGGTTAGGGTTAGGGTCCGGAGAACCAGAAAGCCCACAGCTCCAGGGATAATTGGGATTGCAAAGGCCTGCCAAGAGGAGCACGACACTGCACAGACATGGCTCCTTCCCCTGCTTTCCTAGCCAGAACCCGGGGGGGCAGTGGCCGGAAACCGCGGTCGGCAACTTCTAGGGTTAGGGTTAGGGTTAGGGTCCGGAGAACCAGAAAGCCCAGAGCTCCAGGGATAATTGGGATTGCAAAGGCCTGCCAAGAGGAGCACGACACTGCACAGACATGGCTCCTTCCCCTGCTTTCCTAGCCAGAACCCGGGGGGGGCAGTGGCCGGAAACCGCGGTCGGCAACTTCTAGGATTAGGGTTAGGGTTAGGGTCCGGAGAACCAGAAAGCCCACAGCTCCAGGGATAATTGGGATTGCAAAGGCCTGCCAAGAGGAGCACGACACTGCACAGACATGGCTCCTTCCCCAGCTTTCCTAGCCAGAACCCGGGGGGGGCAGTGGCCGGAAACCGCGGTCGGCAACTTCTAGGGTTAGGGTTAGGGTTAGGGTCCGGAGAACCAGAAAGCCCACAGCTCCAGGGATAATTGGGATTGCAAAGGCCTGCCAAGAGGAGCACGACACTGCACAGACATGGCTCCTTCCCCAGCTTTCCTAGCCAGAACCCAGGGGGGGCCGTGGCCGGAAACCGCGGTCGGCAACTTCTAGGGTTAGGGTTAGGGTCCGGAGAACCAGAAAGCCCACAGCTCCAGGGATAATTGGGATTGCAAAGGCCTGCCAAGAGGAGCACGACACTGCACAGACATGGCTCCTTCCCCAGCTTTCCTAGCCAGAACCCAGGGGGGGCCATGCCCAGAAACCGCGGTCGGCAACTTCTAGGGTTAGGGTTAGGGTTAGGGTCCGGAGAACCAGAAAGCCCACAGCTCCAGGGATAATTGGGATTGCAAAGGCCTGCCAAGAGGAGCACGACACTGCACAGACATGGCTCCTTCCCCAGCTTTCCTAGCCAGAACCCAGGGGGGGCTGTGGCCGGAAACCGCGGTCGGCAACTTCTAGGGTTAGGGTTAGGGTTAGGGTCCGGAGAACCAGAAAGCCCACAGCTCCAGGGATAATTGGGATTGCAAAGGCCTGCCAAGAGGAGCACGACACTGCACAGACATGGCTCCTTCCCCTGCTTTCCTAGCCAGAACCCGGGGGGGGCCGTGGCCGGAAACCGCGGTCGGCAACTTCTAGGGTTAGGGTTAGGGTTAGGGTCCGGAGAACCAGAAAGCCCACAGCTCCAGGGATAATTGGGATTGCAAAGGCCTGCCAAGAGGAGTACGGCACTGCACAGACATGGCTCCTTCCCCTGCTTTCCTAGCCAGAACCCGGGGGGGGCAGTGGCCGGAAACCGCGGTCGGCAACTTCTAGGGTTAGGGTTAGGGTTAGGGTCCGGAGAACCAGAAAGCCCACAGCTCCAGGGATAATTGGGATTGCAAAGGCCTGCCAAGAGGAGCACGACACTGCACAGACATGGCTCCTTCCCCTGCTTTCCTAGCCAGAACCCAGGGGGGGCAGTGGCCGGAAACCGCGGTCGGCAACTTCTAGGGTTAGGGTTAGGGTTAGGGTCCGGAGAACCAGAAAGCCCACAGCTCCAGGGATAATTGGGATTGCAAAGGCCTGCCAAGAGGAGCACGACACTGCACAGACATGGCTCCTTCCCCAGCTTTCCTAGCCAGAACCCGGGGGGGGCCGTGGCCGGAAACCGCGGTCGGCAACTTCTAGGGTTAGGGTTAGGGTCCGGAGAACCAGAAAGCCCACAGCTCCAGGGATAATTGGGATTGCAAAGGCCTGCCAAGAGGAGCACGACACTGCACAGACATGGCTCCTTCCCCTGCTTTCCTAGCCAGAACCCGGGGGGGGCAGTGGCCGGAAACCGCGGTCGGCAACTTCTAGGGTTAGGGTTAGGGTTAGGGTCCGGAGAACCAGAAAGCCCACAGCTCCAGGGATAATTGGGATTGCAAAGGCCTGCCAAGAGGAGCACGACACTGCACAGACATGGCTCCTTCCCCAGCTTTCCTAGCCAGAACCCAGGGGGGGCTGTGGCCGGAAACCACGGTCGGCAACTTCTAGGGTTAGGGTTAGGGTTAGGGTCCGGAGAACCAGAAAGCCCACAGCTCCAGGGATAATTGGGATTGCAAAGGCCTGCCAAGAGGAGCACGACACTGCACAGACATGGCTCCTTCCCCTGCTTTCCTAGCCAGAACCCGGGGGGGGCCGTGGCCGGAAACCGCGGTCGGCAACTTCTAGGGTTAGGGTTAGGGTTAGGGTCCGGAGAACCAGAAAGCCCACAGCTCCAGGGATAATTGGGATTGCAAAGGCCTGCCAAGAGGAGCACGGCACTGCACAGACATGGCTCCTTCCCCTGCTTTCCTAGCCAGAACCCGGGGGGGGCAGTGGCCGGAAACCGCGGTCGGCAACTTCTAGGGTTAGGGTTAGGGTTAGGGTCCGGAGAACCAGAAAGCCCACAGCTCCAGGGATAATTGGGATTGCAAAGGCCTGCCAAGAGGAGCACGACACTGCACAGACATGGCTCCTTCCCCTGCTTTCCTAGCCAGAACCCAGGGGGGGCAGTGGCCGGAAACCGCGGTCGGCAACTTCTAGGGTTAGGGTTAGGGTTAGGGTCCGGAGAACCAGAAAGCCCACAGCTCCAGGGATAATTGGGATTGCAAAGGCCTGCCAAGAGGAGCACGACACTGCACAGACATGGCTCCTTCCCCAGCTTTCCTAGCCAGAACCCGGGGGGGGCCGTGGCCGGAAACCGCGGTCGGCAACTTCTAGGGTTAGGGTTAGGGTCCGGAGAACCAGAAAGCCCACAGCTCCAGGGATAATTGGGATTGCAAAGGCCTGCCAAGAGGAGCACGACACTGCACAGACATGGCTCCTTCCCCTGCTTTCCTAGCCAGAACCCGGGGGGGGCAGTGGCCGGAAACCGCGGTCGGCAACTTCTAGGGTTAGGGTTAGGGTTAGGGTTAGGGTCCGGAGAACCAGAAAGCCCACAGCTCCAGGGATAATTGGGATTGCAAAGGCCTGCCAAGAGGAGCACGACACTGCACAGACATGGCTCCTTCCCCAGCTTTCCTAGCCAGAACCCAGGGGGGGCTGTGGCCGGAAACCACGGTCGGCAACTTCTAGGGTTAGGGTTAGGGTTAGGGTCCGGAGAACCAGAAAGCCCACAGCTCCAGGGATAATTGGGATTGCAAAGGCCTGCCAAGAGGAGCACGACACTGCACAGACATGGCTCCGTCCCCAGCTTTCCTAGCCAGAACCCAGGGGGGGCCATGCCCAGAAACCGCGGTCGGCAACTTCTAGGGTTAGGGTTAGGGTTAGGGTCCGGAGAACCAGAAAGCCCACAGCTCCAGGGATAATTGGGATTGCAAAGGCCTGCCAAGAGGAGCACGGCACTGCACAGACATGGCTCCTTCCCCTGCTTTCCTAGCCAGAACCCGGGGGGGGCAGTGGCTGGAAACCGCGGTCGGCAACCTCTAGGGTTAGGGTTAGGGTTAGGGTTAGGGTCCGGAGAACCAGAAAGCCCACAGCTCCAGGGATAATTGGGATTGCAAAGGCCTGCCAAGAGGAGCACGACACTGCACAGACATGGCTCCTTCCCCTGCTTTCCTAGCCAGAACCCGGGGGGGGCAGTGGCCGGAAACCGCGGTCGGCAACTTCTAGGGTTAGGGTTAGGGTTAGGGTCCGGAGAACCAGAAAGCCCACAGCTCCAGGGATAATTGGGATTGCAAAGGCCTGCCAAGAGGAGCACGACACTGCACAGACATGGCTCCTTCCCCAGCTTTCCTAGCCAGAACCCAGGGGGGGCTGTGGCCGGAAACCACGGTCGGCAACTTCTAGGGTTAGGGTTAGGGTTAGGGTCCGGAGAACCAGAAAGCCCACAGCTCCAGGGATAATTGGGATTGCAAAGGCCTGCCAAGAGGAGCACGACACTGCACAGACATGGCTCCGTCCCCAGCTTTCCTAGCCAGAACCCAGGGGGGGCCATGCCCAGAAACCGCGGTCGGCAACTTCTAGGGTTAGGGTTAGGGTTAGGGTCCGGAGAACCAGAAAGCCCACAGCTCCAGGGATAATTGGGATTGCAAAGGCCTGCCAAGAGGAGCACGGCACTGCACAGACATGGCTCCTTCCCCTGCTTTCCTAGCCAGAACCCGGGGGGGGCAGTGGCTGGAAACCGCGGTCGGCAACCTCTAGGGTTAGGGTTAGGGTTAGGGTTAGGGTCCGGAGAACCAGAAAGCCCACAGCTCCAGGGATAATTGGGATTGCAAAGGCCTGCCAAGAGGAGCACGACACTGCACAGACATGGCTCCTTCCCCTGCTTTCCTAGCCAGAACCCGGGGGGGGCAGTGGCCGGAAACCGCGGTCGGCAACTTCTAGGGTTAGGGTTAGGGTTAGGGTCCGGAGAACCAGAAAGCCCACAGCTCCAGGGATAATTGGGATTGCAAAGGCCTGCCAAGAGGAGCACGACACTGCACAGACATGGCTCCTTCCCCTGCTTTCCTAGCCAGAACCCGGGGGGGGCAGTGGCCGGAAACCGCGGTCGGCAACTTCTAGGGTTAGGGTTAGGGTTAGGGTCTGGAGAACCAGAAAGCCCACAGCTCCAGGGATAATTGGGATTGCAAAGGCCTGCCAAGAGGAGCACGACACTGCACAGACATGGCTCCTTCCCCAGCTTTCCTAGCCAGAACCCAGGGGGGGCTGTGGCCGGAAACCGCGGTCGGCAACTTCTAGGGTTAGGGTTAGGGTTAGGGTCCGGAGAACCAGAAAGCCCACAGCTCCAGGGATAATTGGGATTGCAAAGGCCTGCCAAGAGGAGCACGACACTGCACAGACATGGCTCCTTCCCCAGCTTTCCTAGCCAGAACCCAGGGGGGGCCATGCCCAGAAACCGCGGTCGGCAACTTCTAGGGTTAGGGTTAGGGTTAGGGTCCGGAGAACCAGAAAGCCCACAGCTCCAGGGATAATTGGGATTGCAAAGGCCTGCCAAGAGGAGCACGACACTGCACAGACATGGCTCCTTCCCCTGCTTTCCTAGCCAGAACCCGGGGGGGGCCGTGGCCGGAAACCGCGGTCGGCAACTTCTAGGGTTAGGGTTAGGGTTAGGGTCCGGAGAACCAGAAAGCCCACAGCTCCAGGGATAATTGGGATTGCAAAGGCCTGCCAAGAGGAGCACGACACTGCACAGACATGGCTCCTTCCCCAGCTTTCCTAGCCAGAACCCGGGGGGGGCCGTGGCCGGAAACCGCGGTCGGCAACTTCTAGGGTTAGGGTTAGGGTTAGGGTCCGGAGAACCAGAAAGCCCACAGCTCCAGGGATAATTGGGATTGCAAAGGCCTGCCAAGAGGAGCACGACACTGCACAGACATGGCTCCTTCCCCTGCTTTCCTAGCCAGAACCCAGGGGGGGCCATGCCCAGAAACCGCGGTCGGCAACTTCTAGGGTTAGGGTTAGGGTTAGGGTCCGGAGAACCAGAAAGCCCACAGCTCCAGGGATAATTGGGATTGCAAAGGCCTGCCAAGAGGAGCACGACACTGCACAGACATGGCTCCTTCCCCTGCTTTCCTAGCCAGAAACCGGGGGGGGCCGTGGCCGGAAACCGCGGTCGGCAACTTCTAGGGTTAGGGTTAGGGTTAGGGTCCGGAGAACCAGAAAGCCCACAGCTCCAGGGATAATTGGGATTGCAAAGGCCTGCCAAGAGGAGCACGACACTGCACAGACATGGCTCCTTCCCCTGCTTTCCTAGCCAGAACCCAGGGGGGGCCGTGGCCGGAAACCACGGTCGGCAACTTCTAGGGTTAGGGTTAGGGTTAGGGTCCGGAGAACCAGAAAGCCCACAGCTCCAGGGATAATTGGGATTGCAAAGGCCTGCCAAGAGGAGCACGACACTGCACAGACATGGCTCCTTCCCCTGCTTTCCTAGCCAGAACCCAGGGGGGGCAGTGGCCGGAAACCGCGGTCGGCAACCTCTAGGGTTAGGGTTAGGGTTAGGGTCCGGAGAACCAGAAAGCCCACAGCTCCAGGGATAATTGGGATTGCAAAGGCCTGCCAAGAGGAGCACGACACTGCACAGACATGGCTCCTTCCCCTGCTTTCCTAGCCAGAACCCGGGGGGGGCAGTGGCCGGAAACCGCGGTCGGCAACTTCTAGGGTTAGGGTTAGGGTTAGGGTCCGGAGAACCAGAAAGCCCACAGCTCCAGGGATAATTGGGATTGCAAAGGCCTGCCAAGAGGAGCACGACACTGCACAGACATGGCTCCTTCCCCTGCTTTCCTAGCCAGAACCCGGGGGGGGCCGTGGCCGGAAACCGCGGTCGGCAACTTCTAGGGTTAGGGTTAGGGTTAGGGTCCGGAGAACCAGAAAGCCCACAGCTCCAGGGATAATTGGGATTGCAAAGGCCTGCCAAGAGGAGCACGACACTGCACAGACATGGCTCCTTCCCCTGCTTTCCTAGCCAGAACCCGGGGGGGGCCGTGGCCGGAAACCGCGGTCGGCAACTTCTAGGGTTAGGGTTAGGGTTAGGGTCCGGAGAACCAGAAAGCCCACAGCTCCAGGGATAATTGGGATTGCAAAGGCCTGCCAAGAGGAGCACGGCACTGCACAGACATGGCTCCTTCCCCTGCTTTCCTAGCCAGAACCCGGGGGGGGCAGTGGCCGGAAACCGCGGTCGGCAACTTCTAGGGTTAGGGTTAGGGTTAGGGTCCGGAGAACCAGAAAGCCCACAGCTCCAGGGATAATTGGGATTGCAAAGGCCTGCCAAGAGGAGCACGACACTGCACAGACATGGCTCCTTCCCCTGCTTTCCTAGCCAGAACCCAGGGGGGGCAGTGGCCGGAAACCGCGGTCGGCAACTTCTAGGGTTAGGGTTAGGGTTAGGGTCCGGAGAACCAGAAAGCCCACAGCTCCAGGGATAATTGGGATTGCAAAGGCCTGCCAAGAGGAGCACGACACTGCACAGACATGGCTCCTTCCCCAGCTTTCCTAGCCAGAACCCGGGGGGGGCCGTGGCCGGAAACCGCGGTCGGCAACTTCTAGGGTTAGGGTTAGGGTTAGGGTCCGGAGAACCAGAAAGCCCACAGCTCCAGGGATAATTGGGATTGCAAAGGCCTGCCAAGAGGAGCACGACACTGCACAGACATGGCTCCTCCCCCAGCTTTCCTAGCCAGAACCCGGGGGGGGCAGTGGCCGGAAACCGCGGTCGGCAACTTCTAGGGTTAGGGTTAGGGTTAGGGTCCGGAGAACCAGAAAGCCCACAGCTCCAGGGATAATTGGGATTGCAAAGGCCTGCCAAGAGGAGCACGACACTGCACAGACATGGCTCCTTCCCCAGCTTTCCTAGCCAGAACCCAGGGGGGGCTGTGGCCGGAAACCACGGTCGGCAACTTCTAGGGTTAGGGTTAGGGTTAGGGTCCGGAGAACCAGAAAGCCCACAGCTCCAGGGATAATTGGGATTGCAAAGGCCTGCCAAGAGGAGCACGACACTGCACAGACATGGCTCCGTCCCCAGCTTTCCTAGCCAGAACCCAGGGGGGGCCATGCCCAGAAACCGCGGTCGGCAACTTCTAGGGTTAGGGTTAGGGTTAGGGTCCGGAGAACCAGAAAGCCCACAGCTCCAGGGATAATTGGGATTGCAAAGGCCTGCCAAGAGGAGCACGGCACTGCACAGACATGGCTCCTTCCCCTGCTTTCCTAGCCAGAACCCGGGGGGGGCAGTGGCTGGAAACCGCGGTCGGCAACCTCTAGGGTTAGGGTTAGGGTTAGGGTTAGGGTCCGGAGAACCAGAAAGCCCACAGCTCCAGGGATAATTGGGATTGCAAAGGCCTGCCAAGAGGAGCACGACACTGCACAGACATGGCTCCTTCCCCTGCTTTCCTAGCCAGAACCCGGGGGGGGCAGTGGCCGGAAACCGCGGTCGGCAACTTCTAGGGTTAGGGTTAGGGTTAGGGTCCGGAGAACCAGAAAGCCCACAGCTCCAGGGATAATTGGGATTGCAAAGGCCTGCCAAGAGGAGCACGACACTGCACAGACATGGCTCCTTCCCCTGCTTTCCTAGCCAGAACCCGGGGGGGGCAGTGGCCGGAAACCGCGGTCGGCAACTTCTAGGGTTAGGGTTAGGGTTAGGGTCCGGAGAACCAGAAAGCCCACAGCTCCAGGGATAATTGGGATTGCAAAGGCCTGCCAAGAGGAGCACGACACTGCACAGACATGGCTCCTTCCCCAGCTTTCCTAGCCAGAACCCAGGGGGGGCTGTGGCCGGAAACCGCGGTCGGCAACTTCTAGGGTTAGGGTTAGGGTTAGGGTCCGGAGAACCAGAAAGCCCACAGCTCCAGGGATAATTGGGATTGCAAAGGCCTGCCAAGAGGAGCACGACACTGCACAGACATGGCTCCTTCCCCTGCTTTCCTAGCCAGAACCCGGGGGGGCAGTGGCCGGAAACCGCGGTCGGCAACTTCTAGGGTTAGGGTTAGGGTTAGGGTCCGGAGAACCAGAAAGCCCACAGCTCCAGGGATAATTGGGATTGCAAAGGCCTGCCAAGAGGAGCACGACACTGCACAGACATGGCTCCTTCCCCAGCTTTCCTAGCCAGAACCCGGGGGGGGCAGTGGCCGGAAACCGCGGTCGGCAACTTCTAGGGTTAGGGTTAGGGTTAGGGTCCGGAGAACCAGAAAGCCCACAGCTCCAGGGATAATTGGGATTGCAAAGGCCTGCCAAGAGGAGCACGACACTGCACAGACATGGCTCCTTCCCCTGCTTTCCTAGCCAGAACCCAGGGGGGGCCATGCCCAGAAACCGCGGTCGGCAACTTCTAGGGTTAGGGTTAGGGTTAGGGTCCGGAGAACCAGAAAGCCCACAGCTCCAGGGATAATTGGGATTGCAAAGGCCTGCCAAGAGGAGCACGACACTGCACAGACATGGCTCCTTCCCCTGCTTTCCTAGCCAGAACCCGGGGGGGGCCGTGGCCGGAAACCGCGGTCGGCAACTTCTAGGGTTAGGGTTAGGGTTAGGGTCCGGAGAACCAGAAAGCCCACAGCTCCAGGGATAATTGGGATTGCAAAGGCCTGCCAAGAGGAGCACGACACTGCACAGACATGGCTCCTTCCCCTGCTTTCCTAGCCAGAACCCAGGGGGGGCCGTGGCCGGAAACCGCGGTCGGCAACTTCTAGGGTTAGGGTTAGGGTTAGGGTCCGGAGAACCAGAAAGCCCACAGCTCCAGGGATAATTGGGATTGCAAAGGCCTGCCAAGAGGAGCACGACACTGCACAGACATGGCTCCTTCCCCTGCTTTCCTAGCCAGAACCCAGGGGGGGCAGTGGCCGGAAACCGCGGTCGGCAACCTCTAGGGTTAGGGTCCGGAGAACCAGAAAGCCCACAGCTCCAGGGATAATTGGGATTGCAAAGGCCTGCCAAGAGGAGCACGACACTGCACAGACATGGCTCCTTCCCCTGCTTTCCTAGCCAGAACCCGGGGGGGGCCGTGGCCGGAAACCGCGGTCGGCAACTTCTAGGGTTAGGGTTAGGGTTAGGGTCCGGAGAACCAGAAAGCCCACAGCTCCAGGGATAATTGGGATTGCAAAGGCCTGCCAAGAGGAGCACGACACTGCACAGACATGGCTCCTTCCCCTGCTTTCCTAGCCAGAACCCAGGGGGGGCCGTGGCCGGAAACCGCGGTCGGCAACTTCTAGGGTTAGGGTTAGGGTTAGGGTCCGGAGAACCAGAAAGCCCACAGCTCCAGGGATAATTGGGATTGCAAAGGCCTGCCAAGAGGAGCACGACACTGCACAGACATGGCTCCTTCCCCTGCTTTCCTAGCCAGAACCCGGGGGGGGCCGTGGCCGGAAAACGCGGTCGGCAACTTCTAGGGTTAGGGTTAGGGTTAGGGTCCGGAGAACCAGAAAGCCCACAGCTCCAGGGATAATTGGGATTGCAAAGGCCTGCCAAGAGGAGCACGACACTGCACAGACATGGCTCCTTCCCCTGCTTTCCTAGCCAGAACCCGGGGGGGGCCGTGGCCGGAAACCGCGGTCGGCAACTTCTAGGGTTAGGGTTAGGGTTAGGGTCCGGAGAACCAGAAAGCCCACAGCTCCAGGGATAATTGGGATTGCAAAGGCCTGCCAAGAGGAGCACGACACTGCACAGACATGGCTCCTTCCCCTGCTTTCCTAGCCAGAACCCGGGGGGGGCCGTGGCCGGAAACCGCGGTCGGCAACTTCTAGGGTTAGGGTTAGGGTTAGGGTCCGGAGAACCAGAAAGCCCACAGCTCCAGGGATAATTGGGATTGCAAAGGCCTGCCAAGAGGAGCACGGCACTGCACAGACATGGCTCCTTCCCCAGCTTTCCTAGCCAGAACCCGGGGGGGGCCGTGGCCGGAAACCGCGGTCGGCAACCTCTAGGGTTAGGGTTAGGGTTAGGGTCCGGAGAACCAGAAAGCCCACAGCTCCAGGGATAATTGGGATTGCAAAGGCCTGCCAAGAGGAGCACGACACTGCACAGACATGGCTCCTTCCCCTGCTTTCCTAGCCAGAACCCGGGAGGGGCCGTGGCCGGAAACCGCGGTCGGCAACTTCTAGGGTTAGGGTTAGGGTTAGGGTCCGGAGAACCAGAAAGCCCACAGCTCCAGGGATAATTGGGATTGCAAAGGCCTGCCAAGAGGAGCACGACACTGCACAGACATGGCTCCTTCCCCTGCTTTCCTAGCCAGAACCCGGGGGGGGCCGTGGCCGGAAACCGCGGTCGGCAACTTCTAGGGTTAGGGTTAGGGTTAGGGTCCGGAGAACCAGAAAGCCCACAGCTCCAGGGATAATTGGGATTGCAAAGGCCTGCCAAGAGGAGCACGACACTGCACAGACATGGCTCCTTCCCCAGCTTTCCTAGCCAGAACCCGGGGGGGGCCGTGGCCGGAAACCGCGGTCGGCAACTTCTAGGGTTAGGGTTAGGGTTAGGGTCCGGAGAACCAGAAAGCCCACAGCTCCAGGGATAATTGGGATTGCAAAGGCCTGCCAAGAGGAGCACGACACTGCACAGACATGGCTCCTTCCCCAGCTTTCCTAGCCAGAACCCGGGGGGGCCATGCCCAGAAACCGCGGTCGGCAACTTCTAGGGTTAGGGTTAGGGTTAGGGTCCGGAGAACCAGAAAGCCCACAGCTCCAGGGATAATTGGGATTGCAAAGGCCTGCCAAGAGGAGCACGACACTGCACAGACATGGCTCCTTCCCCTGCTTTCCTAGCCAGAACCCGGGGGGGGCCGTGGCCGGAAACCGCGGTCGGCAACTTCTAGGGTTAGGGTTAGGGTTAGGGTCCGGAGAACCAGAAAGCCCACAGCTCCAGGGATAATTGGGATTGCAAAGGCCTGCCAAGAGGAGCACGGCACTGCACAGACATGGCTCCTTCCCCTGCTTTCCTAGCCAGAACCCGGGGGGGGGCAGTGGCCGGAAACCGCGGTCGGCAACTTCTAGGGTTAGGGTTAGGGTTAGGGTCCGGAGAACCAGAAAGCCCACAGCTCCAGGGATAATTGGGATTGCAAAGGCCTGCCAAGAGGAGCACGACACTGCACAGACATGGCTCCTTCCCCAGCTTTCCTAGCCAGAACCCAGGGGGGGGTGTGGCCGGAAACCACGGTCGGCAACTTCTAGGGTTAGGGTTAGGGTTAGGGTCCGGAGAACCAGAAAGCCCACAGCTCCAGGGATAATTGGGATTGCAAAGGCCTGCCAAGAGGAGCACGACACTGCACAGACATGGCTCCTTCCCCAGCTTTCCTAGCCAGAACCCGGGGGGGGCTGTGGCCGGAAACCGCGGTCGGCAACTTCTAGGGTTAGGGTTAGGGTTAGGGTCCGGAGAACCAGAAAGCCCACAGCTCCAGGGATAATTGGGATTGCAAAGGCCTGCCAAGAGGAGCACGACACTGCACAGACATGGCTCCTTCCCCTGCTTTCCTAGCCAGAACCCGGGGGGGGCAGTGGCCGGAAACCGCGGTCGGCAACTTCTAGGGTTAGGGTTAGGGTTAGGGTCCGGAGAACCAGAAAGCCCACAGCTCCAGGGATAATTGGGATTGCAAAGGCCTGCCAAGAGGAGCACGACACTGCACAGACATGGCTCCTTCCCCTGCTTTCCTAGCCAGAACCCGGGGGGGGCAGTGGCCGGAAACCGCGGTCGGCAACTTCTAGGGTTAGGGTTAGGGTTAGGGTCCGGAGAACCAGAAAGCCCACAGCTCCAGGGATAATTGGGATTGCAAAGGCCTGCCAAGAGGAGCACGACACTGCACAGACATGGCTCCTTCCCCTGCTTTCCTAGCCAGAACCCGGGGGGGGCCGTGGCCGGAAACCGCGGTCGGCAACTTCTAGGGTTAGGGTTAGGGTTAGGGTCCGGAGAACCAGAAAGCCCACAGCTCCAGGGATAATTGGGATTGCAAAGGCCTGCCAAGAGGAGCACGACACTGCACAGACATGGCTCCTTCCCCTGCTTTCCTAGCCAGAACCCAGGGGGGGCCGTGGCCGGAAACCGCGGTCGGCAACTTCTAGGGTTAGGGTTAGGGTTAGGGTCCGGAGAACCAGAAAGCCCACAGCTCCAGGGATAATTGGGATTGCAAAGGCCTGCCAAGAGGAGCACGACACTGCACAGACATGGCTCCTCCCCCAGCTTTCCTAGCCAGAACCCGGGGGGGGCCGTGGCCAGAAACCGCGGTCGGCAACTTCTAGGGTTAGGGTTAGGGTTAGGGTCCGGAGAACCAGAAAGCCCACAGCTCCAGGGATAATTGGGATTGCAAAGGCCTGCCAAGAGGAGCACGACACTGCACAGACATGGCTCCTTCCCCAGCTTTCCTAGCCAGAACCCGGGGGGGGCCGTGGCCGGAAACCGCGGTCGGCAACTTCTAGGGTTAGGGTTAGGGTTAGGGTCCGGAGAACCAGAAAGCCCACAGCTCCAGGGATAATTGGGATTGCAAAGGCCTGCCAAGAGGAGCACGACACTGCACAGACATGGCTCCTTCCCCTGCTTTCCTAGCCAGAACCCAGGGGGGGCCGTGGCCGGAAACCGCGGTCGGCAACTTCTAGGGTTAGGGTTAGGGTTAGGGTCCGGAGAACCAGAAAGCCCACAGCTCCAGGGATAATTGGGATTGCAAAGGCCTGCCAAGAGGAGCACGACACTGCACAGACATGGCTCCTTCCCCTGCTTTCCTAGCCAGAACCCGGGGGGGGCCGTGGCCGGAAACCGCGGTCGGCAACTTCTAGGGTTAGGGTTAGGGTTAGGGTCCGGAGAACCAGAAAGCCCACAGCTCCAGGGATAATTGGGATTGCAAAGGCCTGCCAAGAGGAGCACGACACTGCACAGACATGGCTCCTTCCCCAGCTTTCCTAGCCAGAACCCGGGGGGGGCAGTGGCCGGAAACCGCGGTCGGCAACTTCTAGGGTTAGGGTTAGGGTTAGGGTTAGGGTCCGGAGAACCAGAAAGCCCACAGCTCCAGGGATAATTGGGATTGCAAAGGCCTGCCAAGAGGAGCACGACACTGCACAGACATGGCTCCTTCCCCAGCTTTCCTAGCCAGAACCCGGGAGGGGCCGTGGCCGGAAACCGCGGTCGGCAACTTCTAGGGTTAGGGTTAGGGTTAGGGTCCGGAGAACCAGAAAGCCCACAGCTCCAGGGATAATTGGGATTGCAAAGGCCTGCCAAGAGGAGCACGACACTGCACAGACATGGCTCCTTCCCCAGCTTTCCTAGCCAGAACCCGGGGGGGCCATGCCCAGAAACCGCGGTCGGCAACTTCTAGGGTTAGGGTTAGGGTTAGGGTCCGGAGAACCAGAAAGCCCACAGCTCCAGGGATAATTGGGATTGCAAAGGCCTGCCAAGAGGAGCACGACACTGCACAGACATGGCTCCTTCCCCTGCTTTCCTAGCCAGAACCCAGGGGGGGCCGTGGCCGGAAACCGCGGTCGGCAACTTCTAGGGTTAGGGTTAGGGTTAGGGTCCGGAGAACCAGAAAGCCCACAGCTCCAGGGATAATTGGGATTGCAAAGGCCTGCCAAGAGGAGCACGACACTGCACAGACATGGCTCCTTCCCCAGCTTTCCTAGCCAGAACCCGGGGGGGGCAGTGGCCGGAAACCGCGGTCGGCAACTTCTAGGGTTAGGGTTAGGGTTAGGGTCCGGAGAACCAGAAAGCCCACAGCTCCAGGGATAATTGGGATTGCAAAGGCCTGCCAAGAGGAGCACGACACTGCACAGACATGGCTCCTTCCCCAGCTTTCCTAGCCAGAACCCGGGGGGGGCCGTGGCCGGAAACCGCGGTCGGCAACTTCTAGGGTTAGGGTTAGGGTTAGGGTCCGGAGAACCAGAAAGCCCACAGCTCCAGGGATAATTGGGATTGCAAAGGCCTGCCAAGAGGAGCACGACACTGCACAGACATGGCTCCTTCCCCAGCTTTCCTAGCCAGAACCCGGGGGGGCCATGCCCAGAAACCGCGGTCGGCAACTTCTAGGGTTAGGGTTAGGGTCCGGAGAACCAGAAAGCCCACAGCTCCAGGGATAATTGGGATTGCAAAGGCCTGCCAAGAGGAGCACGACACTGCACAGACATGGCTCCTTCCCCTGCTTTCCTAGCCAGAACCCGGGGGGGGCCGTGGCCGGAAACCGCGGTCGGCAACTTCTAGGGTTAGGGTTAGGGTTAGGGTCCGGAGAACCAGAAAGCCCACAGCTCCAGGGATAATTGGGATTGCAAAGGCCTGCCAAGAGGAGCACGGCACTGCACAGACATGGCTCCTTCCCCTGCTTTCCTAGCCAGAACCCGGGGGGGGGCAGTGGCCGGAAACCGCGGTCGGCAACTTCTAGGGTTAGGGTTAGGGTTAGGGTCCGGAGAACCAGAAAGCCCACAGCTCCAGGGATAATTGGGATTGCAAAGGCCTGCCAAGAGGAGCACGACACTGCACAGACATGGCTCCTTCCCCAGCTTTCCTAGCCAGAACCCGGGGGGGGCTGTGGCCGGAAACCGCGGTCGGCAACTTCTAGGGTTAGGGTTAGGGTTAGGGTCCGGAGAACCAGAAAGCCCACAGCTCCAGGGATAATTGGGATTGCAAAGGCCTGCCAAGAGGAGCACGACACTGCACAGACATGGCTCCTTCTCCTGCTTTCCTAGCCAGAACCCGGGGGGGGCAGTGGCCGGAAACCGCGGTCGGCAACTTCTAGGGTTAGGGTTAGGGTTAGGGTCCGGAGAACCAGAAAGCCCACAGCTCCAGGGATAATTGGGATTGCAAAGGCCTGCCAAGAGGAGCACGACACTGCACAGACATGGCTCCTTCCCCTGCTTTCCTAGCCAGAACCCGGGGGGGGCAGTGGCCGGAAACCGCGGTCGGCAACTTCTAGGGTTAGGGTTAGGGTTAGGGTCCGGAGAACCAGAAAGCCCACAGCTCCAGGGATAATTGGGATTGCAAAGGCCTGCCAAGAGGAGCACGACACTGCACAGACATGGCTCCTTCCCCTGCTTTCCTAGCCAGAACCCGGGGGGGGCCGTGGCCGGAAACCGCGGTCGGCAACTTCTAGGGTTAGGGTTAGGGTTAGGGTCCGGAGAACCAGAAAGCCCACAGCTCCAGGGATAATTGGGATTGCAAAGGCCTGCCAAGAGGAGCACGACACTGCACAGACATGGCTCCTTCCCCAGCTTTCCTAGCCAGAACCCAGGGGGGGCAGTGGCCGGAAACCGCGGTCGGCAACTTCTAGGGTTAGGGTTAGGGTTAGGGTCCGGAGAACCAGAAAGCCCACAGCTCCAGGGATAATTGGGATTGCAAAGGCCTGCCAAGAGGAGCACGACACTGCACAGACATGGCTCCTTCCCCTGCTTTCCTAGCCAGAACCCGGGGGGGGCCGTGGCCGGAAACCGCGGTCGGCAACTTCTAGGGTTAGGGTTAGGGTTAGGGTCCGGAGAACCAGAAAGCCCACAGCTCCAGGGATAATTGGGATTGCAAAGGCCTGCCAAGAGGAGCACGACACTGCACAGACATGGCTCCTTCCCCAGCTTTCCTAGCCAGAACCCGGGGGGGGCCGTGGCCGGAAACCGCGGTCGGCAACTTCTAGGGTTAGGGTTAGGGTTAGGGTCCGGAGAACCAGAAAGCCCACAGCTCCAGGGATAATTGGGATTGCAAAGGCCTGCCAAGAGGAGCACGACACTGCACAGACATGGCTCCTTCCCCAGCTTTCCTAGCCAGAACCCGGGGGGGCCATGCCCAGAAACCGCGGTCGGCAACTTCTAGGGTTAGGGTTAGGGTCCGGAGAACCAGAAAGCCCACAGCTCCAGGGATAATTGGGATTGCAAAGGCCTGCCAAGAGGAGCACGACACTGCACAGACATGGCTCCTTCCCCTGCTTTCCTAGCCAGAACCCGGGGGGGGCCGTGGCCGGAAACCGCGGTCGGCAACTTCTAGGGTTAGGGTTAGGGTTAGGGTCCGGAGAACCAGAAAGCCCACAGCTCCAGGGATAATTGGGATTGCAAAGGCCTGCCAAGAGGAGCACGGCACTGCACAGACATGGCTCCTTCCCCTGCTTTCCTAGCCAGAACCCGGGGGGGGGCAGTGGCCGGAAACCGCGGTCGGCAACTTCTAGGGTTAGGGTTAGGGTTAGGGTCCGGAGAACCAGAAAGCCCACAGCTCCAGGGATAATTGGGATTGCAAAGGCCTGCCAAGAGGAGCACGACACTGCACAGACATGGCTCCTTCCCCAGCTTTCCTAGCCAGAACCCGGGGGGGGCTGTGGCCGGAAACCGCGGTCGGCAACTTCTAGGGTTAGGGTTAGGGTTAGGGTCCGGAGAACCAGAAAGCCCACAGCTCCAGGGATAATTGGGATTGCAAAGGCCTGCCAAGAGGAGCACGGCACTGCACAGACATGGCTCCTTCCCCAGCTTTCCTAGCCAGAACCCGGGGGGGGCCATGGCCAGAAACCGCGGTCGGCAACTTCTAGGGTTAGGGTTAGGGTTAGGGTCCGGAGAACCAGAAAGCCCACAGCTCCAGGGATAATTGGGATTGCAAAGGCCTGCCAAGAGGAGCACGACACTGCACAGACATGGCTCCTTCCCCTGCTTTCCTAGCCAGAACCCGGGGGGGGCAGTGGCCGGAAACCGCGGTCGGCAACTTCTAGGGTTAGGGTTAGGGTTAGGGTCCGGAGAACCAGAAAGCCCACAGCTCCAGGGATAATTGGGATTGCAAAGGCCTGCCAAGAGGAGCACGACACTGCACAGACATGGCTCCTTCCCCTGCTTTCCTAGCCAGAACCCGGGGGGGGCCGTGGCCGGAAACCGCGGTCGGCAACTTCTAGGGTTAGGGTTAGGGTTAGGGTCCGGAGAACCAGAAAGCCCACAGCTCCAGGGATAATTGGGATTGCAAAGGCCTGCCAAGAGGAGCACGACACTGCACAGACATGGCTCCTTCCCCTGCTTTCCTAGCCAGAACCCGGGGGGGGCCGTGGCCGGAAACCGCGGTCGGCAACTTCTAGGGTTAGGGTTAGGGTTAGGGTCCGGAGAACCAGAAAGCCCACAGCTCCAGGGATAATTGGGATTGCAAAGGCCTGCCAAGAGGAGCACGACACTGCACAGACATGGCTCCTTCCCCTGCTTTCCTAGCCAGAACCCGGGGGGGGCCGTGGCCAGAAACCGCGGTCGGCAACTTCTAGGGTTAGGGTTAGGGTTAGGGTCCGGAGAACCAGAAAGCCCACAGCTCCAGGGATAATTGGGATTGCAAAGGCCTGCCAAGAGGAGCACGACACTGCACAGACATGGCTCCTTCCCCAGCTTTCCTAGCCAGAACCCGGGGGGGGCCGTGGCCGGAAACCGCGGTCGGCAACTTCTAGGGTTAGGGTTAGGGTTAGGGTCCGGAGAACCAGAAAGCCCACAGCTCCAGGGATAATTGGGATTGCAAAGGCCTGCCAAGAGGAGCACGACACTGCACAGACATGGCTCCTTCCCCAGCTTTCCTAGCCAGAACCCGGGGGGGCCATGCCCAGAAACCGCAGTCGGCAACTTCTAGGGTTAGGGTTAGGGTCCGGAGAACCAGAAAGCCCACAGCTCCAGGGATAATTGGGATTGCAAAGGCCTGCCAAGAGGAGCACGACACTGCACAGACATGGCTCCTTCCCCTGCTTTCCTAGCCAGAACCCGGGGGGGGCCGTGGCCGGAAACCGCGGTCGGCAACTTCTAGGGTTAGGGTTAGGGTTAGGGTCCGGAGAACCAGAAAGCCCACAGCTCCAGGGATAATTGGGATTGCAAAGGCCTGCCAAGAGGAGCACGGCACTGCACAGACATGGCTCCTTCCCCTGCTTTCCTAGCCAGAACCCGGGGGGGGGCAGTGGCCGGAAACCGCGGTCGGCAACTTCTAGGGTTAGGGTTAGGGTTAGGGTCCGGAGAACCAGAAAGCCCACAGCTCCAGGGATAATTGGGATTGCAAAGGCCTGCCAAGAGGAGCACGACACTGCACAGACATGGCTCCTTCCCCAGCTTTCCTAGCCAGAACCCGGGGGGGGCTGTGGCCGGAAACCGCGGTCGGCAACTTCTAGGGTTAGGGTTAGGGTTAGGGTCCGGAGAACCAGAAAGCCCACAGCTCCAGGGATAATTGGGATTGCAAAGGCCTGCCAAGAGGAGCACGGCACTGCACAGACATGGCTCCTTCCCCAGCTTTCCTAGCCAGAACCCGGGGGGGGCCATGGCCAGAAACCGCGGTCGGCAACTTCTAGGGTTAGGGTTAGGGTTAGGGTCCGGAGAACCAGAAAGCCCACAGCTCCAGGGATAATTGGGATTGCAAAGGCCTGCCAAGAGGAGCACGACACTGCACAGACATGGCTCCTTCCCCTGCTTTCCTAGCCAGAACCCGGGGGGGGCAGTG
The DNA here is from genome assembly GCA_027574665.1 of Rhynochetos jubatus. NCBI lineage: Eukaryota > Metazoa > Chordata > Aves > Eurypygiformes > Rhynochetidae > Rhynochetos > Rhynochetos jubatus. Next base: position 20,517,738 of record CM050664.1, read on the forward strand.
GCCGGAAACCGCGGTCGGCAACTTCTAGGGTTAGGGTTAGGGTTAGGGTCCGGAGAACCAGAAAGCCCACAGCTCCAGGGATAATTGGGATTGCAAAGGCCTGCCAAGAGGAGCACGACACTGCACAGACATGGCTCCTTCCCCTGCTTTCCTAGCCAGAACCCGGGGGGGGCCGTGGCCGGAAACCGCGGTCGGCAACTTCTAGGGTTAGGGTTAGGGTTAGGGTCCGGAGAACCAGAAAGCCCACAGCTCCAGGGATAATTGGGATTGCAAAGGCCTGCCAAGAGGAGCACGACACTGCACAGACATGGCTCCTTCCCCTGCTTTCCTAGCCAGAACCCGGGGGGGGCCGTGGCCGGAAACCGCGGTCGGCAACTTCTAGGGTTAGGGTTAGGGTTAGGGTCCGGAGAACCAGAAAGCCCACAGCTCCAGGGATAATTGGGATTGCAAAGGCCTGCCAAGAGGAGCACGACACTGCACAGACATGGCTCCTTCCCCTGCTTTCCTAGCCAGAACCCGGGGGGGGCCGTGGCCAGAAACCGCGGTCGGCAACTTCTAGGGTTAGGGTTAGGGTTAGGGTCCGGAGAACCAGAAAGCCCACAGCTCCAGGGATAATTGGGATTGCAAAGGCCTGCCAAGAGGAGCACGACACTGCACAGACATGGCTCCTTCCCCAGCTTTCCTAGCCAGAACCCGGGGGGGGCCGTGGCCGGAAACCGCGGTCGGCAACTTCTAGGGTTAGGGTTAGGGTTAGGGTCCGGAGAACCAGAAAGCCCACAGCTCCAGGGATAATTGGGATTGCAAAGGCCTGCCAAGAGGAGCACGACACTGCACAGACATGGCTCCTTCCCCTGCTTTCCTAGCCAGAACCCAGGGGGGGCCGTGGCCGGAAACCGCGGTCGGCAACTTCTAGGGTTAGGGTTAGGGTTAGGGTCCGGAGAACCAGAAAGCCCACAGCTCCAGGGATAATTGGGATTGCAAAGGCCTGCCAAGAGGAGCACGACACTGCACAGACATGGCTCCTTCCCCAGCTTTCCTAGCCAGAACCCAGGGGGGGCCATGCCCAGAAACCGCGGTCGGCAACTTCTAGGGTTAGGGTTAGGGTTAGGGTCCGGAGAACCAGAAAGCCCACAGCTCCAGGGATAATTGGGATTGCAAAGGCCTGCCAAGAGGAGCACGACACTGCACAGACATGGCTCCTTCCCCTGCTTTCCTAGCCAGAACCCGGGGGGGGCAGTGGCCGGAAACCGCGGTCGGCAACTTCTAGGGTTAGGGTTAGGGTTAGGGTCCGGAGAACCAGAAAGCCCACAGCTCCAGGGATAATTGGGATTGCAAAGGCCTGCCAAGAGGAGCACGACACTGCACAGACATGGCTCCTTCCCCAGCTTTCCTAGCCAGAACCCGGGGGGGGCCGTGACCGGAAACCGCGGTCGGCAACTTCTAGGGTTAGGGTTAGGGTTAGGGTCCGGAGAACCAGAAAGCCCACAGCTCCAGGGATAATTGGGATTGCAAAGGCCTGCCAAGAGGAGCACGACACTGCACAGACATGGCTCCTTCCCCAGCTTTCCTAGCCAGAACCCGGGGGGGCCATGCCCAGAAACCGCGGTCGGCAACTTCTAGGGTTAGGGTTAGGGTTAGGGTCCGGAGAACCAGAAAGCCCACAGCTCCAGGGATAATTGGGATTGCAAAGGCCTGCCAAGAGGAGCACGACACTGCACAGACATGGCTCCTTCCCCTGCTTTCCTAGCCAGAACCCGGGGGGGGCCGTGGCCGGAAACCGCGGTCGGCAACTTCTAGGGTTAGGGTTAGGGTTAGGGTCCGGAGAACCAGAAAGCCCACAGCTCCAGGGATAATTGGGATTGCAAAGGCCTGCCAAGAGGAGCACGGCACTGCACAGACATGGCTCCTTCCCCTGCTTTCCTAGCCAGAACCCGGGGGGGGCTGTGGCCGGAAACCGCCGTCGGCAACTTCTAGGGTTAGGGTTAGGGTTAGGGTCCGGAGAACCAGAAAGCCCACAGCTCCAGGGATAATTGGGATTGCAAAGGCCTGCCAAGAGGAGCACGACACTGCACAGACATGGCTCCTTCCCCTGCTTTCCTAGCCAGAACCCGGGGGGGGGCAGTGGCCGGAAACCGCGGTCGGCAACTTCTAGGGTTAGGGTTAGGGTTAGGGTCCGGAGAACCAGAAAGCCCACAGCTCCAGGGATAATTGGGATTGCAAAGGCCTGCCAAGAGGAGCACGACACTGCACAGACATGGCTCCTTCCCCTGCTTTCCTAGCCAGAACCCAGGGGGGGCCGTGGCCGGAAACCGCGGTCGGCAACTTCTAGGGTTAGGGTTAGGGTTAGGGTCCGGAGAACCAGAAAGCCCACAGCTCCAGGGATAATTGGGATTGCAAAGGCCTGCCAAGAGGAGCACGACACTGCACAGACATGGCTCCTTCCCCAGCTTTCCTAGCCAGAACCCAGGGGGGGCCATGCCCAGAAACCGCGGTCGGCAACTTCTAGGGTTAGGGTTAGGGTTAGGGTCCGGAGAACCAGAAAGCCCACAGCTCCAGGGATAATTGGGATTGCAAAGGCCTGCCAAGAGGAGCACGACACTGCACAGACATGGCTCCTTCCCCTGCTTTCCTAGCCAGAACCCGGGGGGGGCAGTGGCCGGAAACCGCGGTCGGCAACTTCTAGGGTTAGGGTTAGGGTTAGGGTCCGGAGAACCAGAAAGCCCACAGCTCCAGGGATAATTGGGATTGCAAAGGCCTGCCAAGAGGAGCACGACACTGCACAGACATGGCTCCTTCCCCAGCTTTCCTAGCCAGAACCCGGGGGGGGCCGTGACCGGAAACCGCGGTCGGCAACTTCTAGGGTTAGGGTTAGGGTTAGGGTCCGGAGAACCAGAAAGCCCACAGCTCCAGGGATAATTGGGATTGCAAAGGCCTGCCAAGAGGAGCACGACACTGCACAGACATGGCTCCTTCCCCAGCTTTCCTAGCCAGAACCCGGGGGGGCCATGCCCAGAAACCGCGGTCGGCAACTTCTAGGGTTAGGGTTAGGGTTAGGGTCCGGAGAACCAGAAAGCCCACAGCTCCAGGGATAATTGGGATTGCAAAGGCCTGCCAAGAGGAGCACGACACTGCACAGACATGGCTCCTTCCCCTGCTTTCCTAGCCAGAACCCGGGGGGGGCCGTGGCCGGAAACCGCGGTCGGCAACTTCTAGGGTTAGGGTTAGGGTTAGGGTCCGGAGAACCAGAAAGCCCACAGCTCCAGGGATAATTGGGATTGCAAAGGCCTGCCAAGAGGAGCACGGCACTGCACAGACATGGCTCCTTCCCCTGCTTTCCTAGCCAGAACCCGGGGGGGGCTGTGGCCGGAAACCGCCGTCGGCAACTTCTAGGGTTAGGGTTAGGGTTAGGGTCCGGAGAACCAGAAAGCCCACAGCTCCAGGGATAATTGGGATTGCAAAGGCCTGCCAAGAGGAGCACGACACTGCACAGACATGGCTCCTTCCCCTGCTTTCCTAGCCAGAACCCGGGGGGGGCAGTGGCCGGAAACCGCGGTCGGCAACTTCTAGGGTTAGGGTTAGGGTTAGGGTCCGGAGAACCAGAAAGCCCACAGCTCCAGGGATAATTGGGATTGCAAAGGCCTGCCAAGAGGAGCACGACACTGCACAGACATGGCTCCTTCCCCTGCTTTCCTAGCCAGAACCCGGGGGGGGCCGTGGCCGGAAACCGCGGTCGGCAACTTCTAGGGTTAGGGTTAGGGTTAGGGTCCGGAGAACCAGAAAGCCCACAGCTCCAGGGATAATTGGGATTGCAAAGGCCTGCCAAGAGGAGCACGACACTGCACAGACATGGCTCCTTCCCCTGCTTTCCTAGCCAGAACCCGGGGGGGGCCGTGGCCGGAAACCGCGGTCGGCAACTTCTAGGGTTAGGGTTAGGGTTAGTGTCCGGAGAACCAGAAAGCCCACAGCTCCAGGGATAATTGGGATTGCAAAGGCCTGCCAAGAGGAGCACGGCACTGCACAGACATGGCTCCTTCCCCTGCTTTCCTAGCCAGAACCCCGGGGGGGGCAGTGGCCGGAAACCGCGGTCGGCAACTTCTAGGGTTAGGGTTAGGGTTAGGGTCCGGAGAACCAGAAAGCCCACAGCTCCAGGGATAATTGGGATTGCAAAGGCCTGCCAAGAGGAGCACGACACTGCACAGACATGGCTCTGTCCCCAGCTTTCCTAGCCAGAACCCAGGGGGGGCCATGCCCAGAAACCGCGGTCGGCAACTTCTAGGGTTAGGGTTAGGGTTAGGGTCCGGAGAACCAGAAAGCCCACAGCTCCAGGGATAATTGGGATTGCAAAGGCCTGCCAAGAGGAGCACGACACTGCACAGACATGGCTCCTTCCCCTGCTTTCCTAGCCAGAACCCGGGGGGGGCAGTGGCTGGAAACCGCGGTCGACAACCTCTAGGGTTAGGGTTAGGGTCCGGAGAACCAGAAAGCCCACAGCTCCAGGGATAATTGGGATTGCAAAGGCCTGCCAAGAGGAGCACGACACTGCACAGACATGGCTCCTTCCCCTGCTTTCCTAGCCAGAACCCGGGGGGGGCAGTGGCCGGAAACCGCGGTCGGCAACTTCTAGGGTTAGGGTTAGGGTTAGGGTCCGGAGAACCAGAAAGCCCACAGCTCCAGGGATAATTGGGATTGCAAAGGCCTGCCAAGAGGAGCACGACACTGCACAGACATGGCTCCTTCCCCTGCTTTCCTAGCCAGAACCCGGGGGGGGCCGTGGCCGGAAACCGCGGTCGGCAACTTCTAGGGTTAGGGTTAGGGTTAGGGTCCGGAGAACCAGAAAGCCCACAGCTCCAGGGATAATTGGGATTGCAAAGGCCTGCCAAGAGGAGCACGACACTGCACAGACATGGCTCCTTCCCCTGCTTTCCTAGCCAGAACCCAGGGGGGGCCGTGGCCGGAAACCGCGGTCGGCAACTTCTAGGGTTAGGGTTAGGGTTAGGGTCCGGAGAACCAGAAAGCCCACAGCTCCAGGGATAATTGGGATTGCAAAGGCCTGCCAAGAGGAGCACGGCACTGCACAGACATGGCTCCTCCCCCAGCTTTCCTAGCCAGAACCCGGGGGGGGCCGTGGCCAGAAACCGCGGTCGGCAACTTCTAGGGTTAGGGTTAGGGTTAGGGTCCGGAGAACCAGAAAGCCCACAGCTCCAGGGATAATTGGGATTGCAAAGGCCTGCCAAGAGGAGCACGACACTGCACAGACATGGCTCCTTCCCCTGCTTTCCTAGCCAGAACCCGGGGGGGGCCGTGGCCGGAAACCGCGGTCGGCAACTTCTAGGGTTAGGGTTAGGGTCCGGAGAACCAGAAAGCCCACAGCTCCAGGGATAATTGGGATTGCAAAGGCCTGCCAAGAGGAGCACGACACTGCACAGACATGGCTCCTTCCCCAGCTTTCCTAGCCAGAACCCGGGGGGGCCATGCCCAGAAACCGCGGTCGGCAACTTCTAGGGTTAGGGTTAGGGTTAGGGTCCGGAGAACCAGAAAGCCCACAGCTCCAGGGATAATTGGGATTGCAAAGGCCTGCCAAGAGGAGCACGACACTGCACAGACATGGCTCCTTCCCCTGCTTTCCTAGCCAGAACCCGGGGGGGGCCGTGGCCGGAAACCGTGGTCGGCAACTTCTAGGGTTAGGGTTAGGGTTAGGGTCCGGAGAACCAGAAAGCCCACAGCTCCAGGGATAATTGGGATTGCAAAGGCCTGCCAAGAGGAGCACGACACTGCACAGACATGGCTCCTTCCCCTGCTTTCCTAGCCAGAACCCGGGGGGGGCTGTGGCCGGAAACCGCGGTCGGCAACTTCTAGGGTTAGGGTTAGGGTTAGGGTCCGGAGAACCAGAAAGCCCACAGCTCCAGGGATAATTGGGATTGCAAAGGCCTGCCAAGAGGAGCACGACACTGCACAGACATGGCTCCTTCCCCTGCTTTCCTAGCCAGAACCCGGGGGGGGCAGTGGCCGGAAACCACGGTCGGCAACTTCTAGGGTTAGGGTTAGGGTTAGGGTCCGGAGAACCAGAAAGCCCACAGCTCCAGGGATAATTGGGATTGCAAAGGCCTGCCAAGAGGAGCACGACACTGCACAGACATGGCTCCTTCCCCTGCTTTCCTAGCCAGAACCCGGGGGGGGCCGTGGCCGGAAACCGCGGTCGGCAACTTCTAGGGTTAGGGTTAGGGTTAGGGTCCGGAGAACCAGAAAGCCCACAGCTCCAGGGATAATTGGGATTGCAAAGGCCTGCCAAGAGGAGCACGGCACTGCACAGACATGGCTCCTTCCCCAGCTTTCCTAGCCAGAACCCGGGGGGGCCATGCCCAGAAACCGCAGTCGGCAACTTCTAGGGTTAGGGTTAGGGTTAGGGTCCGGAGAACCAGAAAGCCCACAGCTCCAGGGATAATTGGGATTGCAAAGGCCTGCCAAGAGGAGCACGACACTGCACAGACATGGCTCCTTCCCCTGCTTTCCTAGCCAGAACCCGGGGGGGGCCGTGGCCGGAAACCGCGGTCGGCAACTTCTAGGGTTAGGGTTAGGGTTAGGGTCCGGAGAACCAGAAAGCCCACAGCTCCAGGGATAATTGGGATTGCAAAGGCCTGCCAAGAGGAGCACGACACTGCACAGACATGGCTCCTTCCCCTGCTTTCCTAGCCAGAACCCAGGGGGGGCCGTGGCCGGAAACCGCGGTCGGCAACTTCTAGGGTTAGGGTTAGGGTTAGGGTCCGGAGAACCAGAAAGCCCACAGCTCCAGGGATAATTGGGATTGCAAAGGCCTGCCAAGAGGAGCACGGCACTGCACAGACATGGCTCCTCCCCCAGCTTTCCTAGCCAGAACCCGGGGGGGGCCGTGGCCAGAAACCGCGGTCGGCAACTTCTAGGGTTAGGGTTAGGGTTAGGGTCCGGAGAACCAGAAAGCCCACAGCTCCAGGGATAATTGGGATTGCAAAGGCCTGCCAAGAGGAGCACGACACTGCACAGACATGGCTCCTTCCCCTGCTTTCCTAGCCAGAACCCGGGGGGGGCCGTGGCCGGAAACCGCGGTCGGCAACTTCTAGGGTTAGGGTTAGGGTCCGGAGAACCAGAAAGCCCACAGCTCCAGGGATAATTGGGATTGCAAAGGCCTGCCAAGAGGAGCACGACACTGCACAGACATGGCTCCTTCCCCAGCTTTCCTAGCCAGAACCCAGGGGGGGCCGTGGCCGGAAACCGCGGTCGGCAACTTCTAGGGTTAGGGTTAGGGTTAGGGTCCGGAGAACCAGAAAGCCCACAGCTCCAGGGATAATTGGGATTGCAAAGGCCTGCCAAGAGGAGCACGACACTGCACAGACATGGCTCCTTCCCCAGCTTTCCTAGCCAGAACCCGGGGGGGCCATGCCCAGAAACCGCGGTCGGCAACTTCTAGGGTTAGGGTTAGGGTTAGGGTCCGGAGAACCAGAAAGCCCACAGCTCCAGGGATAATTGGGATTGCAAAGGCCTGCCAAGAGGAGCACGACACTGCACAGACATGGCTCCTTCCCCTGCTTTCCTAGCCAGAACCCGGGGGGGGCCGTGGCCGGAAACCGCGGTCGGCAACTTCTAGGGTTAGGGTTAGGGTTAGGGTCCGGAGAACCAGAAAGCCCACAGCTCCAGGGATAATTGGGATTGCAAAGGCCTGCCAAGAGGAGCACGGCACTGCACAGACATGGCTCCTTCCCCTGCTTTCCTAGCCAGAACCCGGGGGGGGCTGTGGCCGGAAACCGCGGTCGGCAACTTCTAGGGTTAGGGTTAGGGTTAGGGTCCGGAGAACCAGAAAGCCCACAGCTCCAGGGATAATTGGGATTGCAAAGGTCTGCCAAGAGGAGCACGACACTGCACAGACATGGCTCCTTCCCCTGCTTTCCTAGCCAGAACCCGGGGGGGGCAGTGGCCGGAAACCGCGGTCGGCAACTTCTAGGGTTAGGGTTAGGGTTAGGGTCCGGAGAACCAGAAAGCCCACAGCTCCAGGGATAATTGGGATTGCAAAGGCCTGCCAAGAGGAGCACGACACTGCACAGACATGGCTCCTTCCCCTGCTTTCCTAGCCAGAACCCGGGGGGGGCCGTGGCCGGAAACCGCGGTCGGCAACTTCTAGGGTTAGGGTTAGGGTTAGGGTCCGGAGAACCAGAAAGCCCACAGCTCCAGGGATAATTGGGATTGCAAAGGCCTGCCAAGAGGAGCACGACACTGCACAGACATGGCTCCTTCCCCTGCTTTCCTAGCCAGAACCCGGGGGGGGCAGTGGCCGGAAACCGCGGTCGGCAACTTCTAGGGTTAGGGTTAGGGTTAGGGTCCGGAGAACCAGAAAGCCCACAGCTCCAGGGATAATTGGGATTGCAAAGGCCTGCCAAGAGGAGCACGGCACTGCACAGACATGGCTCCTCCCCCAGCTTTCCTAGCCAGAACCCGGGGGGGGCCGTGGCCAGAAACCGCGGTCGGCAACTTCTAGGGTTAGGGTTAGGGTTAGGGTCCGGAGAACCAGAAAGCCCACAGCTCCAGGGATAATTGGGATTGCAAAGGCCTGCCAAGAGGAGCACGACACTGCACAGACATGGCTCCTTCCCCTGCTTTCCTAGCCAGAACCCGGGGGGGGCCGTGGCCGGAAACCGCGGTCGGCAACTTCTAGGGTTAGGGTTAGGGTCCGGAGAACCAGAAAGCCCACAGCTCCAGGGATAATTGGGATTGCAAAGGCCTGCCAAGAGGAGCACGACACTGCACAGACATGGCTCCTTCCCCTGCTTTCCTAGCCAGAACCCGGGGGGGGCCGTGGCCGGAAACCGCGGTCGGCAACTTCTAGGGTTAGGGTTAGGGTTAGGGTCCGGAGAACCAGAAAGCCCACAGCTCCAGGGATAATTGGGATTGCAAAGGCCTGCCAAGAGGAGCACGACACTGCACAGACATGGCTCCTTCCCCTGCTTTCCTAGCCAGAACCCGGGGGGGGCAGTGGCCGGAAACCGCGGTCGGCAACTTCTAGGGTTAGGGTTAGGGTTAGGGTCCGGAGAACCAGAAAGCCCACAGCTCCAGGGATAATTGGGATTGCAAAGGCCTGCCAAGAGGAGCACGACACTGCACAGACATGGCTCCTTCCCCTGCTTTCCTAGCCAGAACCCGGGGGGGGCCGTGGCCGGAAACCGCGGTCGGCAACTTCTAGGGTTAGGGTTAGGGTTAGGGTCCGGAGAACCAGAAAGCCCACAGCTCCAGGGATAATTGGGATTGCAAAGGCCTGCCAAGAGGAGCACGGCACTGCACAGACATGGCTCCTCCCCCAGCTTTCCTAGCCAGAACCCGGGGGGGGCCGTGGCCAGAAACCGCGGTCGGCAACTTCTAGGGTTAGGGTTAGGGTCCGGAGAACCAGAAAGCCCACAGCTCCAGGGATAATTGGGATTGCAAAGGCCTGCCAAGAGGAGCACGACACTGCACAGACATGGCTCCTTCCCCTGCTTTCCTAGCCAGAACCCGGGGGGGGCCGTGGCCGGAAACCGCGGTCGGCAACTTCTAGGGTTAGGGTTAGGGTTAGGGTCCGGAGAACCAGAAAGCCCACAGCTCCAGGGATAATTGGGATTGCAAAGGCCTGCCAAGAGGAGCACGACACTGCACAGACATGGCTCCTTCCCCAGCTTTCCTAGCCAGAACCCGGGGGGGGCCGTGGCCGGAAACCGCGGTCGGCAACTTCTAGGGTTAGGGTTAGGGTTAGGGTCCAGAGAACCAGAAAGCCCACAGCTCCAGGGATAATTGGGATTGCAAAGGCCTGCCAAGAGGAGCACGACACTGCACAGACATGGCTCCTTCCCCTGCTTTCCTAGCCAGAACCCAGGGGGGGCCGTGGCCGGAAACCGCGGTCGGCAACTTCTAGGGTTAGGGTTAGGGTTAGGGTCCGGAGAACCAGAAAGCCCACAGCTCCAGGGATAATTGGGATTGCAAAGGCCTGCCAAGAGGAGCACGGCACTGCACAGACATGGCTCCTTCCCCTGCTTTCCTAGCCAGAACCCGGGGGGGGCCATGCCCAGAAACCGCGGTCGGCAACTTCTAGGGTTAGGGTTAGGGTTAGGGTCCGGAGAACCAGAAAGCCCACAGCTCCAGGGATAATTGGGATTGCAAAGGCCTGCCAAGAGGAGCACGACACTGCACAGACATGGCTCCTTCCCCAGCTTTCCTAGCCAGAACCCAGGGGGGGCCGTGGCCGGAAACCGCGGTCGGCAAGTTCTAGGGTTAGGGTTAGGGTTAGGGTCCGGAGAACCAGAAAGCCCACAGCTCCAGGGATAATTGGGATTGCAAAGGCCTGCCAAGAGGAGCACGACACTGCACAGACATGGCTCCTTCCCCTGCTTTCCTAGCCAGAACCCGGGGGGGGCCGTGGCCGGAAACCGCGGTCGGCAACTTCTAGGGTTAGGGTTAGGGTCCGGAGAACCAGAAAGCCCACAGCTCCAGGGATAATTGGGATTGCAAAGGCCTGCCAAGAGGAGCACGACACTGCACCGACATGGCTCCTTCCCCTGCTTTCCTAGCCAGAACCCGGGGGGGGGCGTGGCCGGAAACCGCGGTCGGCAACTTCTAGGGTTAGGGTTAGGGTTAGGGTCCGGAGAACCAGAAAGCCCACAGCTCCAGGGATAATTGGGATTGCAAAGGCCTGCCAAGAGGAGCACGACACTGCACAGACATGGCTCCTTCCCCTGCTTTCCTAGCCAGAACCCAGGGGGGGGCAGTGGCCGGAAACCGCGGTCGGCAACTTCTAGGGTTAGGGTTAGGGTTAGGGTCCGGAGAACCAGAAAGCCCACAGCTCCAGGGATAATTGGGATTGCAAAGGCCTGCCAAGAGGAGCACGACACTGCACAGACATGGCTCCTTCCCCAGCTTTCCTAGCCAGAACCCGGGGGGGGCCGTGGCCGGAAACCGCGGTCGGCAACTTCTAGGGTTAGGGTTAGGGTTAGGGTCCGGAGAACCAGAAAGCCCACAGCTCCAGGGATAATTGGGATTGCAAAGGCCTGCCAAGAGGAGCACGACACTGCACAGACATGGCTCCTTCCCCTGCTTTCCTAGCCAGAACCCGGGGGGGGCAGTGGCCGGAAACCGCGGTCGGCAACCTCTAGGGTTAGGGTTAGGGTTAGGGTCCGGAGAACCAGAAAGCCCACAGCTCCAGGGATAATTGGGATTGCAAAGGCCTGCCAAGAGGAGCACGACACTGCACAGACATGGCTCCTTCCCCTGCTTTCCTAGCCAGAACCCGGGGGGGGCAGTGGCTGGAAACCGCGGTCGGCAACTTCTAGGGTTAGGGTTAGGGTTAGGGTCCGGAGAACCAGAAAGCCCACAGCTCCAGGGATAATTGGGATTGCAAAGGCCTGCCAAGAGGAGCACGGCACTGCACAGACATGGCTCCTCCCCCAGCTTTCCTAGCCAGAACCCGGGGGTGCCGTGGCCAGAAACCGCGGTCGGCAACTTCTAGGGTTAGGGTTAGGGTTAGGGTCCGGAGAACCAGAAAGCCCACAGCTCCAGGGATAATTGGGATTGCAAAGGCCTGCCAAGAGGAGCACGACACTGCACAGACATGGCTCCTTCCCCAGCTTTCCTAGCCAGAACCCGGGGGGGGCCGTGGCCGGAAACCGCGGTCGGCAACTTCTAGGGTTAGGGTTAGGGTTAGGGTCCGGAGAACCAGAAAGCCCACAGCTCCAGGGATAATTGGGATTGCAAAGGCCTGCCAAGAGGAGCACGACACTGCACAGACATGGCTCCTTCCCCTGCTTTCCTAGCCAGAACCCAGGGGGGGCCGTGGCCGGAAACCGCGGTCGGCAACTTCTAGGGTTAGGGTTAGGGTTAGGGTCCGGAGAACCAGAAAGCCCACAGCTCCAGGGATAATTGGGATTGCAAAGGCCTGCCAAGAGGAGCACGGCACTGCACAGACATGGCTCCTTCCCCTGCTTTCCTAGCCAGAACCCGGGGGGGGCAGTGGCCGGAAACCGCGGTCGGCAACTTCTAGGGTTAGGGTTAGGGTTAGGGTCCGGAGAACCAGAAAGCCCACAGCTCCAGGGATAATTGGGATTGCAAAGGCCTGCCAAGAGGAGCACGACACTGCACAGACATGGCTCCTTCCCCAGCTTTCCTAGCCAGAACCCAGGGGGGGCCGTGGCCGGAAACCGCGGTCGGCAAGTTCTAGGGTTAGGGTTAGGGTTAGGGTCCGGAGAACCAGAAAGCCCACAGCTCCAGGGATAATTGGGATTGCAAAGGCCTGCCAAGAGGAGCACGACACTGCACAGACATGGCTCCTTCCCCAGCTTTCCTAGCCAGAACCCAGGGGGGGCCGTGGCCGGAAACCGCGGTCGGCAAGTTCTAGGGTTAGGGTTAGGGTTAGGGTCCGGAGAACCAGAAAGCCCACAGCTCCAGGGATAATTGGGATTGCAAAGGCCTGCCAAGAGGAGCACGACACTGCACAGACATGGCTCCTTCCCCTGCTTTCCTAGCCAGAACCCGGGGGGGGCAGTGGCCGGAAACCGCGGTCGGCAACTTCTAGGGTTAGGGTTAGGGTTAGGGTCCGGAGAACCAGAAAGCCCACAGCTCCAGGGATAATTGGGATTGCAAAGGCCTGCCAAGAGGAGCACGACACTGCACAGACATGGCTCCTTCCCCTGCTTTCCTAGCCAGAACCCGGGGGGGGCCGTGGCCGGAAACCGCGGTCGGCAACTTCTAGGGTTAGGGTTAGGGTTAGGGTCCGGAGAACCAGAAAGCCCACAGCTCCAGGGATAATTGGGATTGCAAAGGCCTGCCAAGAGGAGCACGGCACTGCACAGACATGGCTCCTCCCCCAGCTTTCCTAGCCAGAACCCGGGGGGGGCCGTGGCCAGAAACCGCGGTCGGCAACTTCTAGGGTTAGGGTTAGGGTTAGGGTCCGGAGAACCAGAAAGCCCACAGCTCCAGGGATAATTGGGATTGCAAAGGCCTGCCAAGAGGAGCACGACACTGCACAGACATGGCTCCTTCCCCTGCTTTCCTAGCCAGAACCCAGGGGGGGCCGTGGCCGGAAACCGCGGTCGGCAACTTCTAGGGTTAGGGTTAGGGTTAGGGTCCGGAGAACCAGAAAGCCCACAGCTCCAGGGATAATTGGGATTGCAAAGGCCTGCCAAGAGGAGCACGACACTGCACAGACATGGCTCCTTCCCCTGCTTTCCTAGCCAGAACCCGGGGGGGGCCGTGGCCGGAAACCGCGGTCGGCAACTTCTAGGGTTAGGGTTAGGGTCCGGAGAACCAGAAAGCCCACAGCTCCAGGGATAATTGGGATTGCAAAGGCCTGCCAAGAGGAGCACGACACTGCACAGACATGGCTCCTTCCCCTGCTTTCCTAGCCAGAACCCGGGGGGGGGCGTGGCCGGAAACCGCGGTCGGCAACTTCTAGGGTTAGGGTTAGGGTTAGGGTCCGGAGAACCAGAAAGCCCACAGCTCCAGGGATAATTGGGATTGCAAAGGCCTGCCAAGAGGAGCACGACACTGCACAGACATGGCTCCTTCCCCTGCTTTCCTAGCCAGAACCCGGGGGGGGGCGTGGCCGGAAACCGCGGTCGGCAACTTCTAGGGTTAGGGTTAGGGTTAGGTTCCGGAGAACCAGAAAGCCCACAGCTCCAGGGATAATTGGGATTGCAAAGGCCTGCCAAGAGGAGCACGACACTGCACAGACATGGCTCCTTCCCCTGCTTTCCTAGCCAGAACCCGGGGGGGGCAGTGGCCGGAAACCGCGGTCGGCAACCTCTAGGGTTAGGGTTAGGGTTAGGGTCCGGAGAACCAGAAAGCCCACAGCTCCAGGGATAATTGGGATTGCAAAGGCCTGCCAAGAGGAGCACGACACTGCACAGACATGGCTCCTTCCCCTGCTTTCCTAGCCAGAACCCGGGGGGAGCAGTGGCTGGAATCCGCGGTCGGCAACTTCTAGGGTTAGGGTTAGGGTTAGGGTCCGGAGAACCAGAAAGCCCACAGCTCCAGGGATAATTGGGATTGCAAAGGCCTGCCAAGAGGAGCACGACACTGCACAGACATGGCTCCTTCCCCTGCTTTCCTAGCCAGAACCCGGGGGGGGCAGTGGCCGGAAACCGCGGTCGGCAACTTCTAGGGTTAGGGTTAGGGTTAGGGTCCGGAGAACCAGAAAGCCCACAGCTCCAGGGATAATTGGGATTGCAAAGGCCTGCCAAGAGGAGCACGACACTGCACAGACATGGCTCCTTCCCCAGCTTTCCTAGCCAGAACCCGGGGGGGGCCGTGGCCGGAAACCGCGGTCGGCAAGTTCTAGGGTTAGGGTTAGGGTTAGGGTCCGGAGAACCAGAAAGCCCACAGCTCCAGGGATAATTGGGATTGCAAAGGCCTGCCAAGAGGAGCACGACACTGCACAGACATGGCTCCTTCCCCTGCTTTCCTAGCCAGAACCCGGGGGGGGCAGTGGCCGGAAACCGCGGTCGGCAACTTCTAGGGTTAGGGTTAGGGTTAGGGTCCGGAGAACCAGAAAGCCCACAGCTCCAGGGATAATTGGGATTGCAAAGGCCTGCCAAGAGGAGCACGACACTGCACAGACATGGCTCCTTCCCCTGCTTTCCTAGCCAGAACCCGGGGGGGGCCGTGGCCGGAAACCGCGGTCGGCAACTTCTAGGGTTAGGGTTAGGGTTAGGGTCCGGAGAACCAGAAAGCCCACAGCTCCAGGGATAATTGGGATTGCAAAGGCCTGCCAAGAGGAGCACGGCACTGCACAGACATGGCTCCTCCCCCAGCTTTCCTAGCCAGAACCCGGGGGGGGCCGTGGCCAGAAACCGCGGTCGGCAACTTCTAGGGTTAGGGTTAGGGTTAGGGTCCGGAGAACCAGAAAGCCCACAGCTCCAGGGATAATTGGGATTGCAAAGGCCTGCCAAGAGGAGCACGACACTGCACAGACATGGGCTCCTTCCCCTGCTTTCCTAGCCAGAACCCAGGGGGGGGCCGTGGCCGGAAACCGCGGTCGGCAACTTCTAGGGTTAGGGTTAGGGTTAGGGTCCGGAGAACCAGAAAGCCCACAGCTCCAGGGATAATTGGGATTGCAAAGGCCTGCCAAGAGGGAGCACGACACTGCACAGACATGGCTCCTTCCCCTGCTTTCCTAGCCAGAACCCGGGGGGGGGCCGTGGCCGGAAACCGCGGTCGGCAACTTCTAGGGTTAGGGTTAGGGTCCGGAGAACCAGAAAGCCCACAGCTCCAGGGATAATTGGGATTGCAAAGGCCTGCCAAGAGGAGCACGACACTGCACAGACATGGCTCCTTCCCCTGCTTTCCTAGCCAGAACCCGGGGGGGGCCGTGGCCGGGAAACCGCGGTCGGCAACTTCTAGGGTTAGGGTTAGGGTTAGGGTCCGGAGAACCAGAAAGCCCACAGCTCCAGGGATAATTGGGATTGCAAAGGCCTGCCAAGAGGAGCACGACACTGCACAGACATGGCTCCTACCCCTGCCTTTCCTAGCCAGAACCCGGGGGGGGCCGTGGCCGGAAACCGCGGTCGGCAACTTCTAGGGTTAGGGTTAGGGTTAGGGTCCGGAGAACCAGAAAGCCCACAGCTCCAGGATAATTGGGATTGCAAAGGCCTGCCAAGAGGAGCACGACACTGCACAGACATGGCTCCTTCCCCTGCTTTCCTAGCCAGAACCCAGGGGGGGCCGTGGCCGGAAACCGCGGTCAGGCAACTTCTAGGGTTAGGGTTAGGGTTAGGGTCCGGAGAACCAGAAAGCCCACAGCTCCAGGGATAATTGGGATTGCAAAGGCCTGCCAAGAGGAGCACGGCACTGCACAGACATGGCCCAGCTTTCCTAGCCAGAACCCGGGGGGGGCCGTGGCCAGAAACCGCGGTCGGCAACTTCTAGGGTTAGGGTTAGGGTTAGGGTCCGGAGAACCAGAAAGCCCACAGCTCCAGGGATAATTGGGATTGCAAAGGCCTGCCAAGAGGAGCACGACACTGCACAGACATGGCTCCTTCCCCTGCTTTCCTAGCCAGAACCCGGGGGGGGCCGTGGCCGGAAACCGCGGTCGGCAACTTCTAGGGTTAGGGTTAGGGTTAGGGTCCGGAGAACCAGAAAGCCCACAGCTCCAGGGATAATTGGGATTGCAAAGGCCTGCCAAGAGGAGCACGACACTGCACAGACATGGCTCCTTCCCCAGCTTTCCTAGCCAGAACCCGGGGGGGCCGTGGCCGGAAACCGCGGTCGGCAACTTCTAGGGTTAGGGTTAGGGTTAGGGTCCGGAGAACCAGAAAGCCCACAGCTCCAGGGATAATTGGGATTGCAAAGGCCTGCCAAGAGGAGCACGGCACTGCACAGACATGGCTCCTCCCCCAGCTTTCCTAGCCAGAACCCGGGGGGGGCCGTGGCCAGAAACCGCGGTCGGCAACTTCTAGGGTTAGGGTTAGGGTTAGGGTCCGGAGAACCAGAAAGCCCACAGCTCCAGGGATAATTGGGATTGCAAAGGCCTGCCAAGAGGAGCACGACACTGCACAGACATGGCTCCTTCCCCTGCTTTCCTAGCCAGAACCCGGGGGGGGCCGTGGCCGGAAACCGCGGTCGGCAACTTCTAGGGTTAGGGTTAGGGTTAGGGTCCGGAGAACCAGAAAGCCCACAGCTCCAGGGATAATTGGGATTGCAAAGGCCTGCCAAGAGGAGCACGACACTGCACAGACATGGCTCCTTCCCCTGCTTTCCTAGCCAGAACCCAGGGGGGGCCGTGGCCGGAAACCGCGGTCGGCAACTTCTAGGGTTAGGGTTAGGGTTAGGGTCCGGAGAACCAGAAAGCCCACAGCTCCAGGGATAATTGGGATTGCAAAGGCCTGCCAAGAGGAGCACGGCACTGCACAGACATGGCTCCTTCCCCTGCTTTCCTAGCCAGAACCCGGGGGGGGCAGTGGCCGGAAACCGCGGTCGGCAACTTCTAGGGTTAGGGTTAGGGTTAGGGTCCGGAGAACCAGAAAGCCCACAGCTCCAGGGATAATTGGGATTGCAAAGGCCTGCCAAGAGGAGCACGACACTGCACAGACATGGCTCCTTCCCCAGCTTTCCTAGCCAGAACCCAGGGGGGGCCGTGGCCGGAAACCGCGGTCGGCAACTTCTAGGGTTAGGGTTAGGGTCCGGAGAACCAGAAAGCCCACAGCTCCAGGGATAATTGGGATTGCAAAGGCCTGCCAAGAGGAGCACGACACTGCACAGACATGGCTCCTTCCCCTGCTTTCCTAGCCAGAACCCGGGGGGGGCAGTGGCCGGAAACCGCGGTCGGCAACTTCTAGGGTTAGGGTTAGGGTTAGGGTCCGGAGAACCAGAAAGCCCACAGCTCCAGGGATAATTGGGATTGCAAAGGCCTGCCAAGAGGAGCACGACACTGCACAGACATGGCTCCTTCCCCAGCTTTCGTAGCCAGAACCCAGGGGGGGCCGTGGCCGGAAACCGCGGTCGGCAACTTCTAGGGTTAGGGTTAGGGTTAGGGTCCGGAGAACCAGAAAGCCCACAGCTCCAGGGATAATTGGGATTGCAAAGGCCTGCCAAGAGGAGCACGACACTGCACAGACATGGCTCCTTCCCCTGCTTTCCTAGCCAGAACCCGGGGGGGGCAGTGGCCGGAAACCGCGGTCGGCAACTTCTAGGGTTAGGGTTAGGGTCCGGAGAACCAGAAAGCCCACAGCTCCAGGGATAATTGGGATTGCAAAGGCCTGCCAAGAGGAGCACGACACTGCACAGACATGGCTCCTTCCCCTGCTTTCCTAGCCAGAACCCGGGGGGGGGCGTGGCCGGAAACCGCGGTCGGCAACTTCTAGGGTTAGGGTTAGGGTTAGGGTCCGGAGAACCAGAAAGCCCACAGCTCCAGGGATAATTGGGATTGCAAAGGCCTGCCAAGAGGAGCACGACACTGCACAGACATGGCTCCTTCCCCTGCTTTCCTAGCCAGAACCCGGGGGGGGCCGTGGCCGGAAACCGCGGTCGGCAACTTCTAGGGTTAGGGTTAGGGTTAGGGTCCGGAGAACCAGAAAGCCCACAGCTCCAGGGATAATTGGGATTGCAAAGGCCTGCCAAGAGGAGCACGACACTGCACAGACATGGCTCCTTCCCCAGCTTTCCTAGCCAGAACCCGGGGGGGGCCGTGGCCGGAAACCGCGGTCGGCAACTTCTAGGGTTAGGGTTAGGGTTAGGGTCCGGAGAACCAGAAAGCCCACAGCTCCAGGGATAATTGGGATTGCAAAGGCCTGCCAAGAGGAGCACGACACTGCACAGACATGGCTCCTTCCCCTGCTTTCCTAGCCAGAACCCAGGGGGGGCCGTGGCCGGAAACCGCGGTCGGCAACTTCTAGGGTTAGGGTTAGGGTTAGGGTCCGGAGAACCAGAAAGCCCACAGCTCCAGGGATAATTGGGATTGCAAAGGCCTGCCAAGAGGAGCACGGCACTGCACAGACATGGCTCCTTCCCCTGCTTTCCTAGCCAGAACCCGGGGGGGGCAGTGGCCGGAAACCGCGGTCGGCAACTTCTAGGGTTAGGGTTAGGGTTAGGGTCCGGAGAACCAGAAAGCCCACAGCTCCAGGGATAATTGGGATTGCAAAGGCCTGCCAAGAGGAGCACGGCACTGCACAGACATGGCTCCTTCCCCAGCTTTCCTAGCCAGAACCCGGGGGGGGCCGTGGCCGGAAACCGCGGTCGGCAACTTCTAGGGTTAGGGTTAGGGTCCGGAGAACCAGAAAGCCCACAGCTCCAGGGATAATTGGGATTGCAAAGGCCTGCCAAGAGGAGCACGACACTGCACAGACATGGCTCCTTCCCCTGCTTTCCTAGCCAGAACCCGGGGGGGGCCGTGGCCGGAAACCGCGGTCGGCAACTTCTAGGGTTAGGGTTAGGGTTAGGGTCCGGAGAACCAGAAAGCCCACAGCTCCAGGGATAATTGGGATTGCAAAGGCCTGCCAAGAGGAGCACGACACTGCACAGACATGGCTCCTTCCCCTGCTTTCCTAGCCAGAACCTGGGGGGGGGCAGTGGCCGGAAACCGCGGTCGGCAACTTCTAGGGTTAGGGTTAGGGTTAGGGTCCGGAGAACCAGAAAGCCCACAGCTCCAGGGATAATTGGGATTGCAAAGGCCTGCCAAGAGGAGCACGACACTGCACAGACATGGCTCCTTCCCCTGCTTTCCTAGCCAGAACCCGGGGGGGGCCGTGGCCGGAAACCGCGGTCGGCAACTTCTAGGGTTAGGGTTAGGGTTAGGGTCCGGAGAACCAGAAAGCCCACAGCTCCAGGGATAATTGGGATTGCAAAGGCCTGCCAAGAGGAGCACGACACTGCACAGACATGGCTCCTTCCCCTGCTTTCCTAGCCAGAACCCAGGGGGGGCCGTGGCCGGAAACCGCGGTCGGCAACTTCTAGGGTTAAGGTTAGGGTTAGGGTCCGGAGAACCAGAAAGCCCACAGCTCCAGGGATAATTGGGATTGCAAAGGCCTGCCAAGAGGAGCACGACACTGCACAGACATGGCTCTTTCCCCTGCTTTCCTAGCCAGAACCCAGGGGGGGCCGTGGCCGGAAACCGCGGTCGGCAACTTCTAGGGTTAGGGTTAGGGTTAGGGTCCGGAGAACCAGAAAGCCCACAGCTCCAGGGATAATTGGGATTGCAAAGGCCTGCCAAGAGGAGCACGACACTGCACAGACATGGCTCCTTCCCCAGCTTTCCTAGCCAGAACCCGGGGGGGCCATGCCCAGAAACCGCGGTCGGCAACTTCTAGGGTTAGGGTTAGGGTTAGGGTCCGGAGAACCAGAAAGCCCACAGCTCCAGGGATAATTGGGATTGCAAAGGCCTGCCAAGAGGAGCACGACACTGCACAGACATGGCTCCTTCCCCAGCTTTCCTAGCCAGAACCCAGGGGGGGCTGTGGCCGGAAACCGCGGTCGGCAACTTGTAGGGTTAGGGTTAGGGTTAGGGTCCGGAGAACCAGAAAGCCCACAGCTCCAGGGATAATTGGGATTGCAAAGGCCTGCCAAGAGGAGCACGACACTGCACAGACATGGCTCCTTCCCCTGCTTTCCTAGCCAGAACCCGGGGGGGGCAGTGGCCGGAAACCGCGGTCGGCAACTTCTAGGGTTAGGGTTAGGGTTAGGGTCCGGAGAACCAGAAAGCCCACAGCTCCAGGGATAATTGGGATTGCAAAGGCCTGCCAAGAGGAGCATGACACTGCACAGACATGGCTCCTTCCCCTGCTTTCCTAGCCAGAACCCGGGGGGGGCCGTGGCCGGAAACCGCGGTCGGCAACTTCTAGGGTTAGGGTTAGGGTTAGGGTCCGGAGAACCAGAAAGCCCACAGCTCCAGGGATAATTGGGATTGCAAAGGCCTGCCAAGAGGAGCACGACACTGCACAGACATGGCTCCTTCCCCTGCTTTCCTAGCCAGAACCCGGGGGGGGCAGTGGCCGGAAACCGCGGTCGGCAACCTCTAGGGTTAGGGTTAGGGTTAGGGTCCGGAGAACCAGAAAGCCCACAGCTCCAGGGATAATTGGGATTGCAAAGGCCTGCCAAGAGGAGCACGACACTGCACAGACATGGCTCCTTCCCCTGCTTTCCTAGCCAGAACCCGGGGGGGGCAGTGGCCGGAAACCGCGGTCGGCAACTTCTAGGGTTAGGGTTAGGGTTAGGGTCCGGAGAACCAGAAAGCCCACAGCTCCAGGGATAATTGGGATTGCAAAGGCCTGCCAAGAGGAGCACGACACTGCACAGACATGGCTCCTTCCCCTGCTTTCCTAGCCAGAACCCGGGGGGGGCCGTGGCCGGAAACCGCGGTCGGCAACTTCTAGGGTTAGGGTTAGGGTTAGGGTCCGGAGAACCAGAAAGCCCACAGCTCCAGGGATAATTGGGATTGCAAAGGCCTGCCAAGAGGAGCACGACACTGCACAGACATGGCTCCTTCCCCAGCTTTCCTAGCCAGAACCCGGGGGGGCCATGCCCAGAAACCGCGGTCGGCAACTTCTAGGGTTAGGGTTAGGGTTAGGGTCCGGAGAACCAGAAAGCCCACAGCTCCAGGGATAATTGGGATTGCAAAGGCCTGCCAAGAGGAGCACGACACTGCACAGACATGGCTCCTTCCCCTGCTTTCCTAGCCAGAACCCGGGGGGGGCCGTGGCCGGAAACCGCGGTCGGCAACTTCTAGGGTTAGGGTTAGGGTTAGGGTCCGGAGAACCAGAAAGCCCACAGCTCCAGGGATAATTGGGATTGCAAAGGCCTGCCAAGAGGAGCACGGCACTGCACAGACATGGCTCCTTCCCCTGCTTTCCTAGCCAGAACCCGGGGGGGGGCAGTGGCCGGAAACCGCGGTCGGCAACTTCTAGGGTTAGGGTTAGGGTTAGGGTTAGGGTCCGGAGAACCAGAAAGCCCACAGCTCCAGGGATAATTGGGATTGCAAAGGCCTGCCAAGAGGAGCACGACACTGCACAGACATGGCTCCTTCCCCAGCTTTCCTAGCCAGAACCCAGGGGGGGGTGTGGCCGGAAACCACGGTCGGCAACTTCTAGGGTTAGGGTTAGGGTTAGGGTCCGGAGAACCAGAAAGCCCACAGCTCCAGGGATAATTGGGATTGCAAAGGCCTGCCAAGAGGAGCACGACACTGCACAGACATGGCTCCTTCCCCTGCTTTCCTAGCCAGAACCCGGGGGGGGCCGTGGCCGGAAACCGCGGTCGGCAACTTCTAGGGTTAGGGTTAGGGTTAGGGTCCGGAGAACCAGAAAGCCCACAGCTCCAGGGATAATTGGGATTGCAAAGGCCTGCCAAGAGGAGCACGGCACTGCACAGACATGGCTCCTTCCCCTGCTTTCCTAGCCAGAACCCGGGGGGGGGCAGTGGCCGGAAACCGCGGTCGGCAACTTCTAGGGTTAGGGTTAGGGTTAGGGTTAGGGTCCGGAGAACCAGAAAGCCCACAGCTCCAGGGATAATTGGGATTGCAAAGGCCTGCCAAGAGGAGCACGACACTGCACAGACATGGCTCCTTCCCCAGCTTTCCTAGCCAGAACCCAGGGGGGGGTGTGGCCGGAAACCACGGTCGGCAACTTCTAGGGTTAGGGTTAGGGTTAGGGTCCGGAGAACCAGAAAGCCCACAGCTCCAGGGATAATTGGGATTGCAAAGGCCTGCCAAGAGGAGCACGACACTGCACAGACATGGCTCCTTCCCCTGCTTTCCTAGCCAGAACCCGGGGGGGGCCGTGGCCGGAAACCGCGGTCGGCAACTTCTAGGGTTAGGGTTAGGGTTAGGGTCCGGAGAACCAGAAAGCCCACAGCTCCAGGGATAATTGGGATTGCAAAGGCCTGCCAAGAGGAGCACGACACTGCACAGACATGGCTCCTTCCCCTGCTTTCCTAGCCAGAACCCGGGGGGGGCCGTGGCCGGAAACCGCGGTCGGCAACTTCTAGGGTTAGGGTTAGGGTTAGGGTCCGGAGAACCAGAAAGCCCACAGCTCCAGGGATAATTGGGATTGCAAAGGCCTGCCAAGAGGAGCACGACACTGCACAGACATGGCTCCTTCCCCTGCTTTCCTAGCCAGAACCCGGGGGGGGCCGTGGCCGGAAACCGCGGTCGGCAACTTCTAGGGTTAGGGTTAGGGTTAGGGTCCGGAGAACCAGAAAGCCCACAGCTCCAGGGATAATTGGGATTGCAAAGGCCTGCCAAGAGGAGCACGACACTGCACAGACATGGCTCCTTCCCCTGCTTTCCTAGCCAGAACCCGGGGGGGGCCGTGGCCGGAAACCGCGGTCGGCAACTTCTAGGGTTAGGGTTAGGGTTAGGGTCCGGAGAACCAGAAAGCCCACAGCTCCAGGGATAATTGGGATTGCAAAGGCCTGCCAAGAGGAGCACGACACTGCACAGACATGGCTCCTTCCCCTGCTTTCCTAGCCAGAACCCGGGGGGGGCCGTGGCCGGAAACCGCGGTCGGCAACTTCTAGGGTTAGGGTTAGGGTTAGGGTCCGGAGAACCAGAAAGCCCACAGCTCCAGGGATAATTGGGATTGCAAAGGCCTGCCAAGAGGAGCACGACACTGCACAGACATGGCTCCTTCCCCAGCTTTCCTAGCCAGAACCCAGGGGGGGGTGTGGCCGGAAACCACGGTCGGCAACTTCTAGGGTTAGGGTTAGGGTTAGGGTCCGGAGAACCAGAAAGCCCACAGCTCCAGGGATAATTGGGATTGCAAAGGCCTGCCAAGAGGAGCACGACACTGCACAGACATGGCTCCTTCCCCTGCTTTCCTAGCCAGAACCCGGGGGGGGCCGTAGCCGGAAACCGCGGTTGGCAACTTCTAGGGTTAGGGTTAGGGTTAGGGTCCGGAGAACCAGAAAGCCCACAGCTCCAGGGATAATTGGGATTGCAAAGGCCTGCCAAGAGGAGCACGACACTGCACAGACATGGCTCCTTCCCCAGCTTTCCTAGCCAGAACCCGGGGGGGGCCGTGGCCGGAAACCGCGGTCGGCAACTTCTAGGGTTAGGGTTAGGGTTAGGGTCCGGAGAACCAGAAAGCCCACAGCTCCAGGGATAATTGGGATTGCAAAGGCCTGCCAAGAGGAGCACGACACTGCACAGACATGGCTCCTTCCCCTGCTTTCCTAGCCAGAACCCAGGGGGGGCCGTGGCCGGAAAACGCGGTCGGCAACTTCTAGGGTTAGGGTTAGGGTTAGGGTCCGGAGAACCAGAAAGCCCACAGCTCCAGGGATAATTGGGATTGCAAAGGCCTGCCAAGAGGAGCACGGCACTGCACAGACATGGCTCCTTCCCCTGCTTTCCTAGCCAGAACCCGGGGGGGGCAGTGGCCGGAAACCGCGGTCGGCAACTTCTAGGGTTAGGGTTAGGGTTAGGGTCCGGAGAACCAGAAAGCCCACAGCTCCAGGGATAATTGGGATTGCAAAGGCCTGCCAAGAGGAGCACGACACTGCACAGACATGGCTCCTTCCCCTGCTTTCCTAGCCAGAACCCAGGGGGGGCCGTGGCCGGAAACCGCGGTCGGCAAGTTCTAGGGTTAGGGTTAGGGTTAGGGTCCGGAGAACCAGAAAGCCCACAGCTCCAGGGATAATTGGGATTGCAAAGGCCTGCCAAGAGGAGCACGACACTGCACAGACATGGCTCCTTCCCCTGCTTTCCTAGCCAGAACCCGGGGGGGGCCGTGGCCGGAAACCGCGGTCGGCAACTTCTAGGGTTAGGGTTAGGGTCCGGAGAACCAGAAAGCCCACAGCTCCAGGGATAATTGGGATTGCAAAGGCCTGCCAAGAGGAGCACGACACTGCACAGACATGGCTCCTTCCCCTGCTTTCCTAGCCAGAACCCGGGGGGGGGCGTGGCCGGAAACCGCGGTCGGCAACTTCTAGGGTTAGGGTTAGGGTTAGGGTCCGGAGAACCAGAAAGCCCACAGCTCCAGGGATAATTGGGATTGCAAAGGCCTGCCAAGAGGAGCACGACACTGCACAGACATGGCTCCTTCCCCTGCTTTCCTAGCCAGAACCCAGGGGGGGGCAGTGGCCGGAAACCGCGGTCGGCAACTTCTAGGGTTAGGGTTAGGGTTAGGGTCCGGAGAACCAGAAAGCCCACAGCTCCAGGGATAATTGGGATTGCAAAGGCCTGCCAAGAGGAGCACGACACTGCACAGACATGGCTCCTTCCCCTGCTTTCCTAGCCAGAACCCGGGGGGGGCCGTGGCCGGAAACCGCGGTCGGCAACTTCTAGGGTTAGGGTTAGGGTTAGGGTCCGGAGAACCAGAAAGCCCACAGCTCCAGGGATAATTGGGATTGCAAAGGCCTGCCAAGAGGAGCACGACACTGCACAGACATGGCTCCTTCCCCAGCTTTCCTAGCCAGAACCCAGGGGGGGGTGTGGCCGGAAACCACGGTCGGCAACTTCTAGGGTTAGGGTTAGGGTTAGGGTCCGGAGAACCAGAAAGCCCACAGCTCCAGGGATAATTGGGATTGCAAAGGCCTGCCAAGAGGAGCACGACACTGCACAGACATGGCTCCTTCCCCTGCTTTCCTAGCCAGAACCCGGGGGGGGCCGTAGCCGGAAACCGCGGTTGGCAACTTCTAGGGTTAGGGTTAGGGTTAGGGTCCGGAGAACCAGAAAGCCCACAGCTCCAGGGATAATTGGGATTGCAAAGGCCTGCCAAGAGGAGCACGACACTGCACAGACATGGCTCCTTCCCCAGCTTTCCTAGCCAGAACCCGGGGGGGGCCGTGGCCGGAAACCGCGGTCGGCAACTTCTAGGGTTAGGGTTAGGGTTAGGGTCCGGAGAACCAGAAAGCCCACAGCTCCAGGGATAATTGGGATTGCAAAGGCCTGCCAAGAGGAGCACGACACTGCACAGACATGGCTCCTTCCCCTGCTTTCCTAGCCAGAACCCAGGGGGGGCCGTGGCCGGAAACCGCGGTCGGCAAGTTCTAGGGTTAGGGTTAGGGTTAGGGTCCGGAGAACCAGAAAGCCCACAGCTCCAGGGATAATTGGGATTGCAAAGGCCTGCCAAGAGGAGCACGACACTGCACAGACATGGCTCCTTCCCCTGCTTTCCTAGCCAGAACCCGGGGGGGGCCGTGGCCGGAAACCGCGGTCGGCAACTTCTAGGGTTAGGGTTAGGGTCCGGAGAACCAGAAAGCCCACAGCTCCAGGGATAATTGGGATTGCAAAGGCCTGCCAAGAGGAGCACGACACTGCACAGACATGGCTCCTTCCCCTGCTTTCCTAGCCAGAACCCGGGGGGGGGCGTGGCCGGAAACCGCGGTCGGCAACTTCTAGGGTTAGGGTTAGGGTTAGGGTCCGGAGAACCAGAAAGCCCACAGCTCCAGGGATAATTGGGATTGCAAAGGCCTGCCAAGAGGAGCACGACACTGCACAGACATGGCTCCTTCCCCTGCTTTCCTAGCCAGAACCCAGGGGGGGGCAGTGGCCGGAAACCGCGGTCGGCAACTTCTAGGGTTAGGGTTAGGGTTAGGGTCCGGAGAACCAGAAAGCCCACAGCTCCAGGGATAATTGGGATTGCAAAGGCCTGCCAAGAGGAGCACGACACTGCACAGACATGGCTCCTTCCCCAGCTTTCCTAGCCAGAACCCGGGGGGGGCAGTGGCCGGAAACCGCGGTCGGCAACTTCTAGGGTTAGGGTTAGGGTTAGGGTCCGGAGAACCAGAAAGCCCACAGCTCCAGGGATAATTGGGATTGCAAAGGCCTGCCAAGAGGAGCACGACACTGCACAGACATGGCTCCTTCCCCTGCTTTCCTAGCCAGAACCCGGGGGGGGCCGTGGCCGGAAACCGCGGTCGGCAACTTCTAGGGTTAGGGTTAGGGTCCGGAGAACCAGAAAGCCCACAGCTCCAGGGATAATTGGGATTGCAAAGGCCTGCCAAGAGGAGCACGACACTGCACAGACATGGCTCCTTCCCCTGCTTTCCTAGCCAGAACCCGGGGGGGGGCAGTGGCCGGAAACCGCGGTCGGCAACTTCTAGGGTTAGGGTTAGGGTTAGGGTCCGGAGAACCAGAAAGCCCACAGCTCCAGGGATAATTGGGATTGCAAAGGCCTGCCAAGAGGAGCACGACACTGCACAGACATGGCTCCTTCCCCTGCTTTCCTAGCCAGAACCCGGGGGGGGCCGTGGCCGGAAACCGCGGTCGGCAACTTCTAGGGTTAGGGTTAGGGTTAGGGTCCGGAGAACCAGAAAGCCCACAGCTCCAGGGATAATTGGGATTGCAAAGGCCTGCCAAGAGGAGCACGACACTGCACAGACATGGCTCCTTCCCCAGCTTTCCTAGCCAGAACCCGGGGGGGGCCGTGGCCGGAAACCGCGGTCGGCAACTTCTAGGGTTAGGGTTAGGGTTAGGGTCCGGAGAACCAGAAAGCCCACAGCTCCAGGGATAATTGGGATTGCAAAGGCCTGCCAAGAGGAGCACGACACTGCACAGACATGGCTCCTTCCCCAGCTTTCCTAGCCAGAACTCAGGGGGGGCCGTGGCCGGAAACCGCGGTCGGCAACTTCTAGGGTTAGGGTTAGGGTTAGGGTCCGGAGAACCAGAAAGCCCACAGCTCCAGGGATAATTGGGATTGCAAAGGCCTGGCAAGAGGAGCACGACACTGCACAGACATGGCTCCTTCCCCTGCTTTCCTAGCCAGAACCCAGGGGGGGCCGTGGCCGGAAACCGCGGTCGGCAACTTCTAGGGTTAGGGTTAGGGTTAGGGTCCGGAGAACCAGAAAGCCCACAGCTCCAGGGATAATTGGGATTGCAAAGGCCTGCCAAGAGGAGCACGACACTGCACAGACATGGCTCCTTCCCCAGCTTTCCTAGCCAGAACCCGGGGGGGGCCGTGGCCGGAAACCGCGGTCGGCAACTTCTAGGGTTAGGGTTAGGGTTAGGGTCCGGAGAACCAGAAAGCCCACAGCTCCAGGGATAATTGGGATTGCAAAGGCCTGCCAAGAGGAGCACGACACTGCACAGACATGGCTCCTTCCCCTGCTTTCCTAGCCAGAACCCAGGGGGGGCCGTGGCCGGAAACCGCGGTCGGCAACTTCTAGGGTTAGGGTTAGGGTTAGGGTCCGGAGAACCAGAAAGCCCACAGCTCCAGGGATAATTGGGATTGCAAAGGCCTGCCAAGAGGAGCACGACACTGCACAGACATGGCTCCTTCCCCTGCTTTCCTAGCCAGAACCCAGGGGGGGCCGTGGCCGGAAACCGCGGTCGGCAACTTCTAGGGTTAGGGTTAGGGTTAGGGTCCGGAGAACCAGAAAGCCCACAGCTCCAGGGATAATTGGGATTGCAAAGGCCTGCCAAGAGGAGCACGACACTGCACAGACATGGCTCCTTCCCCTGCTTTCCTAGCCAGAACCCGGGGGGGGGCGTGGCCGGAAACCGCGGTCGGCAACTTCTAGGGTTAGGGTTAGGGTTAGGGTCCGGAGAACCAGAAAGCCCACAGCTCCAGGGATAATTGGGATTGCAAAGGCCTGCCAAGAGGAGCACGACACTGCACCGACATGGCTCCTTCCCCTGCTTTCCTAGCCAGAACCCGGGGGGGGCAGTGGCCGGAAACCGCGGTCGGCAACTTCTAGGGTTAGGGTTAGGGTTAGGGTCCGGAGAACCAGAAAGCCCACAGCTCCAGGGATAATTGGGATTGCAAAGGCCTGCCAAGAGGAGCACGACACTGCACAGACATGGCTCCTTCCCCAGCTTTCCTAGCCAGAACCCAGGGGGGGCCGTGGCCGGAAACCGCGGTCGGCAACTTCTAGGGTTAGGGTTAGGGTTAGGGTCCGGAGAACCAGAAAGCCCACAGCTCCAGGGATAATTGGGATTGCAAAGGCCTGCCAAGAGGAGCACGACACTGCACAGACATGGCTCCTTCCCCTGTTTTCCTAGCCAGAACCCGGGGGGGGGCAGTGGCCGGAAACCGCGGTCGGCAACTTCTAGGGTTAGGGTTAGGGTTAGGGTCCGGAGAACCAGAAAGCCCACAGCTCCAGGGATAATTGGGATTGCAAAGGCCTGCCAAGAGGAGCACGACACTGCACAGACATGGCTCCTTCCCCAGCTTTCCTAGCCAGAACCCGGGGGGGGCAGTGGCCGGAAACCGCGGTCGGCAACTTCTAGGGTTAGGGTTAGGGTTAGGGTCCGGAGAACCAGAAAGCCCACAGCTCCAGGGATAATTGGGATTGCAAAGGCCTGCCAAGAGGAGCACGACACTGCACAGACATGGCTCCTTCCCCTGCTTTCCTAGCCAGGACCCGGGGGGGGCAGTGGCCGGAAACCGCGGTCGGCAACTTCTAGGGTTAGGGTTAGGGTTAGGGTCCGGAGAACCAGAAAGCCCACAGCTCCAGGGATAATTGGGATTGCAAAGGCCTGCCAAGAGGAGCACGACACTGCACAGACATGGCTCCTTCCCCTGCTTTCCTAGCCAGAACCCGGGGGGGGCCGTGGCCGGAAACCGCGGTCGGCAACTTCTAGGGTTAGGGTTAGGGTTAGGGTCCGGAGAACCGGAAAGCCCACAGCTCCAGGGATAATTGGGATTGCAAAGGCCTGCCAAGAGGAGCACGACACTGCACAGACATGGCTCCTTCCCCTGCTTTCCTAGCCAGAACCCAGGGGGGGCCGTGGCCGGAAACCGCGGTCGGCAACTTCTAGGGTTAGGGTTAGGGTTAGGGTCCGGAGAACCAGAAAGCCCACAGCTCCAGGGATAATTGGGATTGCAAAGGCCTGCCAAGAGGAGCACGACACTGCACAGACATGGCTCCTTCCCCTGCTTTCCTAGCCAGAACCCAGGGGGGGCAGTGGCCGGAAACCGCGGTCGGCAACTTCTAGGGTTAGGGTTAGGGTTAGGGTCCGGAGAACCAGAAAGCCCACAGCTCCAGGGATAATTGGGATTGCAAAGGCCTGCCAAGAGGAGCACGACACTGCACAGACATGGCTCCTTCCCCTGCTTTCCTAGCCAGAACCCGGGGGGGGCCGTGGCCGGAAACCGCGGTCGGCAACTTCTAGGGTTAGGGTTAGGGTTAGGGTCCGGAGAACCAGAAAGCCCACAGCTCCAGGGATAATTGGGATTGCAAAGGCCTGCCAAGAGGAGCACGACACTGCACAGACATGGCTCCTTCCCCTGCTTTCCTAGCCAGAACCCGGGGGGGGCAGTGGCCGGAAACCGCGGTCGGCAACTTCTAGGGTTAGGGTTAGGGTTAGGGTCCGGAGAACCAGAAAGCCCACAGCTCCAGGGATAATTGGGATTGCAAAGGCCTGCCAAGAGGAGCACGACACTGCACAGACATGGCTCCTTCCCCAGCTTTCCTAGCCAGAACCCGGGGGGGGCCGTGGCCGGAAACCGCGGTCGGCAACTTCTAGGGTTAGGGTTAGGGTTAGGGTCCGGAGAACCAGAAAGCCCACAGCTCCAGGGATAATTGGGATTGCAAAGGCCTGCCAAGAGGAGCACGACACTGCACAGACATGGCTCCTTCCCCTGCTTTCCTAGCCAGAACCCAGGGGGGGCCGTGGCCGGAAACCGCGGTCGGCAACTTCTAGGGTTAGGGTTAGGGTTAGGGTCCGGAGAACCAGAAAGCCCACAGCTCCAGGGATAATTGGGATTGCAAAGGCCTGCCAAGAGGAGCACGACACTGCACAGACATGGCTCCTTCCCCTGCTTTCCTAGCCAGAACCCGGGGGGGGGCGTGGCCGGAAACCGCGGTCGGCAACTTCTAGGGTTAGGGTTAGGGTTAGGGTCCGGAGAACCAGAAAGCCCACAGCTCCAGGGATAATTGGGATTGCAAAGGCCTGCCAAGAGGAGCACGACACTGCACAGACATGGCTCCTTCCCCAGCTTTCCTAGCCAGAACCCAGGGGGGGCCGTGGCCGGAAACAGCGGTCGGCAACTTCTAGGGTTAGGGTTAGGGTTAGGGTCCGGAGAACCAGAAAGCCCACAGCTCCAGGGATAATTGGGATTGCAAAGGCCTGCCAAGAGGAGCACGACACTGCACAGACATGGCTCCTTCCCCTGTTTTCCTAGCCAGAACCCGGGGGGGGGCAGTGGCCGGAAACCGCGGTCGGCAACTTCTAGGGTTAGGGTTAGGGTTAGGGTCCGGAGAACCAGAAAGCCCACAGCTCCAGGGATAATTGGGATTGCAAAGGCCTGCCAAGAGGAGCACGACACTGCACAGACATGGCTCCTTCCCCAGCTTTCCTAGCCAGAACCCAGGGGGGGCAGTGGCCGGAAACCGCGGTCGGCAACTTCTAGGGTTAGGGTTAGGGTTAGGGTCCGGAGAACCAGAAAGCCCACAGCTCCAGGGATAATTGGGATTGCAAAGGCCTGCCAAGAGGAGCACGACACTGCACAGACATGGCTCCTTCCCCTGCTTTCCTAGCCAGGACCCGGGGGGGGCAGTGGCCGGAAACCGCGGTCGGCAACTTCTAGGGTTAGGGTTAGGGTTAGGGTCCGGAGAACCAGAAAGCCCACAGCTCCAGGGATAATTGGGATTGCAAAGGCCTGCCAAGAGGAGCACGACACTGCACAGACATGGCTCCTTCCCCTGCTTTCCTAGCCAGAACCCGGGGGGGGCCGTGGCCGGAAACCGCGGTCGGCAACTTCTAGGGTTAGGGTTAGGGTTAGGGTCCGGAGAACCGGAAAGCCCACAGCTCCAGGGATAATTGGGATTGCAAAGGCCTGCCAAGAGGAGCACGACACTGCACAGACATGGCTCCTTCCCCTGCTTTCCTAGCCAGAACCCAGGGGGGGCCGTGGCCGGAAACCGCGGTCGGCAACTTCTAGGGTTAGGGTTAGGGTTAGGGTCCGGAGAACCAGAAAGCCCACAGCTCCAGGGATAATTGGGATTGCAAAGGCCTGCCAAGAGGAGCACGACACTGCACAGACATGGCTCCTTCCCCTGCTTTCCTAGCCAGAACCCAGGGGGGGCAGTGGCCGGAAACCGCGGTCGGCAACTTCTAGGGTTAGGGTTAGGGTTAGGGTCCGGAGAACCAGAAAGCCCACAGCTCCAGGGATAATTGGGATTGCAAAGGCCTGCCAAGAGGAGCACGACACTGCACAGACATGGCTCCTTCCCCTGCTTTCCTAGCCAGAACCCGGGGGGGGCCGTGGCCGGAAACCGCGGTCGGCAACTTCTAGGGTTAGGGTTAGGGTTAGGGTCCGGAGAACCAGAAAGCCCACAGCTCCAGGGATAATTGGGATTGCAAAGGCCTGCCAAGAGGAGCACGACACTGCACAGACATGGCTCCTTCCCCAGCTTTCCTAGCCAGAACCCAGGGGGGGCCGTGCCCAGAAACCGCGGTCGGCAAGTTCTAGGGTTAGGGTTAGGGTCCGGAGAACCAGAAAGCCCACAGCTCCAGGGATAATTGGGATTGCAAAGGCCTGCCAAGAGGAGCACGACACTGCACAGACATGGCTCCTTCC
Source organism: Rhynochetos jubatus (assembly GCA_027574665.1). NCBI lineage: Eukaryota > Metazoa > Chordata > Aves > Eurypygiformes > Rhynochetidae > Rhynochetos > Rhynochetos jubatus. The sequence goes on from CM050664.1 coordinate 20,549,663, forward strand.
CCTGCTTTCCTAGCCAGAACCCGGGGGGGGGCGTGGCCGGAAACCGCGGTCGGCAACTTCTAGGGTTAGGGTTAGGGTTAGGGTCCGGAGAACCAGAAAGCCCACAGCTCCAGGGATAATTGGGATTGCAAAGGCCTGCCAAGAGGAGCACGACACTGCACAGACATGGCTCCTTCCCCAGCTTTCCTAGCCAGAACCCAGGGGGGGCCGTGGCCGGAAACCGCGGTCGGCAACTTCTAGGGTTAGGGTTAGGGTTAGGGTCCGGAGAACCAGAAAGCCCACAGCTCCAGGGATAATTGGGATTGCAAAGGCCTGCCAAGAGGAGCACGACACTGCACAGACATGGCTCCTTCCCCAGCTTTCCTAGCCAGAACCCGGGGGGGGCAGTGGCCGGAAACCGCGGTCGGCAACTTCTAGGGTTAGGGTTAGGGTTAGGGTCCGGAGAACCAGAAAGCCCACAGCTCCAGGGATAATTGGGATTGCAAAGGCCTGCCAAGAGGAGCACGACACTGCACAGACATGGCTCCTTCCCCTGCTTTCCTAGCCAGGACCCGGGGGGGGCAGTGGCCGGAAACCGCGGTCGGCAACTTCTAGGGTTAGGGTTAGGGTTAGGGTCCGGAGAACCAGAAAGCCCACAGCTCCAGGGATAATTGGGATTGCAAAGGCCTGCCAAGAGGAGCACGACACTGCACAGACATGGCTCCTTCCCCTGCTTTCCTAGCCAGAACCCGGGGGGGGCCGTGGCCGGAAACCGCGGTCGGCAACTTCTAGGGTTAGGGTTAGGGTTAGGGTCCGGAGAACCGGAAAGCCCACAGCTCCAGGGATAATTGGGATTGCAAAGGCCTGCCAAGAGGAGCACGACACTGCACAGACATGGCTCCTTCCCCTGCTTTCCTAGCCAGAACCCAGGGGGGGCCGTGGCCGGAAACCGCGGTCGGCAACTTCTAGGGTTAGGGTTAGGGTTAGGGTCCGGAGAACCAGAAAGCCCACAGCTCCAGGGATAATTGGGATTGCAAAGGCCTGCCAAGAGGAGCACGACACTGCACAGACATGGCTCCTTCCCCTGCTTTCCTAGCCAGAACCCAGGGGGGGCAGTGGCCGGAAACCGCGGTCGGCAACTTCTAGGGTTAGGGTTAGGGTTAGGGTCCGGAGAACCAGAAAGCCCACAGCTCCAGGGATAATTGGGATTGCAAAGGCCTGCCAAGAGGAGCACGACACTGCACAGACATGGCTCCTTCCCCTGCTTTCCTAGCCAGAACCCGGGGGGGGCCGTGGCCGGAAACCGCGGTCGGCAACTTCTAGGGTTAGGGTTAGGGTTAGGGTCCGGAGAACCAGAAAGCCCACAGCTCCAGGGATAATTGGGATTGCAAAGGCCTGCCAAGAGGAGCACGACACTGCACAGACATGGCTCCTTCCCCTGCTTTCCTAGCCAGAACCCAGGGGGGGCCGTGCCCAGAAACCGCGGTCGGCAAGTTCTAGGGTTAGGGTTAGGGTCCGGAGAACCAGAAAGCCCACAGCTCCAGGGATAATTGGGATTGCAAAGGCCTGCCAAGAGGAGCACGACACTGCACAGACATGGCTCCTTCCCCAGCTTTCCTAGCCAGAACCCAGGGGGGGCCGTGGCCGGAAACCACGGTCGGCAACTTCTAGGGTTAGGGTTAGGGTTAGGGTCCGGAGAACCAGAAAGCCCACAGCTCCAGGGATAATTGGGATTGCAAAGGCCTGCCAAGAGGAGCACGACACTGCACAGACATGGCTCCTTCCCCTGCTTTCCTAGCCAGAACCCAGGGGGGGCCATGCCCAGAAACCGCGGTCGGCAACTTCTAGGGTTAGGGTTAGGGTTAGGGTCCGGAGAACCAGAAAGCCCACAGCTCCAGGGATAATTGGGATTGCAAAGGCCTGCCAAGAGGAGCACGACACTGCACAGACATGGCTCCTTCCCCTGCTTTCCTAGCCAGAACCCGGGGGGGGCAGTGGCCGGAAACCGCGGTTGGCAACTTCTAGGGTTAGGGTTAGGGTTAGGGTCCGGAGAACCAGAAAGCCCACAGCTCCAGGGATAATTGGGATTGCAAAGGCCTGCCAAGAGGAGCACGACACTGCACAGACATGGCTCCTTCCCCTGCTTTCCTAGCCAGAACCCGGGGGGGGCAGTGGCCGGAAACCGCGGTCGGCAACTTCTAGGGTTAGGGTTAGGGTTAGGGTCCGGAGAACCAGAAAGCCCACAGCTCCAGGGATAATTGGGATTGCAAAGGCCTGCCAAGAGGAGCACGACACTGCACAGACATGGCTCCTTCCCCTGCTTTCCTAGCCAGAACCCGGGGGGGGCCGTGGCCGGAAACCGCGGTCGGCAACTTCTAGGGTTAGGGTTAGGGTTAGGGTCCGGAGAACCAGAAAGCCCACAGCTCCAGGGATAATTGGGATTGCAAAGGCCTGCCAAGAGGAGCACGACACTGCACAGACATGGCTCCTTCCCCTGCTTTCCTAGCCAGAACCCGGGGGGGGCAGTGGCCGGAAACCGCGGTCGGCAACTTCTAGGGTTAGGGTTAGGGTTAGGGTCCGGAGAACCAGAAAGCCCACAGCTCCAGGGATAATTGGGATTGCAAAGGCCTGCCAAGAGGAGCACGACACTGCACAGACATGGCTCCTTCCCCTGCTTTCCTAGCCAGAACCCGGGGGGGGGCGTGGCCGGAAACCGCGGTCGGCAACTTCTAGGGTTAGGGTTAGGGTTAGGGTCCGGAGAACCAGAAAGCCCACAGCTCCAGGGATAATTGGGATTGCAAAGGCCTGCCAAGAGGAGCACGACACTGCACAGACATGGCTCCTTCCCCTGCTTTCCTAGCCAGAACCCGGGGGGGGCAGTGGCCGGAAACCGCGGTCGGCAACTTCTAGGGTTAGGGTTAGGGTTAGGGTCTGGAGAACCAGAAAGCCCACAGCTCCAGGGATAATTGGGATTGCAAAGGCCTGCCAAGAGGAGCACGACACTGCACAGACATGGCTCCTTCCCCAGCTTTCCTAGCCAGAACCCAGGGGGGGCCGTGGCCGGAAACCACGGTCGGCAACTTCTAGGGTTAGGGTTAGGGTTAGGGTCCGGAGAACCAGAAAGCCCACAGCTCCAGGGATAATTGGGATTGCAAAGGCCTGCCAAGAGGAGCACGACACTGCACAGACATGGCTCCTTCCCCTGCTTTCCTAGCCAGAACCCAGGGGGGGCCATGCCCAGAAACCGCGGTCGGCAACTTCTAGGGTTAGGGTTAGGGTTAGGGTCCGGAGAACCAGAAAGCCCACAGCTCCAGGGATAATTGGGATTGCAAAGGCCTGCCAAGAGGAGCACGACACTGCACAGACATGGCTCCTTCCCCTGCTTTCCTAGCCAGAACCCAGGAGGGGCCGTGGCCGGAAACCGCGGTTGGCAACTTCTAGGGTTAGGGTTAGGGTTAGGGTCCGGAGAACCAGAAAGCCCACAGCTCCAGGGATAATTGGGATTGCAAAGGCCTGCCAAGAGGAGCACGACACTGCACAGACATGGCTCCTTCCCCTGCTTTCCTAGCCAGAACCCGGGGGGGGCAGTGGCCGGAAACCGCGGTCGGCAACTTCTAGGGTTAGGGTTAGGGTTAGGGTCCGGAGAACCAGAAAGCCCACAGCTCCAGGGATAATTGGGATTGCAAAGGCCTGCCAAGAGGAGCACGACACTGCACAGACATGGCTCCTTCCCCTGCTTTCCTAGCCAGAACCCGGGGGGGGGCCGTGGCCGGAAACCGCGGTCGGCAACTTCTAGGGTTAGGGTTAGGGTTAGGGTCCGGAGAACCAGAAAGCCCACAGCTCCAGGGATAATTGGGATTGCAAAGGCCTGCCAAGAGGAGCACGACACTGCACAGACATGGCTCCTTCCCCTGCTTTCCTAGCCAGAACCCAGGGGGGGCCGTGGCCGGAAACCGCGGTCGGCAACTTCTAGGGTTAGGGTTAGGGTTAGGGTCCGGAGAACCAGAAAGCCCACAGCTCCAGGGATAATTGGGATTGCAAAGGCCTGCCAAGAGGAGCACGACACTGCACAGACATGGCTCCTTCCCCTGCTTTCCTAGCCAGAACCCGGGGGGGGCCGTGGCCGGAAACCGCGGTCGGCAACTTCTAGGGTTAGGGTTAGGGTTAGGGTCCGGAGAACCAGAAAGCCCACAGCTCCAGGGATAATTGGGATTGCAAAGGCCTGCCAAGAGGAGCACGACACTGCACAGACATGGCTCCTTCCCCAGCTTTCCTAGCCAGAACCCGGGGGGGGCCGTGGCCGGAAACCGCGGTCGGCAACTTCTAGGGTTAGGGTTAGGGTTAGGGTCCGGAGAACCAGAAAGCCCACAGCTCCAGGGATAATTGGGATTGCAAAGGCCTGCCAAGAGGAGCACGACACTGCACAGACATGGCTCCTTCCCCTGCTTTCCTAGCCAGAACCCGGGGGGGGCAGTGGCCGGAAACCGCGGTCGGCAACTTCTAGGGTTAGGGTTAGGGTTAGGGTCCGGAGAACCAGAAAGCCCACAGCTCCAGGGATAATTGGGATTGCAAAGGCCTGCCAAGAGGAGCACGACACTGCACAGACATGGCTCCTTCCCCTGCTTTCCTAGCCAGAACCCGGGGGGGGCAGTGGCCGGAAACCGCGGTCGGCAACCTCTAGGGTTAGGGTTAGGGTTAGGGTCCGGAGAACCAGAAAGCCCACAGCTCCAGGGATAATTGGGATTGCAAAGGCCTGCCAAGAGGAGCACGACACTGCACAGACATGGCTCCTTCCCCTGCTTTCCTAGCCAGAACCCGGGGGGGGCAGTGGCCGGAAACCGCGGTCGGCAACTTCTAGGGTTAGGGTTAGGGTTAGGGTCCGGAGAACCAGAAAGCCCACAGCTCCAGGGATAATTGGGATTGCAAAGGCCTGCCAAGAGGAGCACGACACTGCACAGACATGGCTCCTTCCCCTGCTTTCCTAGCCAGAACCCGGGGGGGGCCGTGGCCGGAAACCGCGGTCGGCAACTTCTAGGGTTAGGGTTAGGGTTAGGGTCCGGAGAACCAGAAAGCCCACAGCTCCAGGGATAATTGGGATTGCAAAGGCCTGCCAAGAGGAGCACGACACTGCACAGACATGGCTCCGTCACCAGCTTTCCTAGCCAGAACCCAGGGGGGGCCATGCCCAGAAACCGCGGTCGGCAACTTCTAGGGTTAGGGTTAGGGTTAGGGCCCGGAGAACCAGAAAGCCCACAGCTCCAGGGATAATTGGGATTGCAAAGGCCTGCCAAGAGGAGCACGACACTGCACAGACATGGCTCCTTCCCCAGCTTTCCTAGCCAGAACCCGGGGGGGGCCGTGGCCGGAAACCGCGGTCGGCAACTTCTAGGGTTAGGGTTAGGGTTAGGGTCCGGAGAACCAGAAAGCCCACAGCTCCAGGGATAATTGGGATTGCAAAGGCCTGCCAAGAGGAGCACGACACTGCACAGACATGGCTCCTTCCCCTGCTTTCCTAGCCAGAACCCGGGGGGGGCAGTGGCCGGAAACCGCGGTTGGCAACTTCTAGGGTTAGGGTTAGGGTTAGGGTCCGGAGAACCAGAAAGCCCACAGCTCCAGGGATAATTGGGATTGCAAAGGCCTGCCAAGAGGAGCACGACACTGCACAGACATGGCTCCTTCCCCTGCTTTCCTAGCCAGAACCCGGGGGGGGCAGTGGCCGGAAACCGCGGTCGGCAACTTCTAGGGTTAGGGTTAGGGTTAGGGTCCGGAGAACCAGAAAGCCCACAGCTCCAGGGATAATTGGGATTGCAAAGGCCTGCCAAGAGGAGCACGACACTGCACAGACATGGCTCCTTCCCCTGCTTTCCTAGCCAGAACCCGGGGGGGGCCGTGGCCGGAAACCGCGGTCGGCAACTTCTAGGGTTAGGGTTAGGGTTAGGGTCCGGAGAACCAGAAAGCCCACAGCTCCAGGGATAATTGGGATTGCAAAGGCCTGCCAAGAGGAGCACGACACTGCACAGACATGGCTCCTTCCCCTGCTTTCCTAGCCAGAACCCGGGGGGGGCAGTGGCCGGAAACCGCGGTCGGCAACTTCTAGGGTTAGGGTTAGGGTTAGGGTCCGGAGAACCAGAAAGCCCACAGCTCCAGGGATAATTGGGATTGCAAAGGCCTGCCAAGAGGAGCACGACACTGCACAGACATGGCTCCTTCCCCTGCTTTCCTAGCCAGAACCCGGGGGGGGGCGTGGCCGGAAACCGCGGTCGGCAACTTCTAGGGTTAGGGTTAGGGTTAGGGTCCGGAGAACCAGAAAGCCCACAGCTCCAGGGATAATTGGGATTGCAAAGGCCTGCCAAGAGGAGCACGACACTGCACCGACATGGCTCCTTCCCCTGCTTTCCTAGCCAGAACCCGGGGGGGGCAGTGGCCGGAAACCGCGGTCGGCAACTTCTAGGGTTAGGGTTAGGGTTAGGGTCTGGAGAACCAGAAAGCCCACAGCTCCAGGGATAATTGGGATTGCAAAGGCCTGCCAAGAGGAGCACGACACTGCACAGACATGGCTCCTTCCCCAGCTTTCCTAGCCAGAACCCAGGGGGGGCCGTGGCCGGAAACCACGGTCGGCAACTTCTAGGGTTAGGGTTAGGGTTAGGGTCCGGAGAACCAGAAAGCCCACAGCTCCAGGGATAATTGGGATTGCAAAGGCCTGCCAAGAGGAGCACGACACTGCACAGACATGGCTCCTTCCCCTGCTTTCCTAGCCAGAACCCAGGGGGGGCCATGCCCAGAAACCGCGGTCGGCAACTTCTAGGGTTAGGGTTAGGGTTAGGGTCCGGAGAACCAGAAAGCCCACAGCTCCAGGGATAATTGGGATTGCAAAGGCCTGCCAAGAGGAGCACGACACTGCACAGACATGGCTCCTTCCCCTGCTTTCCTAGCCAGAACCCAGGAGGGGCCGTGGCCGGAAACCGCGGTTGGCAACTTCTAGGGTTAGGGTTAGGGTTAGGGTCCGGAGAACCAGAAAGCCCACAGCTCCAGGGATAATTGGGATTGCAAAGGCCTGCCAAGAGGAGCACGACACTGCACAGACATGGCTCCTTCCCCAGCTTTCCTAGCCAGAACCCGGGGGGGGCAGTGGCCGGAAACCGCGGTCGGCAACTTCTAGGGTTAGGGTTAGGGTTAGGGTCCGGAGAACCAGAAAGCCCACAGCTCCAGGGATAATTGGGATTGCAAAGGCCTGCCAAGAGGAGCACGACACTGCACAGACATGGCTCCTTCCCCTGCTTTCCTAGCCAGAACCCGGGGGGGGGCCGTGGCCGGAAACCGCGGTCGGCAACTTCTAGGGTTAGGGTTAGGGTTAGGGTCCGGAGAACCAGAAAGCCCACAGCTCCAGGGATAATTGGGATTGCAAAGGCCTGCCAAGAGGAGCACGACACTGCACAGACATGGCTCCTTCCCCTGCTTTCCTAGCCAGAACCCGGGGGGGGCAGTGGCCGGAAACCGCGGTCGGCAACCTCTAGGGTTAGGGTTAGGGTTAGGGTCCGGAGAACCAGAAAGCCCACAGCTCCAGGGATAATTGGGATTGCAAAGGCCTGCCAAGAGGAGCACGACACTGCACAGACATGGCTCCTTCCCCTGCTTTCCTAGCCAGAACCCGGGGGGGGCCGTGGCCGGAAACCGCGGTCGGCAACTTCTAGGGTTAGGGTTAGGGTTAGGGTCCGGAGAACCAGAAAGCCCACAGCTCCAGGGATAATTGGGATTGCAAAGGCCTGCCAAGAGGAGCACGACACTGCACAGACATGGCTCCTTCCCCAGCTTTCCTAGCCAGAACCCGGGGGGGGCCGTGGCCGGAAACCGCGGTCGGCAACTTCTAGGGTTAGGGTTAGGGTTAGGGTCCGGAGAACCAGAAAGCCCAGAGCTCCATGGATAATTGGGATTGCAAAGGCCTGCCAAGAGGAGCACGACACTGCACAGACATGGCTCCTTCCCCTGCTTTCCTAGCCAGAACCCGGGGGGGGCAGTGGCCGGAAACCGCGGTCGGCAACTTCTAGGGTTAGGGTTAGGGTTAGGGTCCGGAGAACCAGAAAGCCCACAGCTCCAGGGATAATTGGGATTGCAAAGGCCTGCCAAGAGGAGCACGACACTGCACAGACATGGCTCCTTCCCCTGCTTTCCTAGCCAGAACCCGGGGGGGGCCGTGGCCGGAAACCGCGGTCGGCAACTTCTAGGGTTAGGGTTAGGGTTAGGGTCCGGAGAACCAGAAAGCCCACAGCTCCAGGGATAATTGGGATTGCAAAGGCCTGCCAAGAGGAGCACGACACTGCACAGACATGGCTCCTTCCCCAGCTTTCCTAGCCAGAACCCAGGGGGGGCCGTGGCCGGAAACCGCGGTCGGCAACTTCTAGGGTTAGGGTTAGGGTTAGGGTCCGGAGAACCAGAAAGCCCACAGCTCCAGGGATAATTGGGATTGCAAAGGCCTGCCAAGAGGAGCACGACACTGCACAGACATGGCTCCTTCCCCTGCTTTCCTAGCCAGAACCCGGGGGGGGCCGTGGCCGGAAACCGCGGTCGGCAACTTCTAGGGTTAGGGTTAGGGTTAGGGTCCGGAGAACCAGAAAGCCCACAGCTCCAGGGATAATTGGGATTGCAAAGGCCTGCCAAGAGGAGCACGACACTGCACAGACATGGCTCCTTCCCCTGCTTTCCTAGCCAGAACCTGGGTGGGGCAGTGGCCGGAAACCGCGGTCGGCAACTTCTAGGGTTAGGGTTAGGGTTAGGGTCAGGGTCCGGAGAACCAGAAAGCCCACAGCTCCAGGGATAATTGGGATTGCAAAGGCCTGCCAAGAGGAGCACGACACTGCACAGACATGGCTCCTTCCCCTGCTTTCCTAGCCAGAACCCGGGGGGGGCCGTGGCCGGAAACCGCGGTCGGCAACTTCTAGGGTTAGGGTTAGGGTTAGGGTCCGGAGAACCAGAAAGCCCACAGCTCCAGGGATAATTGGGATTGCAAAGGCCTGCCAAGAGGAGCACGACACTGCACAGACATGGCTCCTTCCCCTGCTTTCCTAGCCAGAACCCGGGGGGGGCCGTGGCCGGAAACCGCGGTCGGCAACTTCTAGGGTTAGGGTTAGGGTTAGGGTCCGGAGAACCAGAAAGCCCACAGCTCCAGGGATAATTGGGATTGCAAAGGCCTGCCAAGAGGAGCACGACACTGCACAGACATGGCTCCGTCCCCAGCTTTCCTAGCCAGAACCCAGGGGGGGCCATGCCCAGAAACCGCGGTCGGCAACTTCTAGGGTTAGGGTTAGGGTTAGGGTCCGGAGAACCAGAAAGCCCACAGCTCCAGGGATAATTGGGATTGCAAAGGCCTGCCAAGAGGAGCACGACACTGCACAGACATGGCTCCTTCCCCTGCTTTCCTAGCCAGAACCCGGGGGGGGCCGTGGCCGGAAACCGCGGTCGGCAACTTCTAGGGTTAGGGTTAGGGTTAGGGTCCGGAGAACCAGAAAGCCCACAGCTCCAGGGATAATTGGGATTGCAAAGGCCTGCCAAGAGGAGCACGACACTGCACAGACATGGCTCCTTCCCCTGCTTTCCTAGCCAGAACCCAGGGGGGGCCATGCCCAGAAACCGCGGTCGGCAACTTCTAGGGTTAGGGTTAGGGTTAGGGTCCGGAGAACCAGAAAGCCCACAGCTCCAGGGATAATTGGGATTGCAAAGGCCTGCCAAGAGGAGCACGACACTGCACAGACATGGCTCCTTCCCCTGCTTTCCTAGCCAGAACCCAGGGGGGGCCGTGGCCGGAAACCGCGGTCGGCAACTTCTAGGGTTAGGGTTAGGGTTAGGGTCCGGAGAACCAGAAAGCCCACAGCTCCAGGGATAATTGGGATTGCAAAGGCCTGCCAAGAGGAGCACGACACTGCACAGACATGGCTCCTTCCCCTGCTTTCCTAGCCAGAACCCGGGGGGGGCCGTGGCCGGAAACCGCGGTCGGCAACTTCTAGGGTTAGGGTTAGGGTTAGGGTCCGGAGAACCAGAAAGCCCACAGCTCCAGGGATAATTGGGATTGCAAAGGCCTGCCAAGAGGAGCACGACACTGCACAGACATGGCTCCTTCCCCTGCTTTCCTAGCCAGAACCCAGGGGGGGCCGTGGCCGGAAACCGCGGTCGGCAACTTCTAGGGTTAGGGTTAGGGTTAGGGTCCGGAGAACCAGAAAGCCCACAGCTCCAGGGATAATTGGGATTGCAAAGGCCTGCCAAGAGGAGCACGACACTGCACAGACATGGCTCCTTCCCCTGCTTTCCTAGCCAGAACCCGGGGGGGGCCATGGCCGGAAACCGCGGTCGGCAACTTCTAGGGTTAGGGTTAGGGTTAGGGTCCGGAGAACCAGAAAGCCCACAGCTCCAGGGATAATTGGGATTGCAAAGGCCTGCCAAGAGGAGCACGACACTGCACCGACATGGCTCCTTCCCCAGCTTTCCTAGCCAGAACCCGGGGGGGGCCGTGGCCGGAAACCGCGGTCGGCAACTTCTAGGGTTAGGGTTAGGGTTAGGGTCCGGAGAACCAGAAAGCCCACAGCTCCAGGGATAATTGGGATTGCAAAGGCCTGCCAAGAGGAGCACGACACTGCACAGACATGGCTCCTTCCCCAGCTTTCCTAGCCAGAACCCAGGGGGGGCCGTGGCCGGAAACCGCGGTCGGCAACTTCTAGGGTTAGGGTTAGGGTTAGGGTCCGGAGAACCAGAAAGCCCACAGCTCCAGGGATAATTGGGATTGCAAAGGCCTGCCAAGAGGAGCACGACACTGCACAGACATGGCTCCTTCCCCTGCTTTCCTAGCCAGAACCCGGGGGGGGGCGTGGCCGGAAACCGCGGTCGGCAACTTCTAGGGTTAGGGTTAGGGTTAGGGTCCGGAGAACCAGAAAGCCCACAGCTCCAGGGATAATTGGGATTGCAAAGGCCTGCCAAGAGGAGCACGACACTGCACCGACATGGCTCCTTCCCCTGCTTTCCTAGCCAGAACCCGGGGGGGGCAGTGGCCGGAAACCGCGGTCGGCAACTTCTAGGGTTAGGGTTAGGGTTAGGGTCCGGAGAACCAGAAAGCCCACAGCTCCAGGGATAATTGGGATTGCAAAGGCCTGCCAAGAGGAGCACGACACTGCACAGACATGGCTCCTTCCCCAGCTTTCCTAGCCAGAACCCAGGGGGGGCCGTGGCCGGAAACCACGGTCGGCAACTTCTAGGGTTAGGGTTAGGGTTAGGGTCCGGAGAACCAGAAAGCCCACAGCTCCAGGGATAATTGGGATTGCAAAGGCCTGCCAAGAGGAGCACGACACTGCACAGACATGGCTCCTTCCCCTGCTTTCCTAGCCAGAACCCAGGGGGGGGCCATGCCCAGAAACCGCGGTCGGCAAGTTCTAGGGTTAGGGTTAGGGTTAGGGTCCGGAGAACCAGAAAGCCCACAGCTCCAGGGATAATTGGGATTGCAAAGGCCTGCCAAGAGGAGCACGACACTGCACAGACATGGCTCCTTCCCCTGCTTTCCTAGCCAGAACCCGGGGGGGGCCGTGGCCGGAAACCGCGGTCGGCAACTTCTAGGGTTAGGGTTAGGGTTAGGGTCCGGAGAACCAGAAAGCCCACAGCTCCAGGGATAATTGGGATTGCAAAGGCCTGCCAAGAGGAGCACGACACTGCACAGACATGGCTCCTTCCCCTGCTTTCCTAGCCAGAACCCGGGGGGGGCCGTGGCCGGAAACCGCGGTCGGCAACTTCTAGGGTTAGGGTTAGGGTTAGGGTCCGGAGAACCAGAAAGCCCACAGCTCCAGGGATAATTGGGATTGCAAAGGCCTGCCAAGAGGAGCACGACACTGCACAGACATGGCTCCTTCCCCTGCTTTCCTAGCCAGAACCCGGGGGGGGCCGTGGCCGGAAACCGCGGTCGGCAACTTCTAGGGTTAGGGTTAGGGTTAGGGTCCGGAGAACCAGAAAGCCCACAGCTCCAGGGATAATTGGGATTGCAAAGGCCTGCCAAGAGGAGCACGACACTGCACAGGCATGGCTCCTTCCCCTGCTTTCCTAGCCAGAACCCGGGGGGGGCAGTGGCCGGAAACCGCGGTCGGCAACTTCTAGGGTTAGGGTTAGGGTTAGGGTCCGGAGAACCAGAAAGCCCACAGCTCCAGGGATAATTGGGATTGCAAAGGCCTGCCAAGAGGAGCACGACACTGCACAGACATGGCTCCTTCCCCTGCTTTCCTAGCCAGAACCCGGGGGGGGCCGTGGCCGGAAACCGCGGTCGGCAACTTCTAGGGTTAGGGTTAGGGTTAGGGTCCGGAGAACCAGAAAGCCCACAGCTCCAGGGATAATTGGGATTGCAAAGGCCTGCCAAGAGGAGCACGACACTGCACAGACATGGCTCCTTCCCCTGCTTTCCTAGCCAGAACCCGGGGGGGGCCGTGGCCGGAAACCGCGGTCGGCAACTTCTAGGGTTAGGGTTAGGGTTAGGGTCCGGAGAACCAGAAAGCCCACAGCTCCAGGGATAATTGGGATTGCAAAGGCCTGCCAAGAGGAGCACGACACTGCACAGACATGGCTCCTTCCCCAGCTTTCCTAGCCAGAACCCAGGGGGGGCCATGCCCAGAAACCGCGGTCGGCAACTTCTAGGGTTAGGGTTAGGGTTAGGGTCCGGAGAACCAGAAAGCCCACAGCTCCAGGGATAATTGGGATTGCAAAGGCCTGCCAAGAGGAGCACGACACTGCACAGACATGGCTCCTTCCCCTGCTTTCCTAGCCAGAACCCGGGGGGGGCCGTGGCCGGAAACCGCGGTCGGCAACTTCTAGGGTTAGGGTTAGGGTTAGGGTCCGGAGAACCAGAAAGCCCACAGCTCCAGGGATAATTGGGATTGCAAAGGCCTGCCAAGAGGAGCACGACACTGCACAGACATGGCTCCTTCCCCTGCTTTCCTAGCCAGAACCCAGGGGGGGCCATGCCCAGAAACCGCGGTCGGCAACTTCTAGGGTTAGGGTTAGGGTTAGGGTCCGGAGAACCAGAAAGCCCACAGCTCCAGGGATAATTGGGATTGCAAAGGCCTGCCAAGAGGAGCACGACACTGCACAGACATGGCTCCTTCCCCTGCTTTCCTAGCCAGAACCCAGGGGGGGCCGTGGCCGGAAACCGCGGTCGGCAACTTCTAGGGTTAGGGTTAGGGTTAGGGTCCGGAGAACCAGAAAGCCCACAGCTCCAGGGATAATTGGGATTGCAAAGGCCTGCCAAGAGGAGCACGACACTGCACAGACATGGCTCCTTCCCCTGCTTTCCTAGCCAGAACCCGGGGGGGGCCGTGGCCGGAAACCGCGGTCGGCAACTTCTAGGGTTAGGGTTAGGGTTAGGGTCCGGAGAACCAGAAAGCCCACAGCTCCAGGGATAATTGGGATTGCAAAGGCCTGCCAAGAGGAGCACGACACTGCACAGACATGGCTCCTTCCCCTGCTTTCCTAGCCAGAACCCAGGGGGGGCCGTGGCCGGAAACCGCGGTCGGCAACTTCTAGGGTTAGGGTTAGGGTTAGGGTCCGGAGAACCAGAAAGCCCACAGCTCCAGGGATAATTGGGATTGCAAAGGCCTGCCAAGAGGAGCACGACACTGCACAGACATGGCTCCTTCCCCTGCTTTCCTAGCCAGAACCCGGGGGGGGCCGTGGCCGGAAACCGCGGTCGGCAACTTCTAGGGTTAGGGTTAGGGTTAGGGTCCGGAGAACCAGAAAGCCCACAGCTCCAGGGATAATTGGGATTGCAAAGGCCTGCCAAGAGGAGCACGACACTGCACCGACATGGCTCCTTCCCCAGCTTTCCTAGCCAGAACCCGGGTGGGGCCGTGGCCGGAAACCGCAGTCGGCAACTTCTAGGGTTAGGGTTAGGGTTAGGGTCCGGAGAACCAGAAAGCCCACAGCTCCAGGGATAATTGGGATTGCAAAGGCCTGCCAAGAGGAGCACGACACTGCACAGACATGGCTCCTTCCCCAGCTTTCCTAGCCAGAACCCAGGGGGGGCCGTGGCCGGAAACCGCGGTCGGCAACTTCTAGGGTTAGGGTTAGGGTTAGGGTCCGGAGAACCAGAAAGCCCACAGCTCCAGGGATAATTGGGATTGCAAAGGCCTGCCAAGAGGAGCACGACACTGCACAGACATGGCTCCTTCCCCTGCTTTCCTAGCCAGAACCCGGGGGGGGGCGTGGCCGGAAACCGCGGTCGGCAACTTCTAGGGTTAGGGTTAGGGTTAGGGTCCGGAGAACCAGAAAGCCCACAGCTCCAGGGATAATTGGGATTGCAAAGGCCTGCCAAGAGGAGCACGACACTGCACCGACATGGCTCCTTCCCCTGCTTTCCTAGCCAGAACCCGGGGGGGGCAGTGGCCGGAAACCGCGGTCGGCAACTTCTAGGGTTAGGGTTAGGGTTAGGGTCCGGAGAACCAGAAAGCCCACAGCTCCAGGGATAATTGGGATTGCAAAGGCCTGCCAAGAGGAGCGCGACACTGCACAGACATGGCTCCTTCCCCAGCTTTCCTAGCCAGAACCCAGGGGGGGCCGTGGCCGGAAACCACGGTCGGCAACTTCTAGGGTTAGGGTTAGGGTTAGGGTCCGGAGAACCAGAAAGCCCACAGCTCCAGGGATAATTGGGATTGCAAAGGCCTGCCAAGAGGAGCACGACACTGCACAGACATGGCTCCTTCTCCTGCTTTCCTAGCCAGAACCCAGGGGGGGCCATGCCCAGAAACCGCGGTCGGCAACTTCTAGGGTTAGGGTTAGGGTTAGGGTCCGGAGAACCAGAAAGCCCACAGCTCCAGGGATAATTGGGATTGCAAAGGCCTGCCAAGAGGAGCACGACACTGCACAGACATGGCTCCTTCCCCTGCTTTCCTAGCCAGAACCCAGGGGGGGCCGTGGCCGGAAACCGCGGTCGGCAACTTCTAGGGTTAGGGTTAGGGTTAGGGTCCGGAGAACCAGAAAGCCCACAGCTCCAGGGATAATTGGGATTGCAAAGGCCTGCCAAGAGGAGCACGACACTGCACAGACATGGCTCCTTCCCCAGCTTTCCTAGCCAGAACCCAGGGGGGGCCGTGGCCGGAAACCACGGTCGGCAACTTCTAGGGTTAGGGTTAGGGTTAGGGTCCGGAGAACCAGAAAGCCCACAGCTCCAGGGATAATTGGGATTGCAAAGGCCTGCCAAGAGGAGCACGACACTGCACAGACATGGCTCCTTCCCCTGCTTTCCTAGCCAGAACCCAGGGGGGGCCGTGCCCAGAAACCGCGGTCGGCAACTTCTAGGGTTAGGGTTAGGGTCCGGAGAACCAGAAAGCCCACAGCTCCAGGGATAATTGGGATTGCAAAGGCCTGCCAAGAGGAGCACGACACTGCACAGACATGGCTCCTTCCCCAGCTTTCCTAGCCAGAACCCAGGGGGGGCCGTGGCCGGAAACCACGGTCGGCAACTTCTAGGGTTAGGGTTAGGGTTAGGGTCCGGAGAACCAGAAAGCCCACAGCTCCAGGGATAATTGGGATTGCAAAGGCCTGCCAAGAGGAGCACGACACTGCACAGACATGGCTCCTTCCCCTGCTTTCCTAGCCAGAACCCAGGGGGGGCCATGCCCAGAAACCGCGGTCGGCAACTTCTAGGGTTAGGGTTAGGGTTAGGGTCCGGAGAACCAGAAAGCCCACAGCTCCAGGGATAATTGGGATTGCAAAGGCCTGCCAAGAGGAGCACGACACTGCACAGACATGGCTCCTTCCCCTGCTTTCCTAGCCAGAACCCAGGAGGGGCCGTGGCCGGAAACCGCGGTTGGCAACTTCTAGGGTTAGGGTTAGGGTTAGGGTCCGGAGAACCAGAAAGCCCACAGCTCCAGGGATAATTGGGATTGCAAAGGCCTGCCAAGAGGAGCACGACACTGCACAGACATGGCTCCTTCCCCTGCTTTCCTAGCCAGAACCCAGGGGGGGCCGTGGCCGGAAACCGCGGTTGGCAACTTCTAGGGTTAGGGTTAGGGTTAGGGTCCGGAGAACCAGAAAGCCCACAGCTCCAGGGATAATTGGGATTGCAAAGGCCTGCCAAGAGGAGCACGACACTGCACAGACATGGCTCCTTCCCCTGCTTTCCTAGCCAGAACCCGGGGGGGGCCGTGGCCGGAAACCGCGGTCGGCAACTTCTAGGGTTAGGGTTAGGGTTAGGGTCCGGAGAACCAGAAAGCCCACAGCTCCAGGGATAATTGGGATTGCAAAGGCCTGCCAAGAGGAGCACGACACTGCACAGACATGGCTCCTTCCCCAGCTTTCCTAGCCAGAACCCAGGGGGGGCCATGCCCAGAAACCGCGGTCGGCAACTTCTAGGGTTAGGGTTAGGGTTAGGGTCCGGAGAACCAGAAAGCCCACAGCTCCAGGGATAATTGGGATTGCAAAGGCCTGCCAAGAGGAGCACGACACTGCACAGACATGGCTCCTTCCCCTGCTTTCCTAGCCAGAACCCGGGGGGGGCCGTGGCCGGAAACCGCGGTCGGCAACTTCTAGGGTTAGGGTTAGGGTTAGGGTCCGGAGAACCAGAAAGCCCACAGCTCCAGGGATAATTGGGATTGCAAAGGCCTGCCAAGAGGAGCACGACACTGCACAGACATGGCTCCTTCCCCTGCTTTCCTAGCCAGAACCCGGGGGGGGCCGTGGCCGGAAACCGCGGTCGGCAACTTCTAGGGTTAGGGTTAGGGTTAGGGTCCGGAGAACCAGAAAGCCCACAGCTCCAGGGATAATTGGGATTGCAAAGGCCTGCCAAGAGGAGCACGACACTGCACCGACATGGCTCCTTCCCCAGCTTTCCTAGCCAGAACCCGGGGGGGGCCGTGGCCGGAAACCGCGGTCGGCAACTTCTAGGGTTAGGGTTAGGGTTAGGGTCCGGAGAACCAGAAAGCCCACAGCTCCAGGGATAATTGGGATTGCAAAGGCCTGCCAAGAGGAGCACGACACTGCACAGACATGGCTCCTTCCCCTGCTTTCCTAGCCAGAACCCAGGGGGGGCCGTGCCCAGAAACCGCGGTCGGCAACTTCTAGGGTTAGGGTTAGGGTTAGGGTCCGGAGAACCAGAAAGCCCACAGCTCCAGGGATAATTGGGATTGCAAAGGCCTGCCAAGAGGAGCACGACACTGCACAGACATGGCTCCTTCCCCTGCTTTCCTAGCCAGAACCCGGGGGGGGCCGTGGCCGGAAACCGCGGTCGGCAACTTCTAGGGTTAGGGTTAGGGTTAGGGTCCGGAGAACCAGAAAGCCCACAGCTCCAGGGATAATTGGGATTGCAAAGGCCTGCCAAGAGGAGCACGACACTGCACAGACATGGCTCCTTCCCCTGCTTTCCTAGCCAGAACCCGGGGGGGGCCGTGGCCGGAAACCGCGGTCGGCAACTTCTAGGGTTAGGGTTAGGGTTAGGGTCCGGAGAACCAGAAAGCCCACAGCTCCAGGGATAATTGGGATTGCAAAGGCCTGCCAAGAGGAGCACGACACTGCACAGACATGGCTCCTTCCCCAGCTTTCCTAGCCAGAACCCGGGGGGGGCCGTGGCCGGAAACCACGGTCGGCAACTTCTAGGGTTAGGGTTAGGGTTAGGGTCCGGAGAACCAGAAAGCCCACAGCTCCAGGGATAATTGGGATTGCAAAGGCCTGCCAAGAGGAGCACGACACTGCACAGACATGGCTCCTTCCCCTGCTTTCCTAGCCAGAACCCAGGGGGGGCCATGCCCAGAAACCGCGGTCGGCAACTTCTAGGGTTAGGGTTAGGGTTAGGGTCCGGAGAACCAGAAAGCCCACAGCTCCAGGGATAATTGGGATTGCAAAGGCCTGCCAAGAGGAGCACGACACTGCACAGACATGGCTCCTTCCCCTGCTTTCCTAGCCAGAACCCAGGAGGGGCCGTGGCCGGAAACCGCGGTTGGCAACTTCTAGGGTTAGGGTTAGGGTTAGGGTCCGGAGAACCAGAAAGCCCACAGCTCCAGGGATAATTGGGATTGCAAAGGCCTGCCAAGAGGAGCACGACACTGCACAGACATGGCTCCTTCCCCTGCTTTCCTAGCCAGAACCCAGGGGGGGCCGTGGCCGGAAACCGCGGTCGGCAACTTCTAGGGTTAGGGTTAGGGTTAGGGTCCGGAGAACCAGAAAGCCCACAGCTCCAGGGATAATTGGGATTGCAAAGGCCTGCCAAGAGGAGCACGACACTGCACAGACATGGCTCCTTCCCCTGCTTTCCTAGCCAGAACCCGGGGGGGGCCGTGGCCGGAAACCGCGGTCGGCAACTTCTAGGGTTAGGGTTAGGGTTAGGGTCCGGAGAACCAGAAAGCCCACAGCTCCAGGGATAATTGGGATTGCAAAGGCCTGCCAAGAGGAGCACGACACTGCACAGACATGGCTCCTTCCCCAGCTTTCCTAGCCAGAACCCAGGGGGGGCCATGCCCAGAAACCGCGGTCGGCAACTTCTAGGGTTAGGGTTAGGGTTAGGGTCCGGAGAACCAGAAAGCCCACAGCTCCAGGGATAATTGGGATTGCAAAGGCCTGCCAAGAGGAGCACGACACTGCACAGACATGGCTCCTTCCCCTGCTTTCCTAGCCAGAACCCGGGGGGGGCCGTGGCCGGAAACCGCGGTCGGCAACTTCTAGGGTTAGGGTTAGGGTTAGGGTCCGGAGAACCAGAAAGCCCACAGCTCCAGGGATAATTGGGATTGCAAAGGCCTGCCAAGAGGAGCACGACACTGCACAGACATGGCTCCTTCCCCTGCTTTCCTAGCCAGAACCCAGGGGGGGCCATGCCCAGAAACCGCGGTCGGCAACTTCTAGGGTTAGGGTTAGGGTTAGGGTCCGGAGAACCAGAAAGCCCACAGCTCCAGGGATAATTGGGATTGCAAAGGCCTGCCAAGAGGAGCACGACACTGCACAGACATGGCTCCTTCCCCTGCTTTCCTAGCCAGAACCCGGGGGGGGCCGTGGCCGGAAACCGCGGTCGGCAACTTCTAGGGTTAGGGTTAGGGTTAGGGTCCGGAGAACCAGAAAGCCCACAGCTCCAGGGATAATTGGGATTGCAAAGGCCTGCCAAGAGGAGCACGACACTGCACAGACATGGCTCCTTCCCCTGCTTTCCTAGCCAGAACCCGGGGGGGGCCGTGGCCGGAAACCGCGGTCGGCAACTTCTAGGGTTAGGGTTAGGGTTAGGGTCCGGAGAACCAGAAAGCCCACAGCTCCAGGGATAATTGGGATTGCAAAGGCCTGCCAAGAGGAGCACGACACTGCACAGACATGGCTCCTTCCCCTGCTTTCCTAGCCAGAACCCGGGGGGGGCCGTGGCCGGAAACCGCGGTCGGCAACTTCTAGGGTTAGGGTTAGGGTTAGGGTCCGGAGAACCAGAAAGCCCACAGCTCCAGGGATAATTGGGATTGCAAAGGCCTGCCAAGAGGAGCACGACACTGCACCGACATTGCTCCTTCCCCAGCTTTCCTAGCCAGAACCCGGGGGGGGCCGTGGCCGGAAACCGCGGTCGGCAACTTCTAGGGTTAGGGTTAGGGTTAGGGTCCGGAGAACCAGAAAGCCCACAGCTCCAGGGATAATTGGGATTGCAAAGGCCTGCCAAGAGGAGCACGACACTGCACAGACATGGCTCCTTCCCCAGCTTTCCTAGCCAGAACCCAGGGGGGGCCGTGGCCGGAAACCACGGTCGGCAACTTCTAGGGTTAGGGTTAGGGTTAGGGTCCGGAGAACCAGAAAGCCCACAGCTCCAGGGATAATTGGGATTGCAAAGGCCTGCCAAGAGGAGCACGACACTGCACAGACATGGCTCCTTCCCCTGCTTTCCTAGCCAGAACCCAGGGGGGGCCATGCCCAGAAACCGCGGTCGGCAACTTCTAGGGTTAGGGTTAGGGTTAGGGTCCGGAGAACCAGAAAGCCCACAGCTCCAGGGATAATTGGGATTGCAAAGGCCTGCCAAGAGGAGCACGACACTGCACAGACATGGCTCCTTCCCCTGCTTTCCTAGCCAGAACCCAGGGGGGGCCGTGGCCGGAAACCGCGGTCGGCAACTTCTAGGGTTAGGGTTAGGGTTAGGGTCCGGAGAACCAGAAAGCCCACAGCTCCAGGGATAATTGGGATTGCAAAGGCCTGCCAAGAGGAGCACGACACTGCACAGACATGGCTCCTTCCCCAGCTTTCCTAGCCAGAACCCGGGGGGGGCCGTGGCCGGAAACCACGGTCGGCAACTTCTAGGGTTAGGGTTAGGGTTAGGGTCCGGAGAACCAGAAAGCCCACAGCTCCAGGGATAATTGGGATTGCAAAGGCCTGCCAAGAGGAGCACGACACTGCACAGACATGGCTCCTTCCCCAGCTTTCCTAGCCAGAACCCAGGGGGGGCCGTGGCCGGAAACCGCGGTCGGCAACTTCTAGGGTTAGGGTTAGGGTTAGGGTCCGGAGAACCAGAAAGCCCACAGCTCCAGGGATAATTGGGATTGCAAAGGCCTGCCAAGAGGAGCACGACACTGCACAGACATGGCTCCTTCCCCTGCTTTCCTAGCCAGAACCCGGGGGGGGCCGTGGCCGGAAACCGCGGTCGGCAACTTCTAGGGTTAGGGTTAGGGTTAGGGTCCGGAGAACCAGAAAGCCCACAGCTCCAGGGATAATTGGGATTGCAAAGGCCTGCCAAGAGGAGCACGACACTGCACAGACATGGCTCCTTCCCCTGCTTTCCTAGCCAGAACCCAGGGGGGGCCGTGGCCGGAAACCACGGTCGGCAACTTCTAGGGTTAGGGTTAGGGTTAGGGTCCGGAGAACCAGAAAGCCCACAGCTCCAGGGATAATTGGGATTGCAAAGGCCTGCCAAGAGGAGCACGACACTGCACAGACATGGCTCCTTCCCCTGCTTTCCTAGCCAGAACCCAGGGGGGGCCATGCCCAGAAACCGCGGTCGGCAACTTCTAGGGTTAGGGTTAGGGTTAGGGTCCGGAGAACCAGAAAGCCCACAGCTCCAGGGATAATTGGGATTGCAAAGGCCTGCCAAGAGGAGCACGACACTGCACAGACATGGCTCCTTCCCCTGCTTTCCTAGCCAGAACCCAGGAGGGGCCGTGGCCGGAAACCGCGGTTGGCAACTTCTAGGGTTAGGGTTAGGGTTAGGGTCCGGAGAACCAGAAAGCCCACAGCTCCAGGGATAATTGGGATTGCAAAGGCCTGCCAAGAGGAGCACGACACTGCACAGACATGGCTCCTTCCCCTGCTTTCCTAGCCAGAACCCGGGGGGGGCCGTGGCCGGAAACCGCGGTCGGCAACTTCTAGGGTTAGGGTTAGGGTTAGGGTCCGGAGAACCAGAAAGCCCACAGCTCCAGGGATAATTGGGATTGCAAAGGCCTGCCAAGAGGAGCACGACACTGCACAGACATGGCTCCTTCCCCTGCTTTCCTAGCCAGAACCCAGGGGGGGCCATGCCCAGAAACCGCGGTCGGCAACTTCTAGGGTTAGGGTTAGGGTTAGGGTCCGGAGAACCAGAAAGCCCACAGCTCCAGGGATAATTGGGATTGCAAAGGCCTGCCAAGAGGAGCACGACACTGCACAGACATGGCTCCTTCCCCTGCTTTCCTAGCCAGAACCCGGGGGGGGCCGTGGCCGGAAACCGCGGTCGGCAACTTCTAGGGTTAGGGTTAGGGTTAGGGTCCGGAGAACCAGAAAGCCCACAGCTCCAGGGATAATTGGGATTGCAAAGGCCTGCCAAGAGGAGCACGACACTGCACAGACATGGCTCCTTCCCCTGCTTTCCTAGCCAGAACCCAGGGGGGGCCGTGGCCGGAAACCGCGGTCGGCAACTTCTAGGGTTAGGGTTAGGGTTAGGGTCCGGAGAACCAGAAAGCCCACAGCTCCAGGGATAATTGGGATTGCAAAGGCCTGCCAAGAGGAGCACGACACTGCACAGACATGGCTCCTTCCCCTGCTTTCCTAGCCAGAACCCGGGGGGGGCCGTGGCCGGAAACCGCGGTCGGCAACTTCTAGGGTTAGGGTTAGGGTTAGGGTCCGGAGAACCAGAAAGCCCACAGCTCCAGGGATAATTGGGATTGCAAAGGCCTGCCAAGAGGAGCACGACACTGCACCGACATTGCTCCTTCCCCAGCTTTCCTAGCCAGAACCCGGGGGGGGCCGTGGCCGGAAACCGCGGTCGGCAACTTCTAGGGTTAGGGTTAGGGTTAGGGTCCGGAGAACCAGAAAGCCCACAGCTCCAGGGATAATTGGGATTGCAAAGGCCTGCCAAGAGGAGCACGACACTGCACAGACATGGCTCCTTCCCCAGCTTTCCTAGCCAGAACCCAGGGGGGGCCGTGGCCGGAAACCGCGGTCGGCAACTTCTAGGGTTAGGGTTAGGGTTAGGGTCCGGAGAACCAGAAAGCCCACAGCTCCAGGGATAATTGGGATTGCAAAGGCCTGCCAAGAGGAGCACGACACTGCACAGACATGGCTCCTTCCCCTGCTTTCCTAGCCAGAACCCGGGGGGGGGCGTGGCCGGAAACCGCGGTCGGCAACTTCTAGGGTTAGGGTTAGGGTTAGGGTCCGGAGAACCAGAAAGCCCACAGCTCCAGGGATAATTGGGATTGCAAAGGCCTGCCAAGAGGAGCACGACACTGCACCGACATGGCTCCTTCCCCTGCTTTCCTAGCCAGAACCCGGGGGGGGCAGTGGCCGGAAACCGCGGTCGGCAACTTCTAGGGTTAGGGTTAGGGTTAGGGTCCGGAGAACCAGAAAGCCCACAGCTCCAGGGATAATTGGGATTGCAAAGGCCTGCCAAGAGGAGCACGACACTGCACAGACATGGCTCCTTCCCCAGCTTTCCTAGCCAGAACCCAGGGGGGGCCGTGGCCGGAAACCACGGTCGGCAACTTCTAGGGTTAGGGTTAGGGTTAGGGTCCGGAGAACCAGAAAGCCCACAGCTCCAGGGATAATTGGGATTGCAAAGGCCTGCCAAGAGGAGCACGACACTGCACAGACATGGCTCCTTCCCCTGCTTTCCTAGCCAGAACCCAGGGGGGGCCATGCCCAGAAACCGCGGTCGGCAACTTCTAGGGTTAGGGTTAGGGTTAGGGTCCGGAGAACCAGAAAGCCCACAGCTCCAGGGATAATTGGGATTGCAAAGGCCTGCCAAGAGGAGCACGACACTGCACAGACATGGCTCCTTCCCCTGCTTTCCTAGCCAGAACCCAGGGGGGGCCGTGGCCGGAAACCGCGGTCGGCAACTTCTAGGGTTAGGGTTAGGGTTAGGGTCCGGAGAACCAGAAAGCCCACAGCTCCAGGGATAATTGGGATTGCAAAGGCCTGCCAAGAGGAGCACGACACTGCACAGACATGGCTCCTTCCCCAGCTTTCCTAGCCAGAACCCGGGGGGGGCCGTGGCCGGAAACCACGGTCGGCAACTTCTAGGGTTAGGGTTAGGGTTAGGGTCCGGAGAACCAGAAAGCCCACAGCTCCAGGGATAATTGGGATTGCAAAGGCCTGCCAAGAGGAGCACGACACTGCACAGACATGGCTCCTTCCCCAGCTTTCCTAGCCAGAACCCAGGGGGGGCCGTGGCCGGAAACCGCGGTCGGCAACTTCTAGGGTTAGGGTTAGGGTTAGGGTCCGGAGAACCAGAAAGCCCACAGCTCCAGGGATAATTGGGATTGCAAAGGCCTGCCAAGAGGAGCACGACACTGCACAGACATGGCTCCTTCCCCTGCTTTCCTAGCCAGAACCCGGGGGGGGCCGTGGCCGGAAACCGCGGTCGGCAACTTCTAGGGTTAGGGTTAGGGTTAGGGTCCGGAGAACCAGAAAGCCCACAGCTCCAGGGATAATTGGGATTGCAAAGGCCTGCCAAGAGGAGCACGACACTGCACAGACATGGCTCCTTCCCCTGCTTTCCTAGCCAGAACCCAGGGGGGGCCGTGGCCGGAAACCACGGTCGGCAACTTCTAGGGTTAGGGTTAGGGTTAGGGTCCGGAGAACCAGAAAGCCCACAGCTCCAGGGATAATTGGGATTGCAAAGGCCTGCCAAGAGGAGCACGACACTGCACAGACATGGCTCCTTCCCCTGCTTTCCTAGCCAGAACCCAGGGGGGGCCATGCCCAGAAACCGCGGTCGGCAACTTCTAGGGTTAGGGTTAGGGTTAGGGTCCGGAGAACCAGAAAGCCCACAGCTCCAGGGATAATTGGGATTGCAAAGGCCTGCCAAGAGGAGCACGACACTGCACAGACATGGCTCCTTCCCCTGCTTTCCTAGCCAGAACCCAGGAGGGGCCGTGGCCGGAAACCGCGGTTGGCAACTTCTAGGGTTAGGGTTAGGGTTAGGGTCCGGAGAACCAGAAAGCCCACAGCTCCAGGGATAATTGGGATTGCAAAGGCCTGCCAAGAGGAGCACGACACTGCACAGACATGGCTCCTTCCCCTGCTTTCCTAGCCAGAACCCGGGGGGGGCCGTGGCCGGAAACCGCGGTCGGCAACTTCTAGGGTTAGGGTTAGGGTTAGGGTCCGGAGAACCAGAAAGCCCACAGCTCCAGGGATAATTGGGATTGCAAAGGCCTGCCAAGAGGAGCACGACACTGCACAGACATGGCTCCTTCCCCTGCTTTCCTAGCCAGAACCCAGGGGGGGCCGTGGCCGGAAACCGCGGTCGGCAACTTCTAGGGTTAGGGTTAGGGTTAGGGTCCGGAGAACCAGAAAGCCCACAGCTCCAGGGATAATTGGGATTGCAAAGGCCTGCCAAGAGGAGCACGACACTGCACAGACATGGCTCCTTCCCCTGCTTTCCTAGCCAGAACCCGGGGGGGGCCGTGGCCGGAAACCGCGGTCGGCAACTTCTAGGGTTAGGGTTAGGGTTAGGGTCCGGAGAACCAGAAAGCCCACAGCTCCAGGGATAATTGGGATTGCAAAGGCCTGCCAAGAGGAGCACGACACTGCACCGACATTGCTCCTTCCCCAGCTTTCCTAGCCAGAACCCGGGGGGGGCCGTGGCCGGAAACCGCGGTCGGCAACTTCTAGGGTTAGGGTTAGGGTTAGGGTCCGGAGAACCAGAAAGCCCACAGCTCCAGGGATAATTGGGATTGCAAAGGCCTGCCAAGAGGAGCACGACACTGCACAGACATGGCTCCTTCCCCAGCTTTCCTAGCCAGAACCCAGGGGGGGCCGTGGCCGGAAACCGCGGTCGGCAACTTCTAGGGTTAGGGTTAGGGTTAGGGTCCGGAGAACCAGAAAGCCCACAGCTCCAGGGATAATTGGGATTGCAAAGGCCTGCCAAGAGGAGCACGACACTGCACAGACATGGCTCCTTCCCCTGCTTTCCTAGCCAGAACCCGGGGGGGGGCGTGGCCGGAAACCGCGGTCGGCAACTTCTAGGGTTAGGGTTAGGGTTAGGGTCCGGAGAACCAGAAAGCCCACAGCTCCAGGGATAATTGGGATTGCAAAGGCCTGCCAAGAGGAGCACGACACTGCACCGACATGGCTCCTTCCCCTGCTTTCCTAGCCAGAACCCAGGGGGGGGCAGTGGCCGGAAACCGCGGTCGGCAACTTCTAGGGTTAGGGTTAGGGTTAGGGTCCGGAGAACCAGAAAGCCCACAGCTCCAGGGATAATTGGGATTGCAAAGGCCTGCCAAGAGGAGCACGACACTGCACAGACATGGCTCCTTCCCCAGCTTTCCTAGCCAGAACCCGGGGGGGGGCGTGGCCGGAAACCGCGGTCGGCAACTTCTAGGGTTAGGGTTAGGGTTAGGGTCCGGAGAACCAGAAAGCCCACAGCTCCAGGGATAATTGGGATTGCAAAGGCCTGCCAAGAGGAGCACGACACTGCACCGACATGGCTCCTTCCCCTGCTTTCCTAGCCAGAACCCGGGGGGGGCAGTGGCCGGAAACCGCGGTCGGCAACTTCTAGGGTTAGGGTTAGGGTTAGGGTCCGGAGAACCAGAAAGCCCACAGCTCCAGGGATAATTGGGATTGCAAAGGCCTGCCAAGAGGAGCACGACACTGCACAGACATGGCTCCTTCCCCAGCTTTCCTAGCCAGAACCCAGGGGGGGCCGTGGCCGGAAACCACGGTCGGCAACTTCTAGGGTTAGGGTTAGGGTTAGGGTCCGGAGAACCAGAAAGCCCACAGCTCCAGGGATAATTGGGATTGCAAAGGCCTGCCAAGAGGAGCACGACACTGCACAGACATGGCTCCTTCCCCTGCTTTCCTAGCCAGAACCCAGGGGGGGCCATGCCCAGAAACCGCGGTCGGCAACTTCTAGGGTTAGGGTTAGGGTTAGGGTCCGGAGAACCAGAAAGCCCACAGCTCCAGGGATAATTGGGATTGCAAAGGCCTGCCAAGAGGAGCACGACACTGCACAGACATGGCTCCTTCCCCTGCTTTCCTAGCCAGAACCCAGGGGGGGCCGTGGCCGGAAACCGCGGTCGGCAACTTCTAGGGTTAGGGTTAGGGTTAGGGTCCGGAGAACCAGAAAGCCCACAGCTCCAGGGATAATTGGGATTGCAAAGGCCTGCCAAGAGGAGCACGACACTGCACAGACATGGCTCCTTCCCCAGCTTTCCTAGCCAGAACCCGGGGGGGGCCGTGGCCGGAAACCACGGTCGGCAACTTCTAGGGTTAGGGTTAGGGTTAGGGTCCGGAGAACCAGAAAGCCCACAGCTCCAGGGATAATTGGGATTGCAAAGGCCTGCCAAGAGGAGCACGACACTGCACAGACATGGCTCCTTCCCCAGCTTTCCTAGCCAGAACCCAGGGGGGGCCGTGGCCGGAAACCGCGGTCGGCAACTTCTAGGGTTAGGGTTAGGGTTAGGGTCCGGAGAACCAGAAAGCCCACAGCTCCAGGGATAATTGGGATTGCAAAGGCCTGCCAAGAGGAGCACGACACTGCACAGACATGGCTCCTTCCCCTGCTTTCCTAGCCAGAACCCGGGGGGGGCCGTGGCCGGAAACCGCGGTCGGCAACTTCTAGGGTTAGGGTTAGGGTTAGGGTCCGGAGAACCAGAAAGCCCACAGCTCCAGGGATAATTGGGATTGCAAAGGCCTGCCAAGAGGAGCACGACACTGCACAGACATGGCTCCTTCCCCTGCTTTCCTAGCCAGAACCCAGGGGGGGCCGTGGCCGGAAACCACGGTCGGCAACTTCTAGGGTTAGGGTTAGGGTTAGGGTCCGGAGAACCAGAAAGCCCACAGCTCCAGGGATAATTGGGATTGCAAAGGCCTGCCAAGAGGAGCACGACACTGCACAGACATGGCTCCTTCCCCTGCTTTCCTAGCCAGAACCCAGGGGGGGCCATGCCCAGAAACCGCGGTCGGCAACTTCTAGGGTTAGGGTTAGGGTTAGGGTCCGGAGAACCAGAAAGCCCACAGCT
Source organism: Rhynochetos jubatus (assembly GCA_027574665.1). Taxonomy (NCBI): domain Eukaryota; kingdom Metazoa; phylum Chordata; class Aves; order Eurypygiformes; family Rhynochetidae; genus Rhynochetos; species Rhynochetos jubatus. Next base: position 20,577,028 of record CM050664.1, read on the forward strand.
CCAGGGATAATTGGGATTGCAAAGGCCTGCCAAGAGGAGCACGACACTGCACAGACATGGCTCCTTCCCCTGCTTTCCTAGCCAGAACCCAGGAGGGGCCGTGGCCGGAAACCGCGGTTGGCAACTTCTAGGGTTAGGGTTAGGGTTAGGGTCCGGAGAACCAGAAAGCCCACAGCTCCAGGGATAATTGGGATTGCAAAGGCCTGCCAAGAGGAGCACGACACTGCACAGACATGGCTCCTTCCCCTGCTTTCCTAGCCAGAACCCGGGGGGGGCCGTGGCCGGAAACCGCGGTCGGCAACTTCTAGGGTTAGGGTTAGGGTTAGGGTCCGGAGAACCAGAAAGCCCACAGCTCCAGGGATAATTGGGATTGCAAAGGCCTGCCAAGAGGAGCACGACACTGCACAGACATGGCTCCTTCCCCTGCTTTCCTAGCCAGAACCCAGGGGGGGCCGTGGCCGGAAACCGCGGTCGGCAACTTCTAGGGTTAGGGTTAGGGTTAGGGTCCGGAGAACCAGAAAGCCCACAGCTCCAGGGATAATTGGGATTGCAAAGGCCTGCCAAGAGGAGCACGACACTGCACAGACATGGCTCCTTCCCCTGCTTTCCTAGCCAGAACCCGGGGGGGGCCGTGGCCGGAAACCGCGGTCGGCAACTTCTAGGGTTAGGGTTAGGGTTAGGGTCCGGAGAACCAGAAAGCCCACAGCTCCAGGGATAATTGGGATTGCAAAGGCCTGCCAAGAGGAGCACGACACTGCACCGACATTGCTCCTTCCCCAGCTTTCCTAGCCAGAACCCGGGGGGGGCCGTGGCCGGAAACCGCGGTCGGCAACTTCTAGGGTTAGGGTTAGGGTTAGGGTCCGGAGAACCAGAAAGCCCACAGCTCCAGGGATAATTGGGATTGCAAAGGCCTGCCAAGAGGAGCACGACACTGCACAGACATGGCTCCTTCCCCAGCTTTCCTAGCCAGAACCCAGGGGGGGCCGTGGCCGGAAACCGCGGTCGGCAACTTCTAGGGTTAGGGTTAGGGTTAGGGTCCGGAGAACCAGAAAGCCCACAGCTCCAGGGATAATTGGGATTGCAAAGGCCTGCCAAGAGGAGCACGACACTGCACAGACATGGCTCCTTCCCCTGCTTTCCTAGCCAGAACCCGGGGGGGGGCGTGGCCGGAAACCGCGGTCGGCAACTTCTAGGGTTAGGGTTAGGGTTAGGGTCCGGAGAACCAGAAAGCCCACAGCTCCAGGGATAATTGGGATTGCAAAGGCCTGCCAAGAGGAGCACGACACTGCACCGACATGGCTCCTTCCCCTGCTTTCCTAGCCAGAACCCGGGGGGGGCAGTGGCCGGAAACCGCGGTCGGCAACTTCTAGGGTTAGGGTTAGGGTTAGGGTCCGGAGAACCAGAAAGCCCACAGCTCCAGGGATAATTGGGATTGCAAAGGCCTGCCAAGAGGAGCACGACACTGCACAGACATGGCTCCTTCCCCAGCTTTCCTAGCCAGAACCCAGGGGGGGCCGTGGCCGGAAACCACGGTCGGCAACTTCTAGGGTTAGGGTTAGGGTTAGGGTCCGGAGAACCAGAAAGCCCACAGCTCCAGGGATAATTGGGATTGCAAAGGCCTGCCAAGAGGAGCACGACACTGCACAGACATGGCTCCTTCCCCTGCTTTCCTAGCCAGAACCCAGGGGGGGCCATGCCCAGAAACCGCGGTCGGCAACTTCTAGGGTTAGGGTTAGGGTTAGGGTCCGGAGAACCAGAAAGCCCACAGCTCCAGGGATAATTGGGATTGCAAAGGCCTGCCAAGAGGAGCACGACACTGCACAGACATGGCTCCTTCCCCTGCTTTCCTAGCCAGAACCCAGGGGGGGCCGTGGCCGGAAACCGCGGTCGGCAACTTCTAGGGTTAGGGTTAGGGTTAGGGTCCGGAGAACCAGAAAGCCCACAGCTCCAGGGATAATTGGGATTGCAAAGGCCTGCCAAGAGGAGCACGACACTGCACAGACATGGCTCCTTCCCCAGCTTTCCTAGCCAGAACCCGGGGGGGGCCGTGGCCGGAAACCACGGTCGGCAACTTCTAGGGTTAGGGTTAGGGTTAGGGTCCGGAGAACCAGAAAGCCCACAGCTCCAGGGATAATTGGGATTGCAAAGGCCTGCCAAGAGGAGCACGACACTGCACAGACATGGCTCCTTCCCCAGCTTTCCTAGCCAGAACCCAGGGGGGGCCGTGGCCGGAAACCGCGGTCGGCAACTTCTAGGGTTAGGGTTAGGGTTAGGGTCCGGAGAACCAGAAAGCCCACAGCTCCAGGGATAATTGGGATTGCAAAGGCCTGCCAAGAGGAGCACGACACTGCACAGACATGGCTCCTTCCCCTGCTTTCCTAGCCAGAACCCGGGGGGGGCCGTGGCCGGAAACCGCGGTCGGCAACTTCTAGGGTTAGGGTTAGGGTTAGGGTCCGGAGAACCAGAAAGCCCACAGCTCCAGGGATAATTGGGATTGCAAAGGCCTGCCAAGAGGAGCACGACACTGCACAGACATGGCTCCTTCCCCTGCTTTCCTAGCCAGAACCCAGGGGGGGCCGTGGCCGGAAACCACGGTCGGCAACTTCTAGGGTTAGGGTTAGGGTTAGGGTCCGGAGAACCAGAAAGCCCACAGCTCCAGGGATAATTGGGATTGCAAAGGCCTGCCAAGAGGAGCACGACACTGCACAGACATGGCTCCTTCCCCTGCTTTCCTAGCCAGAACCCAGGGGGGGCCATGCCCAGAAACCGCGGTCGGCAACTTCTAGGGTTAGGGTTAGGGTTAGGGTCCGGAGAACCAGAAAGCCCACAGCTCCAGGGATAATTGGGATTGCAAAGGCCTGCCAAGAGGAGCACGACACTGCACAGACATGGCTCCTTCCCCTGCTTTCCTAGCCAGAACCCAGGAGGGGCCGTGGCCGGAAACCGCGGTTGGCAACTTCTAGGGTTAGGGTTAGGGTTAGGGTCCGGAGAACCAGAAAGCCCACAGCTCCAGGGATAATTGGGATTGCAAAGGCCTGCCAAGAGGAGCACGACACTGCACAGACATGGCTCCTTCCCCTGCTTTCCTAGCCAGAACCCGGGGGGGGCCGTGGCCGGAAACCGCGGTCGGCAACTTCTAGGGTTAGGGTTAGGGTTAGGGTCCGGAGAACCAGAAAGCCCACAGCTCCAGGGATAATTGGGATTGCAAAGGCCTGCCAAGAGGAGCACGACACTGCACAGACATGGCTCCTTCCCCTGCTTTCCTAGCCAGAACCCGGGGGGGGCCGTGGCCGGAAACCGCGGTCGGCAACTTCTAGGGTTAGGGTTAGGGTTAGGGTCCGGAGAACCAGAAAGCCCACAGCTCCAGGGATAATTGGGATTGCAAAGGCCTGCCAAGAGGAGCACGACACTGCACAGACATGGCTCCTTCCCCTGCTTTCCTAGCCAGAACCCGGGGGGGGCAGTGGCCGGAAACCGCGGTCGGCAACCTCTAGGGTTAGGGTTAGGGTTAGGGTCCGGAGAACCAGAAAGCCCACAGCTCCAGGGATAATTGGGATTGCAAAGGCCTGCCAAGAGGAGCACGACACTGCACAGACATGGCTCCTTCCCCTGCTTTCCTAGCCAGAACCCGGGGGGGGCAGTGGCCGGAAACCGCGGTCGGCAACTTCTAGGGTTAGGGTTAGGGTTAGGGTCCGGAGAACCAGAAAGCCCACAGCTCCAGGGATAATTGGGATTGCAAAGGCCTGCCAAGAGGAGCACGACACTGCACAGACATGGCTCCTTCCCCAGCTTTCCTAGCCAGAACCCGGGGGGGGCCGTGGCCGGAAACCGCGGTCGGCAACTTCTAGGGTTAGGGTTAGGGTTAGGGTCCGGAGAACCAGAAAGCCCACAGCTCCAGGGATAATTGGGATTGCAAAGGCCTGCCAAGAGGAGCACGACACTGCACAGACATGGCTCCTTCCCCTGCTTTCCTAGCCAGAACCCGGGGGGGGCAGTGGCCGGAAACCGCGGTCGGCAACTTCTAGGGTTAGGGTTAGGGTTAGGGTCCGGAGAACCAGAAAGCCCACAGCTCCAGGGATAATTGGGATTGCAAAGGCCTGCCAAGAGGAGCACGACACTGCACAGACATGGCTCCTTCCCCTGCTTTCCTAGCCAGAACCCAGGGGGGGCCGTGGCCGGAAACCGCGGTCGGCAACTTCTAGGGTTAGGGTTAGGGTTAGGGTCCGGAGAACCAGAAAGCCCACAGCTCCAGGGATAATTGGGATTGCAAAGGCCTGCCAAGAGGAGCACGACACTGCACAGACATGGCTCCTTCCCCTGCTTTCCTAGCCAGAACCCGGGGGGGGCCGTGGCCGGAAACCGCGGTCGGCAACTTCTAGGGTTAGGGTTAGGGTTAGGGTCCGGAGAACCAGAAAGCCCACAGCTCCAGGGATAATTGGGATTGCAAAGGCCTGCCAAGAGGAGCACGACACTGCACAGACATGGCTCCTTCCCCAGCTTTCCTAGCCAGAACCCAGGGGGGGCCGTGGCCGGAAACCACGGTCGGCAACTTCTAGGGTTAGGGTTAGGGTTAGGGTCCGGAGAACCAGAAAGCCCACAGCTCCAGGGATAATTGGGATTGCAAAGGCCTGCCAAGAGGAGCACGACACTGCACAGACATGGCTCCTTCCCCTGCTTTCCTAGCCAGAACCCGGGGGGGGCCATGCCCAGAAACCGCGGTCGGCAACTTCTAGGGTTAGGGTTAGGGTTAGGGTCCGGAGAACCAGAAAGCCCACAGCTCCAGGGATAATTGGGATTGCAAAGGCCTGCCAAGAGGAGCACGACACTGCACAGACATGGCTCCTTCCCCTGCTTTCCTAGCCAGAACCCAGGAGGGGCCGTGGCCGGAAACCGCGGTTGGCAACTTCTAGGGTTAGGGTTAGGGTTAGGGTCCGGAGAACCAGAAAGCCCACAGCTCCAGGGATAATTGGGATTGCAAAGGCCTGCCAAGAGGAGCACGACACTGCACAGACATGGCTCCTTCCCCTGCTTTCCTAGCCAGAACCCGGGGGGGGCCGTGGCCGGAAACCGCGGTCGGCAACTTCTAGGGTTAGGGTTAGGGTTAGGGTCCGGAGAACCAGAAAGCCCACAGCTCCAGGGATAATTGGGATTGCAAAGGCCTGCCAAGAGGAGCACGACACTGCACAGACATGGCTCCTTCCCCTGCTTTCCTAGCCAGAACCCGGGGGGGGCAGTGGCCGGAAACCGCGGTCGGCAACTTCTAGGGTTAGGGTTAGGGTTAGGGTCCGGAGAACCAGAAAGCCCACAGCTCCAGGGATAATTGGGATTGCAAAGGCCTGCCAAGAGGAGCACGACACTGCACAGACATGGCTCCTTCCCCTGCTTTCCTAGCCAGAACCCAGGGGGGGCCGTGGCCGGAAACCGCGGTCGGCAACTTCTAGGGTTAGGGTTAGGGTTAGGGTCCGGAGAACCAGAAAGCCCACAGCTCCAGGGATAATTGGGATTGCAAAGGCCTGCCAAGAGGAGCACGACACTGCACAGACATGGCTCCTTCCCCTGCTTTCCTAGCCAGAACCCGGGGGGGGCCGTGGCCGGAAACCGCGGTCGGCAACTTCTAGGGTTAGGGTTAGGGTTAGGGTCCGGAGAACCAGAAAGCCCACAGCTCCAGGGATAATTGGGATTGCAAAGGCCTGCCAAGAGGAGCACGACACTGCACAGACATGGCTCCTTCCCCAGCTTTCCTAGCCAGAACCCAGGGGGGGCCGTGGCCGGAAACCACGGTCGGCAACTTCTAGGGTTAGGGTTAGGGTTAGGGTCCGGAGAACCAGAAAGCCCACAGCTCCAGGGATAATTGGGATTGCAAAGGCCTGCCAAGAGGAGCACGACACTGCACAGACATGGCTCCTTCCCCTGCTTTCCTAGCCAGAACCCGGGGGGGGCCATGCCCAGAAACCGCGGTCGGCAACTTCTAGGGTTAGGGTTAGGGTTAGGGTCCGGAGAACCAGAAAGCCCACAGCTCCAGGGATAATTGGGATTGCAAAGGCCTGCCAAGAGGAGCACGACACTGCACAGACATGGCTCCTTCCCCTGCTTTCCTAGCCAGAACCCAGGAGGGGCCGTGGCCGGAAACCGCGGTTGGCAACTTCTAGGGTTAGGGTTAGGGTTAGGGTCCGGAGAACCAGAAAGCCCACAGCTCCAGGGATAATTGGGATTGCAAAGGCCTGCCAAGAGGAGCACGACACTGCACAGACATGGCTCCTTCCCCTGCTTTCCTAGCCAGAACCCGGGGGGGGCCGTGGCCGGAAACCGCGGTCGGCAACTTCTAGGGTTAGGGTTAGGGTTAGGGTCCGGAGAACCAGAAAGCCCACAGCTCCAGGGATAATTGGGATTGCAAAGGCCTGCCAAGAGGAGCACGACACTGCACAGACATGGCTCCTTCCCCTGCTTTCCTAGCCAGAACCCGGGGGGGGCCGTGGCCGGAAACCGCGGTCGGCAACTTCTAGGGTTAGGGTTAGGGTTAGGGTCCGGAGAACCAGAAAGCCCACAGCTCCAGGGATAATTGGGATTGCAAAGGCCTGCCAAGAGGAGCACGACACTGCACAGACATGGCTCCTTCCCCTGCTTTCCTAGCCAGAAACCGGGGGGGGCAGTGGCCGGAAACCGCGGTCGGCAACCTCTAGGGTTAGGGTTAGGGTTAGGGTCCGGAGAACCAGAAAGCCCACAGCTCCAGGGATAATTGGGATTGCAAAGGCCTGCCAAGAGGAGCACGACACTGCACAGACATGGCTCCTTCCCCTGCTTTCCTAGCCAGAACCCGGGGGGGGCCGTGGCCGGAAACCGCGGTCGGCAACTTCTAGGGTTAGGGTTAGGGTTAGGGTCCGGAGAACCAGAAAGCCCACAGCTCCAGGGATAATTGGGATTGCAAAGGCCTGCCAAGAGGAGCACGACACTGCACAGACATGGCTCCTTCCCCTGCTTTCCTAGCCAGAACCCGGGGGGGGCAGTGGCCGGAAACCGCGGTCGGCAACTTCTAGGGTTAGGGTTAGGGTTAGGGTCCGGAGAACCAGAAAGCCCACAGCTCCAGGGATAATTGGGATTGCAAAGGCCTGCCAAGAGGAGCACGACACTGCACAGACATGGCTCCTTCCCCTGCTTTCCTAGCCAGAACCCGGGGGGGGCCGTGGCCGGAAACCGCGGTCGGCAACTTCTAGGGTTAGGGTTAGGGTTAGGGTCCGGAGAACCAGAAAGCCCACAGCTCCAGGGATAATTGGGATTGCAAAGGCCTGCCAAGAGGAGCACGACACTGCACAGACATGGCTCCGTCCCCAGCTTTCCTAGCCAGAACCCAGGGGGGGCCATGCCCAGAAACCGCGGTCGGCAACTTCTAGGGTTAGGGTTAGGGTTAGGGTCCGGAGAACCAGAAAGCCCACAGCTCCAGGGATAATTGGGATTGCAAAGGCCTGCCAAGAGGAGCACGACACTGCACAGACATGGCTCCTTCCCCAGCTTTCCTAGCCAGAACCCGGGGGGGGCCGTGGCCGGAAACCGCGGTCGGCAACTTCTAGGGTTAGGGTTAGGGTTAGGGTCCGGAGAACCAGAAAGCCCACAGCTCCAGGGATAATTGGGATTGCAAAGGCCTGCCAAGAGGAGCACGACACTGCACAGACATGGCTCCTTCCCCAGCTTTCCTAGCCAGAACCCAGGGGGGGCCGTGGCCGGAAACCGCGGTCGGCAACTTCTAGGGTTAGGGTTAGGGTTAGGGTCCGGAGAACCAGAAAGCCCACAGCTCCAGGGATAATTGGGATTGCAAAGGCCTGCCAAGAGGAGCACGACACTGCACAGACATGGCTCCTTCCCCTGCTTTCCTAGCCAGAACCCGGGGGGGGCCGTGGCCGGAAACCGCGGTCGGCAACTTCTAGGGTTAGGGTTAGGGTTAGGGTCCGGAGAACCAGAAAGCCCACAGCTCCAGGGATAATTGGGATTGCAAAGGCCTGCCAAGAGGAGCACGACACTGCACAGGCATGGCTCCTTCCCCTGCTTTCCTAGCCAGAACCCGGGGGGGGCAGTGGCCGGAAACCGCGGTCGGCAACTTCTAGGGTTAGGGTTAGGGTTAGGGTCCGGAGAACCAGAAAGCCCACAGCTCCAGGGATAATTGGGATTGCAAAGGCCTGCCAAGAGGAGCACGACACTGCACAGACATGGCTCCTTCCCCTGCTTTCCTAGCCAGAACCCGGGGGGGGCAGTGGCCGGAAACCGCGGTCGGCAACTTCTAGGGTTAGGGTTAGGGTTAGGGTCCGGAGAACCAGAAAGCCCACAGCTCCAGGGATAATTGGGATTGCAAAGGCCTGCCAAGAGGAGCACGACACTGCACAGACATGGCTCCTTCCCCAGCTTTCCTAGCCAGAACCCGGGGGGGGCCGTGGCCGGAAACCGCGGTCGGCAACTTCTAGGGTTAGGGTTAGGGTTAGGGTCCGGAGAACCAGAAAGCCCACAGCTCCAGGGATAATTGGGATTGCAAAGGCCTGCCAAGAGGAGCACGACACTGCACAGACATGGCTCCTTCCCCAGCTTTCCTAGCCAGAACCCAGGGGGGGCCATGCCCGGAAACCGCGGTCGGCAACTTCTAGGGTTAGGGTTAGGGTTAGGGTCCGGAGAACCAGAAAGCCCACAGCTCCAGGGATAATTGGGATTGCAAAGGCCTGCCAAGAGGAGCACGACACTGCACAGACATGGCTCCTTCCCCTGCTTTCCTAGCCAGAACCCGGGGGGGGCCGTGGCCGGAAACCGCGGTCGGCAACTTCTAGGGTTAGGGTTAGGGTTAGGGTCCGGAGAACCAGAAAGCCCACAGCTCCAGGGATAATTGGGATTGCAAAGGCCTGCCAAGAGGAGCACGACACTGCACAGACATGGCTCCTTCCCCTGCTTTCCTAGCCAGAACCCGGGGGGGGCCGTGGCCGGAAACCGCGGTCGGCAACTTCTAGGGTTAGGGTTAGGGTTAGGGTCCGGAGAACCAGAAAGCCCACAGCTCCAGGGATAATTGGGATTGCAAAGGCCTGCCAAGAGGAGCACGACACTGCACCGACATGGCTCCTTCCCCTGCTTTCCTAGCCAGAACCCGGGGGGGGCAGTGGCCGGAAACCGCGGTCGGCAACTTCTAGGGTTAGGGTTAGGGTTAGGGTCCGGAGAACCAGAAAGCCCACAGCTCCAGGGATAATTGGGATTGCAAAGGCCTGCCAAGAGGAGCACGACACTGCACAGACATGGCTCCTTCCCCAGCTTTCCTAGCCAGAACCCAGGGGGGGCCGTGGCCGGAAACCGCGGTCGGCAACTTCTAGGGTTAGGGTTAGGGTTAGGGTCCGGAGAACCAGAAAGCCCACAGCTCCAGGGATAATTGGGATTGCAAAGGCCTGCCAAGAGGAGCACGACACTGCACAGACATGGCTCCTTCCCCTGCTTTCCTAGCCAGAACCCGGGGGGGGCCGTGGCCGGAAACCGCGGTCGGCAACTTCTAGGGTTAGGGTTAGGGTTAGGGTCCGGAGAACCAGAAAGCCCACAGCTCCAGGGATAATTGGGATTGCAAAGGCCTGCCAAGAGGAGCACGACACTGCACCGACATGGCTCCTTCCCCAGCTTTCCTAGCCAGAACCCGGGGGGGGCCGTGGCCGGAAACCGCGGTCGGCAACTTCTAGGGTTAGGGTTAGGGTTAGGGTCCGGAGAACCAGAAAGCCCACAGCTCCAGGGATAATTGGGATTGCAAAGGCCTGCCAAGAGGAGCACGACACTGCACAGACATGGCTCCTTCCCCAGCTTTCCTAGCCAGAACCCGGGGGGGGTGTGGCCGGAAACCGCGGTCGGCAACTTCTAGGGTTAGGGTTAGGGTTAGGGTCCGGAGAACCAGAAAGCCCACAGCTCCAGGGATAATTGGGATTGCAAAGGCCTGCCAAGAGGAGCACGACACTGCACAGACATGGCTCCTTCCCCTGCTTTCCTAGCCAGAACCCGGGGGGGGGCGTGGCCGGAAACCGCGGTCGGCAACTTCTAGGGTTAGGGTTAGGGTTAGGGTCCGGAGAACCAGAAAGCCCACAGCTCCAGGGATAATTGGGATTGCAAAGGCCTGCCAAGAGGAGCACGACACTGCACCGACATGGCTCCTTCCCCTGCTTTCCTAGCCAGAACCCGGGGGGGGCCGTGGCCGGAAACCGCGGTTGGCAACTTCTAGGGTTAGGGTTAGGGTTAGGGTCCGGAGAACCAGAAAGCCCACAGCTCCAGGGATAATTGGGATTGCAAAGGCCTGCCAAGAGGAGCACGACACTGCACAGACATGGCTCCTTCCCCTGCTTTCCTAGCCAGAACTCGGGGGGGGCAGTGGCCGGAAACCGCGGTCGGCAACTTCTAGGGTTAGGGTTAGGGTTAGGGTCCGGAGAACCAGAAAGCCCACAGCTCCAGGGATAATTGGGATTGCAAAGGCCTGCCAAGAGGAGCACGACACTGCACAGACATGGCTCCTTCCCCTGCTTTCCTAGCCAGAACCCGGGGGGGGCCGTGGCCGGAAACCGCGGTCGGCAACCTCTAGGGTTAGGGTTAGGGTTAGGGTCCGGAGAACCAGAAAGCCCACAGCTCCAGGGATAATTGGGATTGCAAAGGCCTGCCAAGAGGAGCACGACACTGCACAGACATGGCTCCTTCCCCTGCTTTCCTAGCCAGAACCCGGGGGGGGCCGTGGCCGGAAACCGCGGTCGGCAACTTCTAGGGTTAGGGTTAGGGTTAGGGTCCGGAGAACCAGAAAGCCCACAGCTCCAGGGATAATTGGGATTGCAAAGGCCTGCCAAGAGGAGCACGACACTGCACAGACATGGCTCCTTCCCCAGCTTTCCTAGCCAGAACCCAGGGGGGGCCGTGGCCGGAAACCGCGGTCGGCAACTTCTAGGGTTAGGGTTAGGGTTAGGGTCCGGAGAACCAGAAAGCCCACAGCTCCAGGGATAATTGGGATTGCAAAGGCCTGCCAAGAGGAGCACGACACTGCACAGACATGGCTCCTTCCCCTGCTTTCCTAGCCAGAACCCGGGGGGGGCCGTGGCCGGAAACCGCGGTCGGCAACTTCTAGGGTTAGGGTTAGGGTTAGGGTCCGGAGAACCAGAAAGCCCACAGCTCCAGGGATAATTGGGATTGCAAAGGCCTGCCAAGAGGAGCACGACACTGCACAGACATGGCTCCTTCCCCTGCTTTCCTAGCCAGAACCCAGGGGGGGCCGTGGCCGGAAACCGCGGTCGGCAACCTCTAGGGTTAGGGTTAGGGTTAGGGTCCGGAGAACCAGAAAGCCCACAGCTCCAGGGATAATTGGGATTGCAAAGGCCTGCCAAGAGGAGCACGACACTGCACAGACATGGCTCCTTCCCCTGCTTTCCTAGCCAGAACCCGGGGGGGGCCGTGGCCGGAAACCGCGGTCGGCAACTTCTAGGGTTAGGGTTAGGGTTAGGGTCCGGAGAACCAGAAAGCCCACAGCTCCAGGGATAATTGGGATTGCAAAGGCCTGCCAAGAGGAGCACGACACTGCACAGACATGGCTCCTTCCCCAGCTTTCCTAGCCAGAACCCGGGGGGGGCCGTGGCCGGAAACCGCGGTCGGCAACTTCTAGGGTTAGGGTTAGGGTTAGGGTCCGGAGAACCAGAAAGCCCACAGCTCCAGGGATAATTGGGATTGCAAAGGCCTGCCAAGAGGAGCACGACACTGCACAGACATGGCTCCTTCCCCTGCTTTCCTAGCCAGAACCCGGGGGGGGCCGTGGCCGGAAACCGCGGTCGGCAACTTCTAGGGTTAGGGTTAGGGTTAGGGTCCGGAGAACCAGAAAGCCCACAGCTCCAGGGATAATTGGGATTGCAAAGGCCTGCCAAGAGGAGCACGACACTGCACAGACATGGCTCCTTCCCCAGCTTTCCTAGCCAGAACCCGGGGGGGGCCGTGGCCGGAAACCGCGGTCGGCAACTTCTAGGGTTAGGGTTAGGGTTAGGGTCCGGAGAACCAGAAAGCCCACAGCTCCAGGGATAATTGGGATTGCAAAGGCCTGCCAAGAGGAGCACGACACTGCACAGACATGGCTCCTTCCCCAGCTTTCCTAGCCAGAACCCAGGGGGGGCCGTGGCCGGAAACCGCGGTCGGCAACTTCTAGGGTTAGGGTTAGGGTTAGGGTCCGGAGAACCAGAAAGCCCACAGCTCCAGGGATAATTGGGATTGCAAAGGCCTGCCAAGAGGAGCACGACACTGCACAGACATGGCTCCTTCCCCAGCTTTCCTAGCCAGAACCCGGGGGGGGCCGTGGCCGGAAACCGCGGTCGGCAACTTCTAGGGTTAGGGTTAGGGTTAGGGTCCGGAGAACCAGAAAGCCCACAGCTCCAGGGATAATTGGGATTGCAAAGGCCTGCCAAGAGGAGCACGACACTGCACAGACATGGCTCCTTCCCCAGCTTTCCTAGCCAGAACCCAGGGGGGGCAGTGGCCGGAAACCGCGGTCGGCAACTTCTAGGGTTAGGGTTAGGGTTAGGGTCCGGAGAACCAGAAAGCCCACAGCTCCAGGGATAATTGGGATTGCAAAGGCCTGCCAAGAGGAGCACGACACTGCACAGACATGGCTCCTTCCCCTGCTTTCCTAGCCAGAACCCGGGGGGGGCCGTGGCCGGAAACCGCGGTCGGCAACTTCTAGGGTTAGGGTTAGGGTTAGGGTCCGGAGAACCAGAAAGCCCACAGCTCCAGGGATAATTGGGATTGCAAAGGCCTGCCAAGAGGAGCACGACACTGCACAGACATGGCTCCTTCCCCTGCTTTCCTAGCCAGAACCCGGGGGGGGCCGTGGCCGGAAACCGCGGTCGGCAACTTCTAGGGTTAGGGTTAGGGTTAGGGTCCGGAGAACCAGAAAGCCCACAGCTCCAGGGATAATTGGGATTGCAAAGGCCTGCCAAGAGGAGCACGACACTGCACAGACATGGCTCCTTCCCCTGCTTTCCTAGCCAGAACCCAGGGGGGGCCGTGGCCGGAAACCGCGGTCGGCAACTTCTAGGGTTAGGGTTAGGGTTAGGGTCCGGAGAACCAGAAAGCCCACAGCTCCAGGGATAATTGGGATTGCAAAGGCCTGCCAAGAGGAGCACGACACTGCACAGACATGGCTCCTTCCCCTGCTTTCCTAGCCAGAACCCAGGGGGGGCCGTGGCCGGAAACCGCGGTCGGCAACTTCTAGGGTTAGGGTTAGGGTTAGGGTCCGGAGAACCAGAAAGCCCACAGCTCCAGGGATAATTGGGATTGCAAAGGCCTGCCAAGAGGAGCACGACACTGCACAGACATGGCTCCTTCCCCAGCTTTCCTAGCCAGAACCCGGGGGGGGCCGTGGCCGGAAACCGCGGTCGGCAACTTCTAGGGTTAGGGTTAGGGTTAGGGTCCGGAGAACCAGAAAGCCCACAGCTCCAGGGATAATTGGGATTGCAAAGGCCTGCCAAGAGGAGCACGACACTGCACAGACATGGCTCCTTCCCCAGCTTTCCTAGCCAGAACCCAGGGGGGGCCGTGGCCGGAAACCGCGGTCGGCAACTTCTAGGGTTAGGGTTAGGGTTAGGGTCCGGAGAACCAGAAAGCCCACAGCTCCAGGGATAATTGGGATTGCAAAGGCCTGCCAAGAGGAGCACGACACTGCACAGACATGGCTCCTTCCCCTGCTTTCCTAGCCAGAACCCGGGGGGGGCCGTGGCCGGAAACCGCGGTCGGCAACTTCTAGGGTTAGGGTTAGGGTTAGGGTCCGGAGAACCAGAAAGCCCACAGCTCCAGGGATAATTGGGATTGCAAAGGCCTGCCAAGAGGAGCACGACACTGCACAGACATGGCTCCTTCCCCTGCTTTCCTAGCCAGAACCCGGGGGGGGCCGTGGCCGGAAACCGCGGTCGGCAACTTCTAGGGTTAGGGTTAGGGTTAGGGTCCGGAGAACCAGAAAGCCCACAGCTCCAGGGATAATTGGGATTGCAAAGGCCTGCCAAGAGGAGCACGACACTGCACAGACATGGCTCCTTCCCCTGCTTTCCTAGCCAGAACCCGGGGGGGGCCGTGGCCGGAAACCGCGGTCGGCAACCTCTAGGGTTAGGGTTAGGGTTAGGGTCCGGAGAACCAGAAAGCCCACAGCTCCAGGGATAATTGGGATTGCAAAGGCCTGCCAAGAGGAGCACGACACTGCACAGACATGGCTCCTTCCCCTGCTTTCCTAGCCAGAACCCGGGGGGGGCCGTGGCCGGAAACCGCGGTCGGCAACTTCTAGGGTTAGGGTTAGGGTTAGGGTCCGGAGAACCAGAAAGCCCACAGCTCCAGGGATAATTGGGATTGCAAAGGCCTGCCAAGAGGAGCACGACACTGCACAGACATGGCTCCTTCCCCTGCTTTCCTAGCCAGAACCCAGGGGGGGCCGTGGCCGGAAACCGTGGTCGGCAACTTCTAGGGTTAGGGTTAGGGTTAGGGTCCGGAGAACCAGAAAGCCCACAGCTCCAGGGATAATTGGGATTGCAAAGGCCTGCCAAGAGGAGCACGACACTGCACAGACATGGCTCCTTCCCCTGCTTTCCTAGCCAGAACCCGGGGGGGGCCGTGGCCGGAAACCGCGGTCGGCAACTTCTAGGGTTAGGGTTAGGGTTAGGGTCCGGAGAACCAGAAAGCCCACAGCTCCAGGGATAATTGGGATTGCAAAGGCCTGCCAAGAGGAGCACGACACTGCACAGACATGGCTCCTTCCCCTGCTTTCCTAGCCAGAACACAGGGGGGGCCGTGGCCGGAAACCGCGGTCGGCAACCTCTAGGGTTAGGGTTAGGGTTAGGGTCCGGAGAACCAGAAAGCCCACAGCTCCAGGGATAATTGGGATTGCAAAGGCCTGCCAAGAGGAGCACGACACTGCACAGACATGGCTCCTTCCCCTGCTTTCCTAGCCAGAACCCGGGGGGGGGCCGTGGCCGGAAACCGCGGTCGGCAACTTCTAGGGTTAGGGTTAGGGTTAGGGTCCGGAGAACCAGAAAGCCCACAGCTCCAGGGATAATTGGGATTGCAAAGGCCTGCCAAGAGGAGCACGACACTGCACAGACATGGCTCCTTCCCCAGCTTTCCTAGCCAGAACCCGGGGGGGGCAGTGGCCGGAAACCGCGGTCGGCAACTTCTAGGGTTAGGGTTAGGGTTAGGGTTAGGGTTAGGGTTAGGGTTAGGGTTAGGGTTAGGGTCCGGAGAACCAGAAAGCCCACAGCTCCAGGGATAATTGGGATTGCAAAGGCCTGCCAAGAGGAGCACGACACTGCACAGACATGGCTCCTTCCCCTGCTTTCCTAGCCAGAACCCGGGGGGGGCAGTGGCCGGAAACCGCGGTCGGCAACTTCTAGGGTTAGGGTTAGGGTTAGGGTCCGGAGAACCAGAAAGCCCACAGCTCCAGGGATAATTGGGATTGCAAAGGCCTGCCAAGAGGAGCACGACACTGCACAGACATGGCTCCTTCCCCTGCTTTCCTAGCCAGAACCCGGGGGGGCAGTGGCCGGAAACCGCGGTCGGCAACTTCTAGGGTTAGGGTTAGGGTTAGGGTCCGGAGAACCAGAAAGCCCACAGCTCCAGGGATAATTGGGATTGCAAAGGCCTGCCAAGAGGAGCACGACACTGCACAGACATGGCTCCTTCCCCAGCTTTCCTAGCCAGAACCCGGGGGGGGCCGTGGCCGGAAACCGCGGTCGGCAACTTCTAGGGTTAGGGTTAGGGTTAGGGTCCGGAGAACCAGAAAGCCCACAGCTCCAGGGATAATTGGGATTGCAAAGGCCTGCCAAGAGGAGCACGACACTGCACAGACATGGCTCCTTCCCCAGCTTTCCTAGCCAGAACCCAGGGGGGGCCGTGGCCGGAAACCGCGGTCGGCAACTTCTAGGGTTAGGGTTAGGGTTAGGGTCCGGAGAACCAGAAAGCCCACAGCTCCAGGGATAATTGGGATTGCAAAGGCCTGCCAAGAGGAGCACGACACTGC
This sequence comes from Rhynochetos jubatus, assembly GCA_027574665.1. Taxonomy (NCBI): domain Eukaryota; kingdom Metazoa; phylum Chordata; class Aves; order Eurypygiformes; family Rhynochetidae; genus Rhynochetos; species Rhynochetos jubatus. Next base: position 20,593,043 of record CM050664.1, read on the forward strand.
ACAGACATGGCTCCTTCCCCAGCTTTCCTAGCCAGAACCCAGGGGGGGCCGTGGCCGGAAACCGCGGTCGGCAACTTCTAGGGTTAGGGTTAGGGTTAGGGTCCGGAGAACCAGAAAGCCCACAGCTCCAGGGATAATTGGGATTGCAAAGGCCTGCCAAGAGGAGCACGACACTGCACAGACATGGCTCCTTCCCCTGCTTTCCTAGCCAGAACCCGGGGGGGCCGTGGCCGGAAACCGCGGTCGGCAACTTCTAGGGTTAGGGTTAGGGTTAGGGTCCGGAGAACCAGAAAGCCCACAGCTCCAGGGATAATTGGGATTGCAAAGGCCTGCCAAGAGGAGCACGACACTGCACAGACATGGCTCCTTCCCCTGCTTTCCTAGCCAGAACACGGGGGGGGCAGTGGCCGGAAACCGCGGTCGGCAACCTCTAGGGTTAGGGTTAGGGTTAGGGTCCGGAGAACCAGAAAGCCCACAGCTCCAGGGATAATTGGGATTGCAAAGGCCTGCCAAGAGGAGCACGACACTGCACAGACATGGCTCCTTCCCCTGCTTTCCTAGCCAGAACCCGGGGGGGGCCGTGGCCGGAAACCGCGGTCGGCAACTTCTAGGGTTAGGGTTAGGGTTAGGGTCCGGAGAACCAGAAAGCCCACAGCTCCAGGGATAATTGGGATTGCAAAGGCCTGCCAAGAGGAGCACGACACTGCACAGACATGGCTCCTTCCCCAGCTTTCCTAGCCAGAACCCGGGGGGGGCCGTGGCCGGAAACCGCGGTCGGCAACTTCTAGGGTTAGGGTTAGGGTTAGGGTCCGGAGAACCAGAAAGCCCACAGCTCCAGGGATAATTGGGATTGCAAAGGCCTGCCAAGAGGAGCACGACACTGCACAGACATGGCTCCTTCCCCAGCTTTCCTAGCCAGAACACAGGGGGGGCCGTGGCCGGAAACCGCGGTCGGCAACTTCTAGGGTTAGGGTTAGGGTTAGGGTCCGGAGAACCAGAAAGCCCACAGCTCCAGGGATAATTGGGATTGCAAAGGCCTGCCAAGAGGAGCACGACACTGCACAGACATGGCTCCTTCCCCAGCTTTCCTAGCCAGAACCCGGGGGGGGCCGTGGCCGGAAACCGCGGTCGGCAACTTCTAGGGTTAGGGTTAGGGTTAGGGTCCGGAGAACCAGAAAGCCCACAGCTCCAGGGATAATTGGGATTGCAAAGGCCTGCCAAGAGGAGCACGACACTGCACAGACATGGCTCCTTCCCCAGCTTTCCTAGCCAGAACCCAGGGGGGGCCGTGGCCGGAAACCGCGGTCGGCAACTTCTAGGGTTAGGGTTAGGGTTAGGGTCCGGAGAACCAGAAAGCCCACAGCTCCAGGGATAATTGGGATTGCAAAGGCCTGCCAAGAGGAGCACGACACTGCACAGACATGGCTCCTTCCCCTGCTTTCCTAGCCAGAACCCGGGGGGGGCCGTGGCCGGAAACCGCGGTCGGCAACTTCTAGGGTTAGGGTTAGGGTTAGGGTCCGGAGAACCAGAAAGCCCACAGCTCCAGGGATAATTGGGATTGCAAAGGCCTGCCAAGAGGAGCACGACACTGCACAGACATGGCTCCTTCCCCAGCTTTCCTAGCCAGAACCCGGGGGGGGCCGTGGCCGGAAACCGCGGTCGGCAACTTCTAGGGTTAGGGTTAGGGTTAGGGTCCGGAGAACCAGAAAGCCCACAGCTCCAGGGATAATTGGGATTGCAAAGGCCTGCCAAGAGGAGCACGACACTGCACAGACATGGCTCCTTCCCCTGCTTTCCTAGCCAGAACCCGGGGGGGGCAGTGGCCGGAAACCGCGGTCGGCAACTTCTAGGGTTAGGGTTAGGGTTAGGGTCCGGAGAACCAGAAAGCCCACAGCTCCAGGGATAATTGGGATTGCAAAGGCCTGCCAAGAGGAGCACGACACTGCACAGACATGGCTCCTTCCCCAGCTTTCCTAGCCAGAACCCAGGGGGGGGTGTGGCCGGAAACCGCGGTCGGCAACTTCTAGGGTTAGGGTTAGGGTTAGGGTCCGGAGAACCAGAAAGCCCACAGCTCCAGGGATAATTGGGATTGCAAAGGCCTGCCAAGAGGAGCACGACACTGCACAGACATGGCTCCTTCCCCTGCTTTCCTAGCCAGAACCCGGGGGGGGCCGTGGCCGGAAACCGCGGTCGGCAACTTCTAGGGTTAGGGTTAGGGTTAGGGTCCGGAGAACCAGAAAGCCCACAGCTCCAGGGATAATTGGGATTGCAAAGGCCTGCCAAGAGGAGCACGACACTGCACAGACATGGCTCCTTCCCCAGCTTTCCTAGCCAGAACCCGGGGGGGCAGTGGCCGGAAACCGCGGTCGGCAACTTCTAGGGTTAGGGTTAGGGTTAGGGTCCGGAGAACCAGAAAGCCCACAGCTCCAGGGATAATTGGGATTGCAAAGGCCTGCCAAGAGGAGCACGACACTGCACAGACATGGCTCCTTCCCCTGCTTTCCTAGCCAGAACCCGGGGGGGGCCGTGGCCGGAAACCGCGGTCGGCAACTTCTAGGGTTAGGGTTAGGGTTAGGGTCCGGAGAACCAGAAAGCCCACAGCTCCAGGGATAATTGGGATTGCAAAGGCCTGCCAAGAGGAGCACGACACTGCACAGACATGGCTCCTTCCCCTGCTTTCCTAGCCAGAACCGGGGGGGGCAGTGGCCGGAAACCGCGGTCGGCAACCTCTAGGGTTAGGGTTAGGGTTAGGGTCCGGAGAACCAGAAAGCCCACAGCTCCAGGGATAATTGGGATTGCAAAGGTCTGCCAAGAGGAGCACGACACTGCACAGACATGGCTCCTTCCCCTGCTTTCCTAGCCAGAACCCGGGGGGGGCAGTGGCCGGAAACCGCGGTCGGCAACTTCTAGGGTTAGGGTTAGGGTTAGGGTCCGGAGAACCAGAAAGCCCACAGCTCCAGGGATAATTGGGATTGCAAAGGCCTGCCAAGAGGAGCACGACACTGCACAGACATGACTCCTTCCCCTGCTTTCCTAGCCAGAACCCGGGGGGGGGCGTGGCCGGAAACCGCGGTCGGCAACTTCTAGGGTTAGGGTTAGGGTTAGGGTCCGGAGAACCAGAAAGCCCACAGCTCCAGGGATAATTGGGATTGCAAAGGCCTGCCAAGAGGAGCACGACACTGCACAGACATGGCTCCTTCCCCTGCTTTCCTAGCCAGAACCCCGGGGGGGCCGTGGCCGGAAACCGCGGTCGGCAACTTCTAGGGTTAGGGTTAGGGTTAGGGTCCGGAGAACCAGAAAGCCCACAGCTCCAGGGATAATTGGGATTGCAAAGGCCTGCCAAGAGGAGCACGACACTGCACAGACATGGCTCCTTCCCCTGCTTTCCTAGCCAGAACCCAGGGGGGGCAGTGGCCGGAAACCGCGGTCGGCAACTTCTAGGGTTAGGGTTAGGGTTAGGGTCCGGAGAACCAGAAAGCCCACAGCTCCAGGGATAATTGGGATTGCAAAGGCCTGCCAAGAGGAGCACGACACTGCACAGACATGGCTCCTTCCCCAGCTTTCCTAGCCAGAACCCGGGGGGGGCCGTGGCCGGAAACCGCGGTCGGCAACTTCTAGGGTTAGGGTTAGGGTTAGGGTCCGGAGAACCAGAAAGCCCACAGCTCCAGGGATAATTGGGATTGCAAAGGCCTGCCAAGAGGAGCACGACACTGCACAGACATGGCTCCTTCCCCTGCTTTCCTAGCCAGAACCCAGGGGGGGCCGTGGCCGGAAACCGCGGTCGGCAACTTCTAGGGTTAGGGTTAGGGTTAGGGTCCGGAGAACCAGAAAGCCCACAGCTCCAGGGATAATTGGGATTGCAAAGGCCTGCCAAGAGGAGCACGGCACTGCACAGACATGGCTCCTTCCCCAGCTTTCCTAGCCAGAACCCGGGGGGGGGCCGTGGCCAGAAACCGCGGTCGGCAACTTCTAGGGTTAGGGTTAGGGTTAGGGTCCGGAGAACCGGAAAGCCCACAGCTCCAGGGATAATTGGGATTGCAAAGGCCTGCCAAGAGGAGCACGACACTGCACAGACATGGCTCCTTCCCCTGCTTTCCTAGCCAGAACCCGGGGGGGGCCGTGGCCGGAAACCGCGGTCGGCAACTTCTAGGGTTAGGGTTAGGGTTAGGGTCCGGAGAACCAGAAAGCCCACAGCTCCAGGGATAATTGGGATTGCAAAGGCCTGCCAAGAGGAGCACGACACTGCACAGACATGGCTCCTTCCCCTGCTTTCCTAGCCAGAACCCAGGGGGGGCCGTGGCCGGAAACCGCGGTCGGCAACTTCTAGGGTTAGGGTTAGGGTTAGGGTCCGGAGAACCAGAAAGCCCACAGCTCCAGGGATAATTGGGATTGCAAAGGCCTGCCAAGAGGAGCACGACACTGCACAGACATGGCTCCTTCCCCAGCTTTCCTAGCCAGAACCCGGGGGGGGCCATGGCCGGAAACCGCGGTCGGCAACTTCTAGGGTTAGGGTTAGGGTTAGGGTCCGGAGAACCAGAAAGCCCACAGCTCCAGGGATAATTGGGATTGCAAAGGCCTGCCAAGAGGAGCACGACACTGCACAGACATGGCTCCTTCCCCTGCTTTCCTAGCCAGAACCCGGGGGGGGCCGTGGCCGGAAACCGCGGTCGGCAACTTCTAGGGTTAGGGTTAGGGTTAGGGTCCGGAGAACCAGAAAGCCCACAGCTCCAGGGATAATTGGGATTGCAAAGGCCTGCCAAGAGGAGCACGACACTGCACAGACATGGCTCCTTCCCCAGCTTTCCTAGCCAGAACCCGGGGGGGGCTGTGGCCGGAAACCGCGGTCGGCAACTTCTAGGGTTAGGGTTAGGGTTAGGGTCCGGAGAACCAGAAAGCCCACAGCTCCAGGGATAATTGGGATTGCAAAGGCCTGCCAAGAGGAGCACGACACTGCACAGACATGGCTCCTTCCCCTGCTTTCCTAGCCAGAACCCGGGGGGGGCAGTGGCCGGAAACCGCGGTCGGCAACTTCTAGGGTTAGGGTTAGGGTTAGGGTCCGGAGAACCAGAAAGCCCACAGCTCCAGGGATAATTGGGATTGCAAAGGCCTGCCAAGAGGAGCACGACACTGCACAGACATGGCTCCTTCCCCTGCTTTCCTAGCCAGAACCCGGGGGGGGCAGTGGCCGGAAACCGCGGTCGGCAACTTCTAGGGTTAGGGTTAGGGTTAGGGTCCGGAGAACCAGAAAGCCCACAGCTCCAGGGATAATTGGGATTGCAAAGGCCTGCCAAGAGGAGCACGACACTGCACAGACATGGCTCCTTCCCCTGCTTTCCTAGCCAGAACCCGGGGGGGGCAGTGGCCGGAAACCGCGGTCGGCAACCTCTAGGGTTAGGGTTAGGGTTAGGGTCCGGAGAACCAGAAAGCCCACAGCTCCAGGGATAATTGGGATTGCAAAGGCCTGCCAAGAGGAGCACGACACTGCACAGACATGGCTCCTTCCCCAGCTTTCCTAGCCAGAACCCAGGGGGGCCGTGGCCGGAAACCGCGGTCGGCAACTTCTAGGGTTAGGGTTAGGGTTAGGGTCCGGAGAACCAGAAAGCCCACAGCTCCAGGGATAATTGGGATTGCAAAGGCCTGCCAAGAGGAGCACGACACTGCACAGACATGGCTCCTTCCCCAGCTTTCCTAGCCAGAACCCAGGGGGGGCCGTGGCCGGAAACCGCGGTCGGCAACTTCTAGGGTTAGGGTTAGGGTTAGGGTCCGGAGAACCAGAAAGCCCACAGCTCCAGGGATAATTGGGATTGCAAAGGCCTGCCAAGAGGAGCACGACACTGCACAGACATGGCTCCTTCCCCTGCTTTCCTAGCCAGAACCCGGGGGGGGCCGTGGCCGGAAACCGCGGTCGGCAACTTCTAGGGTTAGGGTTAGGGTTAGGGTCCGGAGAACCAGAAAGCCCACAGCTCCAGGGATAATTGGGATTGCAAAGGCCTGCCAAGAGGAGCACGACACTGCACAGACATGGCTCCTTCCCCTTCTTTCCTAGCCAGAACCCGGGGGGGCAGTGGCCGGAAACCGCGGTCGGCAACCTCTAGGGTTAGGGTTAGGGTTAGGGTCCGGAGAACCAGAAAGCCCACAGCTCCAGGGATAATTGGGATTGCAAAGGCCTGCCAAGAGGAGCACGACACTGCACAGACATGGCTCCTTCCCCTGCTTTCCTAGCCAGAACCCGGGGGGGGCCGTGCCGGAAACCGCGGTCGGCAACTTCTAGGGTTAGGGTTAGGGTTAGGGTCCGGAGAACCAGAAAGCCCACAGCTCCAGGGATAATTGGGATTGCAAAGGCCTGCCAAGAGGAGCACGACACTGCACAGACATGGCTCCTTCCCCAGCTTTCCTAGCCAGAACCCGGGAGGGGCTGTGGCCGGAAACCGCGGTCGGCAACTTCTAGGGTTAGGGTTAGGGTTAGGGTCCGGAGAACCAGAAAGCCCACAGCTCCAGGGATAATTGGGATTGCAAAGGCCTGCCAAGAGGAGCACGACACTGCACAGACATGGCTCCTTCCCCTGCTTTCCTAGCCAGAACCCGGGGGGGGGCCGTGGCCGGAAACCGCGGTCGGCAACTTCTAGGGTTAGGGTTAGGGTTAGGGTCCGGAGAACCAGAAAGCCCACAGCTCCAGGGATAATTGGGATTGCAAAGGCCTGCCAAGAGGAGCACGACACTGCACAGACATGGCTCCTTCCCCTGCTTTCCTAGCCAGAACCCGGGGGGGGCCGTGGCCGGAAACCGCGGTCGGCAACTTCTAGGGTTAGGGTTAGGGTTAGGGTCCGGAGAACCAGAAAGCCCACAGCTCCAGGGATAATTGGGATTGCAAAGGCCTGCCAAGAGGAGCACGACACTGCACAGACATGGCTCCTTCCCCAGCTTTCCTAGCCAGAACCCGGGGGGGGCCGTGGCCGGAAACCGCGGTCGGCAACTTCTAGGGTTAGGGTTAGGGTTAGGGTCCGGAGAACCAGAAAGCCCACAGCTCCAGGGATAATTGGGATTGCAAAGGCCTGCCAAGAGGAGCACGACACTGCACAGACATGGCTCCTTCCCCTGCTTTCCTAGCCAGAACCCAGGGGGGGCCGTGGCCGGAAACCGCGGTCGGCAACCTCTAGGGTTAGGGTTAGGGTTAGGGTCCGGAGAACCAGAAAGCCCACAGCTCCAGGGATAATTGGGATTGCAAAGGCCTGCCAAGAGGAGCACGACACTGCACAGACATGGCTCCTTCCCCTGCTTTCCTAGCCAGAACCCGGGGGGGGCCGTGGCCGGAAACCGCGGTCGGCAACTTCTAGGGTTAGGGTTAGGGTTAGGGTCCGGAGAACCAGAAAGCCCACAGCTCCAGGGATAATTGGGATTGCAAAGGCCTGCCAAGAGGAGCACGACACTGCACAGACATGGCTCCTTCCCCAGCTTTCCTAGCCAGAACCCGGGGGGGGCCGTGGCCGGAAACCGCGGTCGGCAACTTCTAGGGTTAGGGTTAGGGTTAGGGTCCGGAGAACCAGAAAGCCCACAGCTCCAGGGATAATTGGGATTGCAAAGGCCTGCCAAGAGGAGCACGACACTGCACAGACATGGCTCCTTCCCCAGCTTTCCTAGCCAGAACCCAGGGGGGGCCGTGGCCGGAAACCGCGGTCGGCAACTTCTAGGGTTAGGGTTAGGGTTAGGGTCCGGAGAACCAGAAAGCCCACAGCTCCAGGGATAATTGGGATTGCAAAGGCCTGCCAAGAGGAGCACGACACTGCACAGACATGGCTCCTTCCCCTGCTTTCCTAGCCAGAACCCGGGGGGGGCCGTGGCCGGAAACCGCGGTCGGCAACTTCTAGGGTTAGGGTTAGGGTTAGGGTCCGGAGAACCAGAAAGCCCACAGCTCCAGGGATAATTGGGATTGCAAAGGCCTGCCAAGAGGAGCACGACACTGCACAGACATGGCTCCTTCCCCAGCTTTCCTAGCCAGAACCCGGGGGGGGCCGTGGCCGGAAACCGCGGTCGGCAACTTCTAGGGTTAGGGTTAGGGTTAGGGTCCGGAGAACCAGAAAGCCCACAGCTCCAGGGATAATTGGGATTGCAAAGGCCTGCCAAGAGGAGCACGACACTGCACAGACATGGCTCCTTCCCCTGCTTTCCTAGCCAGAACCCGGGGGGGGCAGTGGCCGGAAACCGCGGTCGGCAACTTCTAGGGTTAGGGTTAGGGTTAGGGTCCGGAGAACCAGAAAGCCCACAGCTCCAGGGATAATTGGGATTGCAAAGGCCTGCCAAGAGGAGCACGACACTGCACAGACATGGCTCCTTCCCCAGCTTTCCTAGCCAGAACCCAGGGGGGGGTGTGGCCGGAAACCGCGGTCGGCAACTTCTAGGGTTAGGGTTAGGGTTAGGGTCCGGAGAACCAGAAAGCCCACAGCTCCAGGGATAATTGGGATTGCAAAGGCCTGCCAAGAGGAGCACGACACTGCACAGACATGGCTCCTTCCCCTGCTTTCCTAGCCAGAACCCGGGGGGGGCAGTGGCCGGAAACCGCGGTCGGCAACTTCTAGGGTTAGGGTTAGGGTTAGGGTCCGGAGAACCAGAAAGCCCACAGCTCCAGGGATAATTGGGATTGCAAAGGCCTGCCAAGAGGAGCACGACACTGCACAGACATGGCTCCTTCCCCTGCTTTCCTAGCCAGAACCCGGGGGGGGCCGTGGCCGGAAACCGCGGTCGGCAACTTCTAGGGTTAGGGTTAGGGTTAGGGTCCGGAGAACCAGAAAGCCCACAGCTCCAGGGATAATTGGGATTGCAAAGGCCTGCCAAGAGGAGCACGACACTGCACAGACATGGCTCCTTCCCCTGCTTTCCTAGCCAGAACCCGGGGGGGCAGTGGCCGGAAACCGCGGTCGGCAACTTCTAGGGTTAGGGTTAGGGTTAGGGTCCGGAGAACCAGAAAGCCCACAGCTCCAGGGATAATTGGGATTGCAAAGGCCTGCCAAGAGGAGCACGACACTGCACAGACATGGCTCCTTCCCCTGCTTTCCTAGCCAGAACCCGGGGGGGGCCGTGGCCGGAAACCGCGGTTGGCAACTTCTAGGGTTAGGGTTAGGGTTAGGGTCCGGAGAACCAGAAAGCCCACAGCTCCAGGGATAATTGGGATTGCAAAGGCCTGCCAAGAGGAGCACGACACTGCACAGACATGGCTCCTTCCCCTGCTTTCCTAGCCAGAACCCGGGGGGGGCAGTGGCCGGAAACCGCGGTCGGCAACCTCTAGGGTTAGGGTTAGGGTTAGGGTCCGGAGAACCAGAAAGCCCACAGCTCCAGGGATAATTGGGATTGCAAAGGCCTGCCAAGAGGAGCACGACACTGCACAGACATGGCTCCTTCCCCTGCTTTCCTAGCCAGAACCCGGGGGGGCAGTGGCCGGAAACCGCGGTCGGCAACTTCTAGGGTTAGGGTTAGGGTTAGGGTCCGGAGAACCAGAAAGCCCACAGCTCCAGGGATAATTGGGATTGCAAAGGCCTGCCAAGAGGAGCACGACACTGCACAGACATGGCTCCTTCCCCTGCTTTCCTAGCCAGAACCCGGGGGGGGCCGTGGCCGGAAACCGCGGTCGGCAACTTCTAGGGTTAGGGTTAGGGTTAGGGTCCGGAGAACCAGAAAGCCCACAGCTCCAGGGATAATTGGGATTGCAAAGGCCTGCCAAGAGGAGCACGACACTGCACAGACATGGCTCCTTCCCCTGCTTTCCTAGCCAGAACCCCGGGGGGGCCGTGGCCGGAAACCGCGGTCGGCAACTTCTAGGGTTAGGGTTAGGGTTAGGGTCCGGAGAACCAGAAAGCCCACAGCTCCAGGGATAATTGGGATTGCAAAGGCCTGCCAAGAGGAGCACGACACTGCACAGACATGGCTCCTTCCCCTGCTTTCCTAGCCAGAACCCGGGGGGGGCCGTGGCCGGAAACCGCGGTCGGCAACTTCTAGGGTTAGGGTTAGGGTTAGGGTCCGGAGAACCAGAAAGCCCACAGCTCCAGGGATAATTGGGATTGCAAAGGCCTGCCAAGAGGAGCACGACACTGCACAGACATGGCTCCTTCCCCTGCTTTCCTAGCCAGAACCCGGGGGGGGCAGTGGCCGGAAACCGCGGTCGGCAACTTCTAGGGTTAGGGTTAGGGTTAGGGTCCGGAGAACCAGAAAGCCCACAGCTCCAGGGATAATTGGGATTGCAAAGGCCTGCCAAGAGGAGCACGACACTGCACAGACATGGCTCCTTCCCCAGCTTTCCTAGCCAGAACCCGGGGGGGCCGTGGCCGGAAACCGCGGTCGGCAACTTCTAGGGTTAGGGTTAGGGTTAGGGTCCGGAGAACCAGAAAGCCCACAGCTCCAGGGATAATTGGGATTGCAAAGGCCTGCCAAGAGGAGCACGACACTGCACAGACATGGCTCCTTCCCCTGCTTTCCTAGCCAGAACCCGGGGGGGGCCGTGGCCGGAAACCGCGGTCGGCAACTTCTAGGGTTAGGGTTAGGGTTAGGGTCCGGAGAACCAGAAAGCCCACAGCTCCAGGGATAATTGGGATTGCAAAGGCCTGCCAAGAGGAGCACGACACTGCACAGACATGGCTCCTTCCCCTGCTTTCCTAGCCAGAACCCGGGGGGGGCAGTGGCCGGAAACCGCGGTCGGCAACTTCTAGGGTTAGGGTTAGGGTTAGGGTCCGGAGAACCAGAAAGCCCACAGCTCCAGGGATAATTGGGATTGCAAAGGCCTGCCAAGAGGAGCACGACACTGCACAGACATGGCTCCTTCCCCTGCTTTCCTAGCCAGAACCCGGGGGGGGCAGTGGCCGGAAACCGCGGTCGGCAACTTCTAGGGTTAGGGTTAGGGTTAGGGTCCGGAGAACCAGAAAGCCCACAGCTCCAGGGATAATTGGGATTGCAAAGGCCTGCCAAGAGGAGCACGACACTGCACAGACATGGCTCCTTCCCCTGCTTTCCTAGCCAGAACCCGGGGGGGCCGTGGCCGGAAACCGCGGTCGGCAACTTCTAGGGTTAGGGTTAGGGTTAGGGTCCGGAGAACCAGAAAGCCCACAGCTCCAGGGATAATTGGGATTGCAAAGGCCTGCCAAGAGGAGCACGACACTGCACAGACATGGCTCCTTCCCCAGCTTTCCTAGCCAGTACCCGGGGGGGGCCGTGGCCGGAAACCGCGGTCGGCAACTTCTAGGGTTAGGGTTAGGGTTAGGGTCCGGAGAACCAGAAAGCCCACAGCTCCAGGGATAATTGGGATTGCAAAGGCCTGCCAAGAGGAGCACGACACTGCACAGACATGGCTCCTTCCCCAGCTTTCCTAGCCAGAACCCAGGGGGGGGCCGTGGCCGGAAACCGCGGTCGGCAACTTCTAGGGTTAGGGTTAGGGTTAGGGTCCGGAGAACCAGAAAGCCCACAGCTCCAGGGATAATTGGGATTGCAAAGGCCTGCCAAGAGGAGCACGACACTGCACAGACATGGCTCCTTCCCCTGCTTTCCTAGCCAGAACCCGGGGGGGGCCGTGGCCGGAAACCGCGGTCGGCAACTTCTAGGGTTAGGGTTAGGGTTAGGGTCCGGAGAACCAGAAAGCCCACAGCTCCAGGGATAATTGGGATTGCAAAGGCCTGCCAAGAGGAGCACGACACTGCACAGACATGGCTCCTTCCCCTGCTTTCCTAGCCAGAACCCGGGGGGGGCAGTGGGCGGAAACCGCGGTCGGCAACTTCTAGGGTTAGGGTTAGGGTTAGGGTCCGGAGAACCAGAAAGCCCACAGCTCCAGGGATAATTGGGATTGCAAAGGCCTGCCAAGAGGAGCACGACACTGCACAGACATGGCTCCTTCCCCAGCTTTCCTAGCCAGAACCCGGGGGGGCAGTGGCCGGAAACCGCGGTCGGCAACTTCTAGGGTTAGGGTTAGGGTTAGGGTCCGGAGAACCAGAAAGCCCACAGCTCCAGGGATAATTGGGATTGCAAAGGCCTGCCAAGAGGAGCACGACACTGCACAGACATGGCTCCTTCCCCAGCTTTCCTAGCCAGAACCCGGGGGGGCCGTGGCCGGAAACCGCGGTCGGCAACTTCTAGGGTTAGGGTTAGGGTTAGGGTCCGGAGAACCAGAAAGCCCACAGCTCCAGGGATAATTGGGATTGCAAAGGCCTGCCAAGAGGAGCACGGCACTGCACAGACATGGCTCCTTCCCCTGCTTTCCTAGCCAGAACCCGGGGGGGGCCGTGGCCGGAAACCGCGGTCGGCAACTTCTAGGGTTAGGGTTAGGGTTAGGGTCCGGAGAACCAGAAAGCCCACAGCTCCAGGGATAATTGGGATTGCAAAGGCCTGCCAAGAGGAGCACGACACTGCACAGACATGGCTCCTTCCCCTGCTTTCCTAGCCAGAACCCGGGGGGGGCCGTGGCCGGAAACCGCGGTCGGCAACTTCTAGGGTTAGGGTTAGGGTTAGGTCCGGAGAACCAGAAAGCCCACAGCTCCAGGGATAATTGGGATTGCAAAGGCCTGCCAAGAGGAGCACGACACTGCACAGACATGGCTCCTTCCCAGCTTTCCTAGCCAGAACCCAGGGGGGGGCTGTGGCCGGAAACCGCGGTCGGCAACTTCTAGGGTTAGGGTTAGGGTTAGGGTCCGGAGAACCAGAAAGCCCACAGCTCCAGGGATAATTGGGATTGCAAAGGCCTGCCAAGAGGAGCACGACACTGCACAGACATGGCTCCTTCCCCAGCTTTCCTAGCCAGAACCCGGGGGGGGCTGTGGCCGGAAA